>JAIFOV010000010.1:0-600000 GCA_020654155.1 Novius pumilus | reverse complement strand
TCAAACTCCTCTGCCGCGTACAACCATTTCAATATCGATCTTCATTATGAACGTTTTTATTCCGTGAAAGTGACAACACTGTTGGATTTTACAGCATCTCTATAGTTCCTTATATGATGTATACACCTTGGAGTCGCCATTTATGGCGCTCATAAAAATGCTAAAGCAATTTGAGAAAGTGCCTTTTGATTCAATTTATTGGCTAGAATGGGCTTCCGTAAATCCCGATTCTACTTTCGATTTTACCGGATATGCTTTTAATTTATTCACCGACTTTTTCACTTTACCTGTCACGAAAATTTATGCGATTTTTTCGATTTTCTTGGCGATCATGCGGACTGTTTTTCTAAGTCGATATCTGTCAGTGTTCTGGAAGCATCTCACAATATCATCGCAAGGAAAGAATTATAGCACTCCGGTGTCAAGATAAGTGATTTCCCCTCCGGGGGGTCTTCTAAGTAGGAGATATTTTCCTTACATTGCTGTCGTTTCCAGCTTCGTTTTAGACCGTTCTTTTTGTAAACGTGATTGGAGTGAGATCAGTTCAGAATTTCGTACGAGCACGCTACACAGAGAGGAAATGGTCGACCGCCGACAAATCCGGAAAAGCCAAATTAGTACAGTGATTGATTTAGCCGCGTCGCTTCTAGCCATTCTGTTTCTACTCGTTAAATGTAGACCGTCCGATTTAATCGTTTATGTTGGTAATTGAAAAACAACAAACGGTGTAAGCGCCAGAAACTATCCTCTGACGAGAACGTTACATTTCCACTATTGCAAAGCTTTGGGGAAGTATTCCAGTAGCATTTCCAGATTCGGATTTTTCAAGGGCGCTTCAGACGAGTCTTTAGTTAACAAGTCGGGGACCTCGACCCCTCTTGAGCTTATGCGCCCTGATCACTCTTTGCGCTCCTATCACTATAGGGACCCCGCTTTATATACGATCACCTTTTAAGTGACCGTAGGCGAATCGAATTTTTCTTTAATATCATGAAAATCGGAGAGTAACGATTATATAATATTTTGAAGTGTGCTGATGATGATTTGCATTTTTTTTTCAATCAAGTATTTATATTTTCGAATGTGAAGTAATTTTTTTTCGTTTATTTTTCATGCCATATATTTTTATTTTATTCCATTTTAAAGTTATCTTTTTTTTTCTCATAATTCCAGTTTATTTTCATAGTTAATTCACGTATTTTTGAAATCTCTTTTTGTCATTTCGGCTGTGCTCAAACCACAGCGATGATATACGGTTGTCGTCTGGTGTGGTCATATAGATTGCTTTTCGATTTTCTTTTCCAAGTAGATTGAAGATTGTAGTTATTTTTCTTTAATTTTTTTATGTTATAAACATCATCTATTTAGGTTAAAGAAGGTGTTCAATTCTAATTTATTAGCTGGGCTGTGTCTGTTTTGCTTCTTCCATTATCTGTGCTATTTATGTGAAAGTATCAAATCTCCAAACGACAAACGACTCAAAAAAAGAATCAAACTAAATCGTTGCTGAGGTTATGTAACTATCAATAAAATTGCTGCATGAACGAAAAGTGTTTGTCTTTCTCGTGAATCGCAACTACCATCTTCACCACATTAACACCACTACAATAATAATAAAAATAATAATAATAACGTAACTTTTAATTTTCCATTGGAGATATTGAAAATACTATCTTCAAAAGGATTCAAAAAAAGCGTCGTCGAGTTTCGAACTCGACATTACCTGACACGCAACCAATCGACGTACCGTCGCGGCTACTGCGGCTTATACGTCGAGATGCACAATTTGACCATACTGAAACGGAAATAATTGTGGATTGAACCCAAAATAACGATCCATCCGAACACGATCGATAGAGGAATCTTCGAAATTTATCGTTTTTATTCCGTTCGTTCGATCGGCACGTCGATTTCCCTCGTCAGAGTCCAGAATCTGGAGCGAATTTTCCGGCTGTCAACGTCAACCGACCGAAGCAATAATTCGGAAATGTTCGGAAATGGTCGTGCACACAAGAGGAAATTTAAAAACCAGACCGGCCTTCGGACGGGGACGGGGGCCCGACAAATCTCAACAGAATACTTGGTTTGGTTGGAATGCGGTCGATTTTCGAAGTGAATGTCACGGGATGAAAGAAACTGTTTATTATTTAGGCTATGATCGGAGTGTAGCGATAATATAAGATTTTGAAGTATGCGGATGATGATTTTCATTTGTTTTTCAAGTATTCATATTGAAGAGTGTGAAGTAATTTCTTCTTCGTTTTGTATAAAAGGAATCGAAGAAATTAGTTGTAAATGTATTATTTCTGGGAAGTTTATTTTCTTTGTCAGTTTGGCTGTGCTAGAAACCACAGCGATGATATACGTTTGTAAAGTGTAGTGGATGATATGTATTTTTCTTTCTATATCAATGCATTTTTTATTATTTATAAAAGGAACCGATGGCTTGCAAATTTATTTTTCAATTTTTACTAATCTTTTCGTTGTCATTTTGGCTGTGCTGAAACCACATCGAGGATATGCGGTTGTAAAGTATGGTGTGTGTATATGATATCTGGTGTTTTAATCGAAGAAGCGTTTCGAAATTTCAATTAGTTTTCAAGTACCATTTATATTGAAAGCAAATTCTGTTTCATTTATTTTGTATGCTACGAACTATATTTTCCATCCTATGACAGTTCGGGATCTCGCCATGGTTCTTAGAAAAGCGAGGGAAACCCTTAAATATTCGCATTTTTTCAAAACGGTCATATGAAAAAACGGCAGAACTTTCCGTTTTACGGTTTTATGCGTTGAAACACTGAAGAATGGGAGTAAGAAATCATGCTATTTCGGAAGCAATAAAATACCTACAATAATATGAAAAATGAAAATAAAAAGAAATTGAACTGAAAAAGTAAGATACAATAGGTGTTGAGATACAATTATTTAGTACTAGTTACTACAGAGACCCAATTATATGCCTACGAAATTTCACCCTGTTTGGTGTTATCCGAAGGCTGAAATAATTTTTTTTTACCGCACGTCTGTTTTTGGAGGTGAATATTCTGCATAATGAGAAGACAACTTGTGAGGCTTCTGAGAATCTATTTATATTAATGCTATCTTTGTCATCATATAGTTTTCAAAATATTATTCGTTATTTCCGCCAGATAAGATACTGCTTGGGATAGCTGGTATGTTCCGGTGAGTTCTGGAAAATCTGGAACTGAGTCAGATCCCACAGTAAATCACGGTCTCTTCACTCTGTTCCATCCATTTTCCTGTACTTCTTGTGCCAACGTATTTGGAACAAGTCTCATTTGCTGCATGCGTTCCATAACGTCCTCGAATATGGTTTGATCGGATGTGAGACGCTTCCCAAAAGTATTGTTGAGAAAACACGCGATTTTAGTCAATATTCCGACCTTTGGTAGCAGGTCGTTATCAATTCTATGATCTAATATTCGGTACTTTTGTTTGATGATACCGTGTATTGCTTCTACAGTCCATCGAATTTTTGTAACAAATCGAGAGTGGTTAGCCTCTTTTGTCGCTTCTTATTACCCTTCAGTGATGGCATGCAGACAGTCAGTCCCTTCTGATTTAAGTGATCTACTACATCCCGGAAGCCTCGATCTACGAAGCAGATATCACCCGCCGTCAGAAAACCCCCAAGACCAGCCGAATCTCTGAGAGCTATCTCCATTATACAAGCATCATTGAGATTTGCAGTGAACGGTCCTAATATGTCCACCACACCACACTACACCACAGTAGTTGTACAAATCGTAAAGGGCTTGCAGAGTGGCGACTTTTTGTATTGAATAAGACTTCCTTTGGTAGCAGCTGTTAGAGCTTTTACCGTGATGAAGATACGTCCCATCATATATTAATGCTAGCTGGTTAGTCGTTCCAAAGAGTTTTCTGACGGAATCTGACGTTTCATTCTGGATCAAATCTTCTCTTGTACGAGCGGAAAACCCAAATCAAAATGGAATTTATTATGTCGCTGACCTGCTAGGGACGTTTCAGTCCGAATATACCGGCGACCATAGCGTTTGAGTTGCCACTACGCATTTTGAATAGGAAAATAACGAGAGCTTGAACAATACTCCTAAGTTTCTAAGTTTCGCATAGATGTTAGCATTGATGCAACCGAATCTATCTCATCATAAGTTAGGCCAGTAAATAATTCAATTTGTTCGTCCGTCAGGCTGAAGTAACCAATTTTGGCTTTTATTGTTGCATCAGCTTCCTTGGCGAGAATTTCGATACAATGTATGAGATCTTCCTTATTAATGAATGAAGTATTCGAGCTTACTCGCAGCTGCATCAAATCGTCCTCAAACATCCTGTTCCTGATCAGATGTGCTTCACAACATCGATTGTTCTTGGGAACAAAGAGTGTCCGTTTCACGAATACTTGCATCCTAAAGTTGAGACGGTACTCTCTTACGCACTTTCTTTGAACCACAAATGGAGCAATACGCTTCAGTAGAAACAATCTCTTATAGGGCATTTCTATCAATTCCACAGGTTCACAATTCTCAAGTTCACGTGGTTGGATGTATAAGTCAAGAGAGACAGAATCTGACGAACTGCTCGAGGTAGTGGAAGTCGACATTCCTGACTTCGACGGGCCGGGATCCAAAGTATTCTTTTGATTCACTGCTTTCAGCAAGCGATCTGCAGCTGCACGACATTTCGAACAGAACTTATCTCCCACTTTCACTTGACTCTTAGGAAACGCTGACTGGTATTTTAGCAATTCAGCATTCGACTTTATAACTTTTTCAATTTTTTTCTTATAGCTTTTACAACCGTTGCAAAGTACGTGAGGCATTTTGACGAAATGAAAACAAAGTTTCCAATGATATTAATGGTATCTCAAAACAAGCATATCGTTATGTAGTTACTTCACACCTAAACGTGTACTGACACGTGTACTTCGTCACGACACTAAGCAGAGAGACATTATGGTCGCAGATGTAATAAACGGAACAGATGCGTGTTCCAACCGGTGGTTGAAATGATAAGTGTTTTTTATTTTGCAGATGAGCAGATTTTCAATAATGCAATAAGAGAAATAAGAGAAAGAGCAAAACAGGCGAGTATTATGAAAAAAGATCAGTTTCGCCTTTAGGATAACTCCGATTAGAATGAAATTCCGTACGCCTATACGCGGGTTTTTGATGCACCTACTACTATATATTTTGTCTCGCAACACGAACTGCATCCTACTTTTTTAGGTAATTTTTTTTTGGATTTTGGTTTTTTATATTGTTAAAGATATTTTATTTCTTCAAAAAGGGCATGATTGTATACTATCGTTTATCAGTTTTTCAACACACGAAACCGCAAAATGATATCTTTTGCCGTTCTTCCAAACAGCCATTTCCAAAAAACGCGTTTACTTAAGGGTTCTCCTCGATTTTCTAAGAACCATGATGAGATTGTGAACTGTCATGGGTGGAAAAATAAATTGTTAGGGAAGGGCTACTGAGCGCCATCCATCGTTTCAAAAAACCTTTGAGGCCCAACGTCAACTGTTACTCGGCTGTACCCTTTCCGGATATGTCGCCCATATCTCAAGGGACAATAAGCAAAATAGAAAAACAGTTTCTCGAGTTTGGACAAATGGATGAAAAAAGCAGCTGCTAATAATGTACTAGATGTGGATATCAAAGTAGATGTGATGCTTCAGTTTGAGGAAAACCCACAAGCATCCAGTAGACAAGCAGCCGCAACATTAAATGTTAGCCATTCTTCGGTTCTGATCATATTAAAAGAAAACAAAATTCACCCCTACAAAATTGTTCCTACTCAAGAACTCATGGAAGACGATTTTGATAGAAGAACGTATTTTTGTGAGCAAATGATGGACATGTTGTATAGCAACACTATCCTATTAGAAGACGTCATGTTTTCTGATGAGTGCACTTTTTCACTTAACAGACATGCTAACTGCCAAAATTGTCGATACTGGTCAACGGAAAATCCTCACTGGCTGAGAGAAGAACGCACGCAATACCCTCAAAAAATTAATGTTTGAGCAGGGATTGTTGGAAACCATGACATCGGCACTTTTTTCATTGAGGGCAATTTGAATCCAGATTATTATTTAGCTCTTCTTCAAAACGAAGTCATTCCAACTTTGGCAAATGTACATCCTAATCCCATAAACAATCAATTTCCAGCGGCTACAATATGGTTTCAGCAGGATGGAGCACCAGCACATTACCAGTGCAATGTCCGGCAGTACCTCAATGCTACATTTCCATGGATAGAGAGGCGAGGATCAATTGAATGGCCAGCGCGATCACCTGATCTTACCGCACTCGATTCCTTTTTATGGGGACATGTGAAGAATATTATCTACAAAACCAAACCTCTGGATCTAGATGACTTAAGACAACGAATAACACTTGCGAATAGATCCATCGCGTCTGATAGGTTATGCAATGTTAGAAGACAATTTTATTTGAGATTAAGATGTTGCCAAGAAGCTCGCGGGGAGCATTTTGAACATCTACTCAACTAAGTTCTATTTTTATTTCGTTATTTGCATTACATTTGTGTTTATTGTTGAATTTCGATAATCATACGATTTTATTTATTTTTTTTAAGTTTATTTCTGCAAAAAACTGGAAACCGATTAACGGATGAAGAGACGTTTCAAATGATATATCACAAGACCACACTTCCGATTAAAAAAATTGCGGGTTGCACCCGTCATTCGAAGGGGGTTGAAGGCAGGGATTGCAATTTCACGTTGCAGAGTGTCAAATTTCAATTTAAACTCGACGTGTTTCGGGGTTTTTCATAAAAATTTACAGTAAGGAATATAATGAACTTATTCCATTTCGCTTTTCCACACTGTATAGTGATCGAGAACGCGGCTGGCATTAAATTGGTCACTTTCGCATAAAGTTCACATCGAATAATTGAGGGATAATTTTTCAGCCATTCATAAGCGGGTTGTTTATTTAAGATTGAAATTCCCCTTTGTAACTTTCGTCTTGTTGACTTTTTGCTGGTGCTCAATTTAAATTTAAACTCACGACTTATCCGATCGGAATCATAATATTTCCAAAAGTGAACAATACAATCTTTACTGACTTACGCTTAACAGCAAAACTCCATGAATATCTTGATTGGGGAACTCAACATACGGATCCAGAATCCTTGAAAATTGTATGTGAATATATTTCTTTAGGATACAGTGTCAGTTCTTTGTTGGGAACATCACTTGTAATTATCGTGCTATTCTGAATGATATCGATGGAATCGAAACTTTGTTGTGGATATAATTTGACAACTTGGAAAATACTGTAGATGAAAATATGGAATGAATCAGAGCATCATCCATAGCCGCTATAAACTACTCGGATCGCAGCTTTTCATCGTTAAGGATAATGCAAACGAACAGTTATCAGAAAACTCAGATAATTTCAAAAGTTGATGGAAAATCAGGCTAAGCATTTCATTTCCGAATGGTGGAAATCGAATTCTGACGAGAGTAAATCGTCATTAACGCCGATTCTGCGACGTATTCGTTTCAGTGGTTCTTCCACCTCGAGAAGTATCGACCTGGCGACATATGGTTGAATAGCGGTCACTTCCAGTCTGCCCACGTCGGTTTTTCCGGCACAATGCCCCTTTTAGCCTTTAGGTGAAATTAGGGTGGAACAATGCAACATCATTCGTATAGACTTATAGAGGGATATAAGGGACTAGAAAGAGAAAATCTATCCCAAGAAAAATCTCGATTGGGAGTACTAGAGCACATAAGTATCCGTGACAGAATTGAAGCCATCTGAAGAAGAAAATCTGCAGACAGAAAGCTGCATTTGACTTCAATATTTCGTTTATTTTTATTGGATATCGATATCATTTCGCTGATATGTGGATTGGTGAGAGAAATTACAAATATTATGTGACCAACGCATTCACCAAACTGCATCTGAACAACTTCATGTTTACGTGAAGTTCATAAAAGTAATAAGCTGCTCAATTTCTATAGCTTATATCGTTATTATTGCTTTTTGCAATAACTACTCCACAAATCAGTTCATTTTTTTTGCTGAGAAGCAGAGTCTGTCGAATAACGTACCTGCTTACTTCACGTTTTCAAGTATAACTCGGCTAAAACTTGAAGTGGGGCCCTCCTCAGGCGCGCATCGGGGACGCCACATTTCAAGTGAGGGATCCCATTTAGTTATTCTGTATCAGCAGGGTAATCTATCATACAATTTTTCAAATTGATAGAAACGATTAATAAGGAATATTCAGCCAATTTAAACAATAGAAAAAGTGGAACTAGATTCCTGTCAAAAACAAATGGATACATTGGCTGATGAAAACCAAGATGTGAGATAAATAGTATCCATATTCTCCAAGAATTAAAATTTTCAAAAATTTAGGCCTCTTCCAATTCATTATATACCATTTACCAAATATTCATTATAATTCTTATATAATAATATTGAATATCAATTGCTCGAATTTCGCGAGCCTCTATCTTGATTTCCGTCTTCTGTCCCAGTCTTTGCAGTTATGCAGAACAAATGACAAAGCAGGAATCATCAGTTGCTCTCCTAAAGGCGCCTCGCCTTTTTTTCGAATCCCCTCAGCAGGACGGCTGGAAAATATAATTTCGATTTAAAATTCAGTGCCATGACACATTTTGAAAGAAACATACCTTTAATATTATTGTACCTAGATGTGTTTCTCAAAACGTTCGGTTTGGCAGAAGTTGCTTTAACTGCGTTAAACGTCAGTGCTTAGTCTTTTGAAAAAATGAATCGCATAAGTTCACCGTAGTTTGCAGACAATGAAATTTTTTTATTTTACCAACAATCAGCTCTTTTAATAGCTCCTTGGCTTCGTCAAAAGTTTCTGAAATAATAGACACAAAATTTAATTTCAAAATTCCGAGTTTGAACAGAAAATACGTAAGAAAAAAATTATACTCACTAACTCTTCCTTCAATTTCGATATTACAGCTTCGCCAATCACTTAATGGCTCTAACTGTTCTGCGACCTTATTTTTCAGAACATTAGACATTCCAAATTCATTAATTGTCCAAAATGTGCTAAACCTCTAATAAATTGTTAACGTGGCGGTCCCCACCTCGGCCACATGCGGGCCTGATGAGACAAAGTGGACCAACACCGCATGTGGGGCATGTACCACAAGGCCCGCATGAGCGCCCGACTAGGATTTCCTCACTTTCTAATCAAATCGCAAGTGAGGCACGCCTCGGCAGAGTCGCCGCAGTGGGGAACGCCCCACGCGCGCCCCGTCGGGCACTGATGTCAGTTAGGGCGGTCCTCGGTAGATTTCTAGTCGGGAATCTTTCCAATTTCATTCAGTTGGAGTTTCTCAATAACACAGTGAATATATTTTCCTACGCAAGGAATGAAAAGATAAGATCCTATACTAATTTAATCAAATAATAATGAACGTGCGCAGAATGTATTACTGAGAGCAACAACCAAAGAACTTTAACTCCTAAAAATATTTCATATTTTTATATTCTAGATTCTAAAGCTTATTATTCTGGACTTTTGGGTTCGATCTTAGATTCACAGTTTCAATTTTTAGGTTTACTTCGACTCCTTTATTCCAACTTCATGCTCTTGAGTTCCATTTTTTGGTTCTTTGGTTCCACACTCAATTTTTTTCGGTTTTAGGTACGAGTTTTAGATTTCATCTTCAAAATTTAACCTCAAATTGCAGATGTTTCAAATTTTAGGTATTCAAATTGGAGCCGATTTTTTTTCATCTTCAAACTAAAGTCTCAGATGTTCAGGTTCAGTTTTAAGTATTTCCTGTTTAATTTTCTGTTTTTTTTTCGACATGTCTTATACCAACTTTTCACATCTAATTTTCAAGCTGCAATTTTTCGAATTTCTCTAAATTTTTGAAGTTGAAATTAAATTTTGTTGTTGTTTCTTGAGTTCTTTTGATTGTTAGAAGCAGAAGTTGGGTTCTTTTCGAATTTTCCATACTCGACTTTTAGGTGTTTGGGTTAAATTCATTGTTCTTTTCGACTTCTAGATTCGGATTTTGGGTTTTTAAGTATTGAGGCTATGAATTTTAGTTTTTTCGTTCCAATTTCAAGTTTTAAGGTTTTTTTTTATTTTCATGCTCCAACTTTGGGGATTCTGAAGATTGAAATTTCATATTTCTGGTTCAAAATCTCTGTTTTCAGATTGAAAATTTCAGTATTTACGTTGGAACCTTTTGGAACATTATTATGTTGGAAACAGTCTTTTGTCCTTTCAGGTCGGAATGTAAGCTTTTCCCGATTTCTCATTCCGAAAATCTAGGTTCTTTCAACTTTTCACTTTCAAAATTTAAGTTTTCCGTTTTAAAATCCATGTTTTTCCGGTTTTGTCCAATTTACTTCTCTGCGACTCTTTGTTGGAAAGTCGCTTTTTTTCGGTTCTCACGTTTAATTTCAAGCTTTTCTTCTGTTTTCTTGTTTTCTGGGTTAGGTTTGCTTTTCAAGCCTTCTAATTTTCAGGACTTTAGATTCGAAGTTCAGGTTCCTTCATTTTCAGGTTTGAGGTTTTGGCTTTCTTCCAATTTTCAGGTTTCAGCTTTTCAGGTTCGACATTCCAGTTTAAACGATCTCGGTTCTTATGGTCAAAGACTCATTCTTCAGTGTGAAATTTAGGTTTTTTACGTTGAAATGTTATCTTGTTTCAAACAACGTGTTTTTCTGGCTGCTTGGTTCGATTTTAGGATGTTGCCAGTTTTTGATCTCCAAATTCTACGTTTCTCTAAATATTTGATACAAAAACTGAAAAGCTACGGTTTTCAAGTTCTCTTTTGAATATTGCTTCTTTCGATTGCCACTTTCGGAGGTTGAGTTCCTCTTCAGCTTTTAACGTCAGAATTTAGGTTTTTCGATTCGAATTCTAATTTTTTTCGAGTTTTTAGGTTTCCAAATTTCAGAGATGTAAATCCTGGTTTTACGTTTGAAATCTAAGGTTTCAGGTTCGAAGTTTGGATCTTGAACATTTTTACATTTGAAATTCTGGTTTTCGGATTCAGGATGTCTTTTAGATCAGAGTTTCGGTTTTGCTCGGCTGTCAGCTCCCAACTTCAAATATTTTTTTAGGTTAGATCCATATTTTTCTTGTTATTAGATTGAAATTTTGAGTCCTGTGGTTATAATGATCGATATTCTTGTTTTATTTAAATTTCAAGTTAAAACGCGCTAGCCGATCTCACCCCGTAATATAGCGATTACAACAGCTGTATATAATAGAGGTTATAAAAACTGAATATAATAATTGTCTCTGTCAATTACAGTTTTGTGAAGCTGCTCACCAAAAGCAGATTTCGGTTCAACTGATGTACAGGTTGTTTGATCGGCGCAACCAGCGTGGCGGGGGCACCCGGGCACGTGCCCCCCCCCCACGGGCCCATATCCAGTGCCATTCGGTGGGTGGTGCCCTCCCTCCCACCGCAACAGCGAGAACTACTTTTTTCACCATTAGGTATCGGAGGATGAAGACTCTTTTTTTAGTGTTAGTGTTACCAAAACGGGATCGAATGCAAAACGGAGGTTGCTATCGAGAACCTATCACTAGTTCATATTGAAATTGGGGAGAAAATCATTGTTCAGGGGATCAAACATTGATCAAATGGGTATTAATTCATTTTTTCGGTCGATTAATATCTCATGTCGGAATAAACTCTCTTTTTGCGACCTTTTTCATATGTTTTTGGTCAGCTTCCCATTATACTTCAGTCGTATTGACTTTCTATCATTTAAAACTATATAATCGGGCTGTTACGTTTTATTTAACATACATCTTTTGTGCTGCAGATTTCAACAGGCATGTCAATGAAACGATGGAATGAAGAAAGACACTGAATAACTAATTGTGAATGTTAAATTTCGTTGAAGGTTTCTTTTTTCAAATATTTGTGGTTTGGAGGATAAAGTGGGTTACCAATAGTGCAAAAATGCAGTCGGTTCTTCAATTGTACGACTGAATATAATACTAGTCACTATAGGTAATTTTCAAGTTCACTTCATCATGAAACGATGTCAACGATCTCCGGCTTTTGCACATACGATGAAAGCTTTCCGATGGATTCACTCCGCTGGAGAAAATCGAGAGCATCAGTCGCACTAAGGTTGTTTTTCAAAAAGTCAAACTACTCACTCAGAATACATATTCTAAGATTGGAAAAATAGATTTTCTCACAGAACTTCCGCTTGCCGTTAACGGCGAAATCCTCCCCCAACTTCTCGAGACGTAAATGGAATCCCACCCCCGATGGTTAAGTAAATGTTCTTATTTATTGCATTATATACCGTAGAAGCAACCATATAAATACCATTACAGCTTCCGCTGTAGCTCGCAGATTTGAAAACAACTAAAGTGATGGCGATGGTTCCGAGCGAGAAATTTATTCGGTTTACAAACGGACGGATAGTAAGCTGATGGGTGGAGTTTTCTTCACAGGGCCGAATTCTTCAGTCCCAATATAGGTGCGAAATCCATTTCAATATAAAACGTTGAGTGACCGTTTTAAATCATCATTAAACGACGTTTACGATTGGAATAAATTTGCCACCGAGCAGCTATAAATGTAATACCGAATAAAAATTAATGTTGCTCGGCGAGCGAACATTCGCGCGCCCGCGAATTTAACGGCACGAATTAAATCGTAGCAGGAAAACAAAGTAAGTAATTACTCATCGATAGGTTATCGTCCTGAATATAGTCGAGGGTGGTGGTTCCGCGGCTCCTGAAATATGGTGTATCGATTTCACGGGTTGATACCGCTATAAATATCCGGTTATAAAAGAGGCCGGTGCGCGGATTTGTCATCTAAACAAGGGATGATTTTCAAGCTGCGACTGTTTTTACAGCTTCGCCGACTTTTTAGTAAGTTGGCTGGATTTCTCGTCTTCCGAAACAACACGATTCATATTCTCTTCAGGAATATCCTAGCATAGTTAAGATATATGATCATTCCACAAAGTTACTTCACATGAAAAAATTTCATCTCATTTTCTGCTTATTGTATCCATTATTTAACTAACACATTGATTGGAATGGTTTGGATACATTCAACAATTAAAATTTCTACCTAAATTCTGTTCTTCCTTGATCCCATTTGAATTTTTGTTGTTGTTATGTTGGTTATTGAAGTTTACTTCTTAATGAACGACTGCAGACTGTATGGAAAAAATTGGGAGTTCGGTAGGACGGTTACTTATTTGAGAAAGGACTCGCATGAGGCAATCCGCATCTCGTGGAATTAGGGCATAAGGGTGAGGGAGACGTACTTCTTCCTGAGTGTACATCAGACTCAGCCTGGTTCATACGAGTTCATGCTCAACCCTTGGGGCCGTCTCATACTGAATCGCCGAGTCACGCGACTCGTGCCAAAAAGGCTTTGTTTTTCTTTAAACCAACTCCGTTTGAGCGCATGGCCCATGCTGCAGCCTGAAAAGGCTTATTGTACCCCAAGTCTCCTGTTAGCTCCGGGGTCTGGGGTCTGGGGTAGCTGCTCCCACAGGGCTCGTAAAGCTAATATAAGGTCTCATAATTGATACCCTTGGGCTCTTGTGCACTTCGATCTTTCTAAGTCCAGTAAAACTTGGGTTCCGCAGAGCATCCCCTTTCTCAGTTGTCATTATACTTAGAAGAGTTCTTTTCTTCCAGCAAGTATAACTAGGGCCTTAACCAGGTTCCTAGCGATATCCCGTCACTCCTAGTCATTGTTCCTGTAGCGAAGTCTCCATCGTGTGTGGACAGGACAGTCAAAAATTACGTGTGAGGCAGATTGGTCTGCCTCACCGCATTTTCTGCAAACAGGGTCTTCACGAAGCATTCCCATACTTACTCAGAGTACAGTGTCCGGTCAGTAAGCCAGTTACCGCTCTGAGCTCACTCCTACTTAGTTGTTTGATTTCTTTAGTTAGTGAGCGGCAAGGTCATTACCTTGCTATGCCTCTGGCCCAGGATCCCGTACCAGTGCCGGATGTGTTGTAGCTGATTTTGTCAACCCTTCTCCAGGTTCCGGCCCAATAAGGG
This sequence comes from Novius pumilus, assembly GCA_020654155.1. Taxonomy (NCBI): domain Eukaryota; kingdom Metazoa; phylum Arthropoda; class Insecta; order Coleoptera; family Coccinellidae; genus Novius; species Novius pumilus. The sequence goes on along the minus strand of JAIFOV010000010.1, from coordinate 585,945 downwards.
GGATAGCAGCGCCCTCTCAGGCAACCGACCGAGTTGAACCAACCCGAGTTCAACTCGGTCGAAAAGGCTTACAATAGGTTTTACATATAGTTATATAACATAGAACACATTCACACATGTGACAATTTAATAGGGTAAACAGTAACGCTACGCTTCGCGAGCTGGGTTCGATCTCACCTTCGTCTGTCAATAAGGCAATTAATTTTTGTGGACCTAAACACGCTTGGGACGATTGTTAATATCGAATGAGTCGCTCAACTCGGCGATCCACTATGCGACATCGCAACGGGGGAAATTCCCACTCTTCTTGGAGTATAGGAAGGAGAAACGAGGTTTCCAGTTTCTTCCAGTTCAAACACGTGCGTTTAGGGATGCACATGCAGTCATAGAACGTGAAGTAATCTGGAGACTTGTCTATGAAGTACTTGCTCGTTGTTCGCCGACTCAAATGCGTGCGCACATTCGGCCAAGTGGAATGGAAGAACGCTATCGGCCTAACCGCAATCTCTTCGCTGATCCGCTAGATGGACCTTCGTAAGAAAAATATTGCTTTGCCCAAGTGGCGACTCGTGTGTCAGTCAACAAGTGTGGCCAAGCGGCCATACAAACGTTATCAAGTCACTCAAGAGATTGCTTAAAATCACAATTAATTTGCAGTGTAATAAACTACACATTTCTTAGTTCATTTTTTTACAAAAACATAGAAAAACAATAACCATGTTTCGAACCGCCATTGTTGCACTTCAGCATTACAGTTTTCGTCTATTCCACTCGATGGAATATACGAATTCATAAGCATGGGCCGATATGGGATACTTTTGTTTTCTATGAATTTCAATGCTACATCAATATACAATGAGGCGGGAGACATCACCTTACACCTCTGTTCGCTGAACATTAAGTATCTGACTATCTTATCTTATCTTTTCAATTCTTTCTTCTCCATTACATGTTGAATATACTTGAATTTTAATGTAAAACTTTTGAGGAGTAAACTCCAGTCGCGTGTCGGAGCTGTCACACACACAATTTTTTTTTTTCTTGAAAATTTTCTTTTCCACTCATAAATAGAAGTCTTCGTGTTTTCGATGAATATTTACTTTGAATTCCTAGTTACAATTTTCGTTTTGTGCTATGAAAAATTTATTTTTCTTTATATTTTTCTGGAGAACTTTCTCTTACATTCATAAATGGGCATTCACTTTGAATTTCCATTTATTTCGTGTTTTTTTGCTTCTTTCCACCTTTAGTTTCCATTTAATGAAAAAATTTCTATTAAACAATAAATTGCTTTCGATTGAAAATTCCAAGTCATTTGGAAATCTGTTTTCCTCTCTTCCTTCACTAACTACATTCGTTATTCGTTAGGAAAAATTAAGAATCTATCAGAATATTTTCCCTAATCATTGGGAAATCCTATTAACTGCATTCATTATTTCATAGAAGAAATGAATAATGCGTCAGTACATTTTTCGATCCCACATTCTGTGAATAGAATTTTGTTTCAAATATAATAAATTGTGTCTTCTTTTTATTATTTTACTCTTTTTGTTATTGTAATTCGTTTTTACTAACGAACTATGAATTGGGAGATATATATTGGAATTTTCGAAGGATTTCATCTTATCTTAACGCATACTTTGTATATATAAATCTGTGTGTGTGCGTGTGTGTATGTGTGTGTCCGAGTGTGCTTGTGTGTGTTTATTTAAATGATTTTCTGTTCAGGCTAGAAGCTAAACGTCGATAGATAGACCGACGAAAACACCAAAATGCCAAAGATTTTTAAACATTTTTGATATAAGTCAGTTTCTAAACCCACAATCGCTTTCGGTTTTCACCATTCACTTGCTAACGAATAGGGCTACAATCATTTCCATTACTATCTCTGTTTACATTGAACCGTTTCTTAGAAAAAAATGGTGTTTTGAAAACACAGTGTTTTCTATGAGTCATAACTCTACAAATAATGATTCCACAGCTTAAGGTCTTCTAACACACAATGCATTGCAATTTCATAAACAATTGCTTCTCTAATTGTAGTCAGTTACGACTTACTATTTTTGTTTAGAAACATTTTACATATGGATACTTAAGTCGTCGAGTTCTGACACGCCACCGCCTGTCGTTCTATTCCTTTTCACTAAATTGTTTTTTCGGTGCGAGAGCAGAATTGTTCGAATCAGAGAATATCCACATACTGAACAAGAAGCGTCTCTCCCACGCAAAATTCGTATCGAATTTTTAGTGCGCAGGTTCACCAAATAGAACGGATTGACATAAACAGCTGATTTCGCACGAATAAGAAATAAGATTTCACTATAGCGCTAAAACACCTTTAGAACTTGTCAGGACCGGATTTAACGGGACGACGGAAATATGTTCCAAAGTTACGTGAGATGAATGGTTCTTCTTCGTTCAAAACTTATTGTGTTAATTAGAAATCTAAACTTTATGTCTGATTTGTTTCCATCCTATTTGACTTAACGATAATCAATTCGAATAAATTCCTGAGTTCGTGCGTTTAGCGTTTTGTTAGAGCGCAGGTTCGCCAAACTCGCTCAAGGTCACAAAAATCTGTTAATACGATTTTGTTCCTAAATTACCGAGAGTGACGCTTCTTGTTCAGTATGTAGATATTCTTTGGTTCGAATATCGAACTTCGATATTGAGATAGATCCTATATGCAGTGTTTCCGGTAAATACGTTTTTTATTATGACTCCAAACCCAGTCAAGAGTCGGCCTTCGGCCGACACCTGACCTCGACCAACCTCAATATCCGACGTATTACAAATGTATATCCTTAATTTCCGTACCGATCTACACAGGCTCGTTCCTAGCTGTTGTTGTATTGCATTTCTTTTGCTCATAACTTGACATCGTTATATTTCCGGTCAACATTTGTTTTGTTTCTTAAGATACATATCTTTCTCTGCCTTTTTGGCAGTAACTGCTTAACATACGTGCTATAAACAATTTTCTCCATCAGTAAAAGATATTGAAGACAACTTCACTTCCATTTGAAATGTGGTCCACACAGCGTCATGAGCGCATGCGCTAGCTCCCACCTATGCGCATGACCGCTTCCAGAATCGTGCTTCGACGAGAGTGGGGGCAGCCGTCACGGTATATAAGCCGACCCGCGTCGTTGAATAAATCAGTAGAAGGAGCTCACTTCTAGTCATCCCTCTACTCTTGACTAGGTGTTGACCAGGCAAGCTCTCCTCTTCCTTTCCTCCGGCTGGGAGTTGATCGCTAGTCCCGGGTGAAAAGTGTTGACTTTCACTCATCCGATCCATCCAGCAAGGTATTGACCTGTCCGGATTATTTCCCCAGGTGGAAGGTGTTGACTTCCACTTGGCCCCTCTTCGTCCGGCAGGGTGCTGACCTGCCGGATTGTTTTCCTGGATGAAAGGTGTTGACTTTCACTTGGTTGTCTTAAAATTAATCAATATCCCGAGTCACCCAAAAGTCCATTGCAATGATTTTCTCTGCTTTTCCTCTTTCGATTTTATCACCCCGCTAACTTTTTATATATATTTACTTCGGCTAGTAATGAGAAAAAACCTCGACGCTCTATCTACCTCTACCGTAACACCGTCACAATCTTGTTATTAATGAATTCGCACCCACATATAGCACGGGCCGATCGCATTACCCCGTGATATAAAGTTAAAAATATATAATAATTAAAATTCCAGACAAATTCCGTTTCGCATTTAACTTCTCAATTGAATCCAATTTTCATCGATCATCATTTTGGTTCAATTCGAAGCCATAAGAATATGAAGGCCATCCAGGGTAATTAAAAGTCGCCAAAGAGAATTTTAGTGTAAAAAGTTCCTCTGCATTCACCACCAATCACTCTTACAATAAAAATTAATCCAGTTTTCCTTATTCTATAGGATATCTTATTATATTGCATAAATGGATATTTCAATCGATATACTACAACATTATTATACGAGTATAGCACGATGGTTTTTTACATTCCCTGTTTTTTCTTACGGGAATATGGGATGAGGAATATCATTTTCAAGAGACGCGCAACAGCTTCTAACTCCCGAGTAACATCCGTTTCTACTACAACCCTTGCAAAATTGACGTGAAATCGTTTTTCCTCTTGAACGGAGAAGATCGCAGGTCGATTCACAAATCTACTTCGAACTATGCTCTATATGTACCGGAAAATAGAAACATCGAACTTGAAGGTTGGCTTCTTTTTATGTATCAATCAATGGAGAACTTTGATTCCTGTCACAGGCATTTCAATTCATGTTTATCATATTCCATCTCTTGTAGTAAACCTTGTCGTAATGTTCTATCAAAATTCGAATTTGTTCGGACGAATACAAATTGATCTGACAGGCATTTTTTCCAACTAAATTTGGTGACAAAAAATGGAATATATTAGGAAATTGCTACGAGGATTGTGTGCAGATCCCGAAAATTTTATTTGTTAAGAGTATACAGCTAGAATTATTATAAATTGGAACCCGCTTCTCTTTTGTTCACGGACAAACGTATAAGATAAACATAATCATTTTCATTTCGTTCACGAACAAGATATAATATTCACTTTAGTGTTGGTTATTGCTTTGATGATTTCTCTTTGTGACGCTTCCATCTCCGGAGAACATCTTGAAAATCCATATCGTAAACAAGGATACATCTCCTTGATAAATAACAGGAAAAACTCAATATGAAATGTAAGCTGTATTTCTTGGGAGGAAACTTCCAGAAAATGAAACGCTGAGGTCCTGTTCCACCATGTCCAGATATAGTTTATCGGGCAAATACTTTCACTATTGAAAGCAGGGTATGTAGTTCTTTGTCCGTCTTTGCCACGAGTTTCAGAACATCAATATATAGAAGGTGACTGATTTTGAATTTTCGTTTCTGCAGACGTATCCAGTGTTCGTACGATTGATGTTGATACTAAGAGGAAACATGGCCATACAAAATAATAACGGGGAGAGGGAGTCACGTTGATAGATACGTTTATTGATTTCAATATTATATTGTAATATTAGTATCCGCTGTCACGAGATTTACATCCGTTTTCCAGGTCCTCATAATTTGATCTACAAATTTCACCAATATTGGGGATGTTCGATTCAGCACTGGAGTTAAGAGTAATAATAATAATATAATAATAATCACTTTATTTTTCTTAGATCATGTACATACAGATAGGAAAAACGTCAAGGACATGTGAAACCGATATCCTATACAAAACTCATAATAGTCGGCAAACCAACCAACATTGCAATAATCAGCAAAAGAAATTCGTCCAAATTATAAACCTTGCTGTTTCCAGTTGCTTTTCCAGTATTTTTTTGATTCATGCTGTGTTGCGGCATTTTTGACTATCGTGTTTGCCTAATCTGTTGTTATAAAATTTGCGGGTATTCTCTGTAATAGTATATTTCATAACGAGTGCAGAAAGTCGATGATTTCATGCGAGTGTCAGTTTGACGAACGAGTCTAGACACGAGCAATGAAATCTGACTTTCCACGAATAATGAACGACATTTTTCAGGCGACCACAAAAATGGCATTATACGATAATTACTTTCAGAACACACAATGAACGTTTCGACCCAAACAGAACTGAATAATTCAATCTACTGCTTCTAGATGGCGTTGTAGAGAAAATAATAGATAACTTTATTTGTTTATGTTATTTCGTACCTTCCTTTCAGATTTGTCAGCAATAATTCCAACGAGTTTTATATTTCTGGAGGGATATTTTTTACTTTGCATGTTATAAACGCGAATCGAATCAAGTTAAGCTCTTCGTTAATAATACGATATGTTCCGGTAACTCGTTAGCCCTATAAATATTCAATGGGATATACGAACTAAACTTTTCATTCACTTCTATCTACTTGGCGTGGTTTCATTTCGATGTCGCCACTTTCCCGCACGGATCAAACTGGTTTTACCCGTGCGGGAATAACATTCCCGCACAGTTGCATGTAATTGTCAACTTTCTTCGACAGGTAGGCGTGGCGATATATACCACTTTCTGACGTGGTCGCCTGAAAACATCTTATTGTGTTCAAACAGCAATGCTTATTCATTATCCCTCTTTATTCTATACGATTCAGCTGATATATATTGCTTAAGATTATCAACAGTGATTCCATAATCATTACTGTTGCATATCTTGTATTTGAGGTATAGAATCCTCTTTGCCCCTATTGACTCGCTCAGTTGAGGTTCAACTACTCACTCTTGAATTTTTTTGAGAGTGAATTTTTTTACTTGTGACTTTCAGGGCAAAAAACTTTATTCTTAGAGTTTGAGCAGAGAAAGTCACTTCTTCCGGTTCCTTTAAACATTTATCAATTGCTACTTCGATAACATTTCTTAATGAAACATTCTCTGCCTCTTGAATATCGTTTTCATCATGTTTTTGAATATCACATTCTTCCCCTGTAGATCAATCTTTGTGTAATCTTGATAATGCTTGTCCGGATAACTTAATAGTATAGTACTTTTCATTGCTAATTTTATCTCACCTAAAACTTTAAGAAGTCCTGCAACTTGTTGCTATTCTTCTTCATCTTCATTACACATATGAGAAGCATTGAGGTAATTCACAGTTAAAATAACACATTCATTTTAGGTGTACAAATCTTTCTAACATGGCCTCTAAACTATTCCATCTTGTTTCACAATCAAGAGTAAGATTATAATACTTCTCGCATTTTCGTTCCACGTGATTCTGATGAATGCTATTTTGGACAGGGCATTTTCATATTTGCAAATTTTGCCTACTTTACAAATAATATTTCTATAATCATCCAATAATTCAGGAACAGGTAATTTAAAATTGTTTATGTCAAGAGAGTCTAATTCTTCAAAGTCATTATCACATTCGTCATTTTCAGAGTCCTCACTTTGAGGATTTAAATCTGTTTTCAATGGACTTTTATTTTTATTACATATATCAGTAACTGATAAGTGTATGGCATGTGAATAATATAGTTGATTATTCGCTGGTGATATGTTGCCAATTCATAACAGCAGCACCATCACTTGTTGATGCAGCTATATCAGTTGCTAAATTAAGATTCAAAGTTGTTAGTTTCTCAGAAACCGATTTTAACAATGTTTTAGCATCGCAGGTACTTAATATTGAAGCTAATCCTAAATTAAAATCTTTTTCAATTTGATGTACTTACGCTAATATTCAGATATCTTCACTTTCTTTTACTGCTCTCTCCATCTATAGTTGTGGAAAATTTTTGCTCTTTATTCATCATACAATTCAATTCATTTATGGTCATTTTTTAAAGTTTCACAAAACTTATAAATAAGATTCATAACTCTAGAACTGTTTTTTGTTAAGCAATATATTCGTTATTGGAATGACTTTCGTATGAACGAGCTATTTGTTATGCAATTAATAAATAGTCCATCGAATGCAGCAAGTTTTAATAAAATTCCTTCTAAAGTAGTCCTTTTCATAAAGTTAAAAATACAGGGCTGTGTATATTTTTGTGAACTCGGACCGGCATCAGATGATTTTTTCTCGGTTATTTCATCGTGCACTGTTTTCAAGTGATTATGTAAACATCCTGTCCTTGATCCTTCGCAAGTAAGCATTTTATTGCAATAAATACAAAGGGCTTTTTCTTCTGGCATTTAGGATTACAGAGATATAAATAATACAAATAAGAATTTATATTCTCATAATATTACTAGTATATTTCACAACGAGTGCAGAAAGTCGATGATTTCATGCGAGTGTCAGTTTGAGGAACGAGGCGAAGCGAAGCGGAGCCGAGTGAGGCTAGACACGAGCAATGAAATCTGACTTTCCACGAGTAATGAACAACACTTTTCAGGTGACTACAGAAATGGAATTATCTAATAATTATTTCAAAAACAAAATGAACGTTTCATTCCAAGTGGAAGTGAATAATTCATTCTTCTAGAATGAATCTCCTAGATGGCGTGCTGACGACAACTATATTTATTATAGAGACAAAAACCAAATCCTAACACAATGGTTCAGAAAAGATACATCAACAAATAGAATCATACCTTTTGACTCAATACATAATAACCTACAAAAGAGAAGAATAGCTATTAATTTCATCGATCGAGCACTCATTCTCACCTCTCCAATATATAGACCAAAAACATTACAACGCACTAAGCAAATACTAAAAGAAAATAGATATCCTGATCAATTAGTGAAGAAATTCATAAAAAATCGGATTCACAAACTATACCACAACGAAACAAAAAAGAAACCACCAAATGAAGATCCAATCTCTCAGATAACACTACCCTATATCTCACAAATAAACTGAAGATGATCAAAATTATTTGCCAATATGACATCCAAATAATGAACAAACCCATTAACCAAATAAAAGAAATTCACTCAAGACTGAAAGACAAAACACTGATAACACAAAAGTCAAACGTAGTCTATAAAATTAATTGCTCCAACTGTGAAAAATCATACATAGGCCAAACATCACAAAGACTACAAGACAGAATCAAAGGACACAAATATACAAAAAATGCATCCACAGAACTAAACAAACATAAAACAGAAACAGGACACGATTTTCAATATAACAATCCGGAAATATTAACCATCGAACCAAAACTCAAAAAGAGAGAATTTCTAGAAATGTTATACATACAAGCAAACCAAAACTCGACAGTGAACGACCGAACTGACATAAGAAACTTTAGCAACATCTATACACCACTATTACATCAATGGCGCCAGAATCGAAGAACATAACTCTGCAATTTCGGACAGAAAACAAGACTTTTCATTTATAAACAGAATCAAATCATTTTAATTTATACAATCAATATAAAGTAGTTTAGTTCAAAACAATGTATTTCTTGTCAATTTTGACGACTGACAAAGATGATTACAGCTTCATCGAAACGTCTCGAATAAATTTCTGATTTTCTCGTTTCAAATTACAACTGTTATATCCAAAAAAGCATCATAAAATAATATATTTATTAGGTTATTTCGTACCTTCCTTTTGGAATTGTTAGCAATAATTATCACAAGTTTTATACAGCAGCCTCCACTATTTCGGGAGGGATATTTCCGTCACTTTACATCTTATAAACGGCTCAGGTGAATGAATATGCGATAATACTTCAACCACTTCGAACAATATTAATGACATTTTATTGAGGAATGATAACCACAGAATATATTTATCATTTACGGTGACAAGTTAAAATCAAATTTGTCTATGACAGCAAATTAAACCGGGCTGAACGAAGTAGTGTAATCAACTCTTTTCTTCAATGTCATTGTTGCAAGTATTATTTAATGTTAGGTATATGAACTAAATGTCTTTGTTTAGTCTTGACGTATGTTTTACTCAGGATGTCTTTGACTATAAGAATGATACTCCGTGACAAGAAAATCTAATCTAATTTAGTCGTGAATCTAGAATCGAAAAATTGGCGAATTGAATCAACTTATGCTTTTCGTTAATGTACGATATGTTCTTTTAAACTCTGGTACCTTATTCACGTCATTATTATTCAATAGGAGATACGAAATGAACTTCTCATCTACTTCTATCTACTTGATATAGGTTTCATTTCAATGTCACTTTCCGGCACGGATCGAACCGGTTTTATCCGTGCGGGAAAGTCATTCCCGCACAGTTGCATGCAATTGGTAACTTCTACAATATTCATGCGTGACGATATATATCACTTTCGCATGTGGTCGCCTGAAAAATATGTTATCTACTCACATCCTCTATAATATCATCTATATCAAATATCGATCAATGGACTGAACAGTGAATTTATGAACTGTACATAAAGAAAACAGAAGATAGACTGATATAAAATCGAAATTAATTCATGCAATAACAAAACAAACCGTGGACCGATATGATTCCAAGAACCAAATCGCTTGCAACAGTGTTTTCATCAATCTGGTACATTTGGCTACATTTGTCATTTGAAATTTTTTTAACTGTTCTTCATACATTGAAAAACGATATTTTAGTTTGGTTTTCGAATTTTATAATTTTCTCCAAAAAACCGGTTTTAAAAACCGCCAAACCCTAGTCGGTGCTTTGTCCATTGAGCTACCAGTTCCGCATCAACCCGACAGACACAAAACGAAGCTCAGGAAAATTTTTATTCTTTATTGCGTGAATTCTTAGAATCAGTGACTGCTGTATTTTTCCAGACTTATATCAAATAATTTTCGTAAATCAAAGAAAATGAATATCGCTTACCCACTTCGCAAAAACAAAAAACGAATTTTTCGTTCCAAAATATTCCCCAAGGCTTCTTCTGTTTCTCTTTCATTTTCCAGGACTTCAAGTACTCCCATGTTACACGAATGACCTTAGTGAAAAGGAATTAATTAATATCAACAACCCGTAATTTTCGCTCAATGTCTCTACAATGTTGCACATTTTTTCATAGTAAAACCTGATTCAAGTCACATATTGAACGTGAATTCAATATTCCAAAACTGTCTAAAATGTAATAACTCGGTCTCCTGAGCACTAAAGATCGAAATGGAATGGATATGTAATACCGCGCATGTAGAATAACATTTCAACAGGACGGTATAAGCAGTTACCCCGCAGAAACGTTTTACGACCTCCACCAAGTCTATAAAAACCATAAACTTAAAACGTTGCTGAAAAGCGATCGTAATAAAACAACATTTCGTTACAATTTTCAGAAATAGCGCACATGTTCCAGTGTCTAACTTGCAAAACTGTCCATATCATTTAGAGCAACGTAATCCGGTAAAAGCTCTGAAATTCATCAAGGGTCTGGTCCGGCTGAATTAATTTAATGGTCGTTAATGGTATTTTTTGCCTTCATCCAACGCCCTTTCTGTGTTTCCAAAAAGTCTGAATTATTTGTTCTGTTCCTCTTTTTTCCTCAAAATATTTCGGCATCCCATTTTTTTCAGAATAGCGATAAGCTTGATAATTCTTTTGAGCGTTCCCTACGCAACGCGCCTAACCGTCAGGTAAGAATAAATAAATGGCTGGTTTTATAGTGGTTTCGTTACGTGATCACAATATCTTTTCAAATTGCGTATTTATCGGTTGGCCAACATTTCCCAATGGCGAATTCCCGCAATTTAGGACGTGAAACGACTTCAAAGGGACGAAATGCACAAGTGTCTAATTACGAACGAAAATTGAATTCACTGGCAACTTAGTGAAGAGTTCAGAGATCTCTTTGTTCACGAATGGGAACATCGAAGGAATTTTTTGATATAGGAAAATTCCAGTGAAGACACACTAATATAAGATAAATAAACTCCATTAAACTTAATGCTATTCCGAAATGAAATTAAACGGTTCGTTGCTTGCCAATTCTTCGGATGATCGTTCCAACCCCTGCATATACACCAGACTCAACGGCATTGTAATTGCTATTAAAATGCGAACTTGGAGGAAATTATTGCACATTCCGTGAAAAGAAAACGAAAAAGTTAGTCGCATATCCAAGAAATCCGCCCTTATCTACTGAAATACAGATGTCGTTTGTTTCGTAGCACTAGAACGTTTCGGCATAAGCGACTACGTTCACGACATTTTGGTTTGTTCGCGTTTTGAAAGTTATTTTCTTAAATCGAATAATTTTTTATTGATATTCATTTTTAGTTGCTCGGCTGGATTCACAAGTAAATATTAATGCATCGAAATTGTCTGAATGATAATAAAAATGAAGTAGAGTAACTTCTAGGCCTAAGTTCACAACAACAACAAAATACGACATAACGATTTCTTGGAATTTTTCCAGAGGACAATTCATGAAATTTTTGTATAATAATGAAATGAGAATATATGATAATTATTCGGTGGTATGAATAATACCAGAGTATAAACTCTGAGTATAGTCTCATGAGCATGAGCATAAAGTAGGAATTATACTTCACTTCAAATGAATAAAAATATTCCGATTCGATGAGTTTCTGCTCTTAGTATTTACTCGATATTTATTACAGCTGGTATGTGCTGTTCTTGAATATGGGCTTTCAATCTGTCACTTAATAATAATGATAATACTGCACTAAATAAATACAAAATGTCAGAACATCACTCTTTTGACTATGAAAACACCAAAATTTTAGCAATCGAAATAAATCCAACATGCCGTGAAATTTTAGAGATGATGCATATCAAAAAAGAAGAACAGATAGCAATCAACGACAAAACAGACATTAGAAGTCTCAGTTCAATATATTTATCATTAATCTAACTCTCAAATTATTATTATTATTATTCATTTTTTGTCAATCTTTCTGTTAAATTGTCTAGACAACCAATCATTATTTAATCATTATTGTCAATAATTATTTTCAACAAGCGATCTGATAAGATACATTTTTAGAATTGTATTTAATGTATAACAATGAAAATTTTCAAGGTTATTCCATTTCGTCCTGCTGATGAAGATGCTAATCTCTATCGAAACGTTCGTTCAATAAACATTTGAGAATATAATCAACCTGTTATACCCAAAAAAAAGCGCAATAATCCTTATGGAAAAAACAGGTAATAAACGAAATTACAAATACCCATCTATCTATTTCGAGAGGTAAGTAACTTTTCCGAAAAAATTCGGGGAATTGTTGGCAATTTCCAATTTTTAAAAAATTTGATTTATAAATTTTCGAAATCCCAGCAAAATTCGAAAAGAACCTCGAATTTATGCTCGAAATTTCGGAATTTCCGCATTGGATCGAAGTTTGCTAAACCTCAAAAGAAAATTGGCATGTTCCAGATGCGATGGTGTTATGCAGAAGCAAATGTTCCAAAGATGATCTACTTCGATTTGCTCCAGCTAGGCAAAATGGAGAATGCGCTGCGTAATTAATTCTCTCCTGCATCGTTACTTACGTGACAGATTATTACCCGCTTTACTTAATTAACGTTTTCTGAATGGATAGCTTCGAACTTTACCATCATCTTACGTTCAATTAGATGCAAATAAACGTCGAAACCGAACCTCGGCAAATTGGGATTTCAACTAGACTCTAAATAACGCGGCAGATGCTTTCACTGAACTCAGGAGTTCCTAGTACGAATATCGATCTGAGTGTACGGTTTCTGTTACACAAACATTCGAAAATTCAACTTTACTTAGAAAATGTGTTGAGGATTAGGGACTTCAAAACTCAGCAGTGAGGTTATGAAGTTTCGGAATATGAATCTCAGTTTCCTATTCATAGTTCCTAGTTCATTGAAAACTTGATGTTTCATAAGATCTTAGAGTTTGTAATATATTTCAACTCCAACAACTGCTCAAATAAGACAATGCTAACTTTCATGAAAATATTTATAACCCTCATTACAAAAACTACAATGACATTGACAAAAAACTCTTGGAACGCAGATTAGAATCCAGTAGAAATATGGAAACTGAATCAACACTCTGACACGAGACTGATTAATTTTCTTTTAATACCTTCATTCTATTGAGCTCTAGAAGGGATTCCACTTTTTTCCCGCCTCTTATCCGTAACTATCCCAAATCCCCAATTTTCAACCGATCGCTCAACACATCTATCAATTAGTACAGATCCGTTGTTAATCTGAGACATCGTTCGTTCGCTCAAGAGTAGACAGGAAATACGGTTGGATATGTGAAGCCTTTGCAGCAGCTTACAAAAGTAATATCCGCCCCGAAATATTTAATAAAAGTTTCTGGAATCGACGAAGTAGCCTGACAAGTATTTCCAACTTGAAATAACACCCCCGGAGGATGATATTGCGAAACCTGTTACCAGCCAAAAAAAAAATAATTGAAAAGAAACTCACGCTAAAATATGCCGATCTCACTTTCATTGATCGAATACGCTACATAAAAATAAAGCGGGTAAATGTCTCGCTATTATTTTCAATCCGGAATATAAATTCGAAGTTTGTTTTCCGAGTGATTAATGTGCCGGAACTCCATTTATTACTTGTCGATCGTGTTTTATCTGGTTTTATCTGACCTTTCGTTTTATGAACAATCCCGATTGTGTATGGTACAAATTTATATTCGATCAGGGTGGAAGCACGAGGATCACAAAACGTTTAAAAATGGTATAGATGAAACAACATCCCCTCACCGACGTATTTTAATTTTCACTCAACAACCTCGTGACCTAGTTTCATCCACGGGTAGCTCTTTTTATATCGATATTCATCCGCACAGTGGTGTAGAGGATTAGGGCTAATTTTTCATTCGACATTACGGAAAATGCATGAATATTTGATCCTTCTCAAATTACAACTCATTATGATTATGATAACCATTGATCACTTATCTCTAGATTCACAACCTTTTTTCGTGCTTTCAATTTTTCCCGCGATAAACTTTTCTTTAAGTCATTATATAAATAAAAAAATTTGGGATCGTGATTCCGTAATTCAAACATTTTCGACACGAGAAATAGATTCAGTTACAAATGGAAACTCGCTGCCTATAAAAGAAAACATAGTTACCGACATAAAGTTCTGATTGAAACTTATCAACTCGAAGCTAAAAATTGAAAGGAATCTCGAAACTCCAAATTTTTAAACTCCCCACTATTTTCAAAGAGTCGAAAAGAACAGAATGTCATTAAAAAAATAACATTTCTATTAATAAATGAATATGTATTCATTATATCAAGTACAGGTAGCGGAACTTATGTATTACATATATGTTATATCAATAGAATGATTGATCTCGCGGGAAAATCGAAATACGAAAAGAAACTACAAATGAGCACTTGGTCTTTTCGTTAAACCCTGTATGTAGTTTCTATCTCCCAAGTTCTTAACATCCTGGAGCTCGGATTGTACTGCGTTGACGAAGGCTAAAAAAAAAATCTTCTCTTTTTATATGTAATATCTACGGAACTAATCCATTTCGTCGATAAAGCTGTGAAAGTCGTGTCATCCACGTATATGGTTGAAAATATGATCACATTTGCCTACTCCAAAAAGTTGGCAGATCATTTACGAAAACTAGAAATGAAGGAGGACCTAGGACGTAGCCCTGTGACACACCTCTCTTCATGTGTGATATGTCTGAGTATGTCCCACTACTAGAAACTACCTATTTTATATTCATCAAAAATTGTTCATTTATTTTAACGTTAATGTCGTCAAATTTATAATATTCAAACTGTTGGAGATGCTCCACGCAATCCAAGGCTTTTTGTGAGTCTAAAAGTAATATCAGAGAGTGTAGGCCAAGCTCAAAACACTCAACTGTAGTTTGTATGAAATGAAGAGTTGCTGTGCTTGTACCCATTTCCCGTCTAAACCCATACTGGTTAATGCCAAGTATACGATTTATTTCACCAAAATCTCTCCCAGAATTTTAGAGAATGTTAGTACTAAGGATATTTCCATATATTTCTATAATTTCTATGATTTATAATTTCTATAATTTGAAACTGTATTTTGATCACCTTTTGTACCCATGTAGTACTGTAGCTACTTTTAGGCATTCAGGGGACACCCCCTCAGAAATACATCTGTTGATAAGGAACGTAAGTGGATAAACAACTTTATTCATATTTCGCTCAATTAGACAAACTGATAAACTACAATAAGCTTTTGTTTTACTCTTTTTTCATTCTTTCACCACATTCCTGACATCGTTTAAGGATCAGTCTTCAAAGCAAAAACTAATCTTAAAGGAGGGGGTTCCCAATTGGTATTCATGCTCGTCCCAACCTTTGGATTATCCCTGGCGATTATATCGGGTACAGATAGAAATTACTGGTCGAATGAGTTAGATGAAAGTAACTGCGATATGGTTATGTTTTTTATCCCTAGATTGATTAGATTGACTCAGAATCTGCCAAGAAATTTTAAATTTATTATTTGGGTTTGCTACCTGATGATTATTATAGTCAGTCTTAGTTTCTTTTAGTTTATGGCTGTATATCGATATTAATTGATTACTACTTATCCTTACATATTCTGGATTTGTATTGTTGAATTTTTTCATTCATTGTTTGCAGCTTACCTCTCATTTCTTGAAGTTAAGGAGTAAACCGTATATCCTTGTTTGTCTAACCAGTATTGAGCAACTTTTTCTCAGGAAAAGCTAACAAAAAACTGTCTATAAAACTCTGGTGAACCATATTAGAACTCTCTTCACAGTCAAGTGTTAGATCGATAGCAAAATCATATCGCAGATTAATGGGAATTCTATGCATTACAATATAGCCTTTTTGCTTTAATGCTCTTCACCTAAAATAAGTATATTTTTTCCATATTTATAGATATAGTTTGCGCATCATGATCAGAAAATTCTGTTAGTCTTAGCCCTGCATCTATATCCTTGTCCAAGGAAGATATTATCTAAACATTACTAAACCACGATCACAGAGTAGGACTTCAAATGAAAAAAACTCCTTTGTGAATAAGTCAACCTTTTGTAAAAATACCCTTCGCACAAAAATTAAAGGAACAAAAAATTTGCAATTTTCAGCCATTTTCAACAGGTTCTATTTCTGTGAAAAATGGTCGTACATGAAATACAAAATATAGCTCTTAAAGCTTGAAGACCCTAGCTTAAAAATGTTTTGATTGAACATTTTTTGAAGCACCCGTTCCAATGCAATTCTTGGATAAAGCACAAAAAAAAATTTTTCCAAAATTTTACTCTTTTTATTTCACTCTACGGACATTTTCTGGACCTAGACCAATACATTCAGCTTCAATATGCTTTTAACGAGAGTCAAATACGACTCTTTGTCTTTGAGATATCGAATTTTGAATGCAAAAGGATACTTTTCCACTCAACTGCCGATATCTCTGAAACTACAGGTCGCCAAGCGAGTGGATATGGGATATCGTTTTTTGCGGAAATGTTCCTTCAAATATCTGTCATACTCTATTGTGAAAAAAATTATCTCTACCTGTAACGTTAACGTGAAGAAACAGCAAAGAAATCAACTTCCTTTTTTTGGTAAATCGACTGTATGTTCAGCAATATTGGGGAAAAGGTTAGGTTATAAGAAAATTTATAAGTCTAATGTACTCCAAAGGTCCCCCTAAATTATTAAATCTATCGAATTAAGTGGTTTTCCTGGACCGATTGATTGAGATCTTGAACAAATTAAGGGAACAAGATTTTTGTTCCTTAAATGTGACTTTCTCCAAATTTTGAGTTTTCGGAAGATTCATTCAGGGAAAAATTCAAAAAATTTTTTTCAAAAACTTCGAAAATTTCAACAAAAATTATTTTTGGGAATTGAAAAGAAATTCAAGAAAAAAATGCTCTCACGATTGATGAAATTCTGTGAATTTTTCTTCAACATATATCGAAAAAATAAAAAAAAATAATTTTGGAAGATTTTAAAAAATCATATAAAACCACAAGGACATTTTTGAATTACCCCTTTGAAGCTGAACACATTCAAAGAGTGCCTCATGGTTTTTTTTTGTAATTTTTCAAAAAAAAAATCTTCATTTTTTCAAAATCACTTTTTTTCATCTTTCGATATTCTTTGAAGAAAATATCACGGAATTTTTTTAATCGTGAGAAACATTTTCTTTCTATTTTCAAAAGTAGTTTTTGTGGAAATCTTAGACATTTTTGTGGATTTTTTCCTTAATCAATCCTCCGTAAACTCAAACTTGAGTAGAAAGTAACAAAAAATGAATGTATTGATTTTTAAAAAGAGTCACTTTTAAGGAACAAAGATCTTGTTCCCTTAATTTGTTCAAAATTTCAATCAATCAATTTACGAAAACTACTGAATTGATAGATCTAACAATTTAGGGGGACCTTTGGGGTACATTAGACTTATAAATTTTCTTATAACCTAACTTTTTCCCTCAATATTGCTGAACTTATAGTCGACTACCCAGAAAAATAAAAAATTACATTTTTTTGCTCTTTTTACATATATCGGCAGTTGAGTGCATTAAAAAATGGGATATCTCAACGAAAAATGGTCGTACCTGACTCCCGTAAAAAGCATGTTGAAGCTGAATAAACAAACTATGCGACCTGTGTATTGGTCTAGGTCGAAAAAATTGTTTCATGCCCATAGAGTGAAATAAAAAAGGTGAAATTTTTGAAAATTTTTTTCATTGGGCTTTATCCAAGAGTATAATTGGCAAGAATAATTGGCTATCGATGCTTCAAAAAATTTTAACCGAAAAATTTAAAAACAAGAATGTTCGAGAGTCAAAAGTCTTTTTTCATAGAAGTACAGCCTGCTGAAAATTGCCAAAAA
This sequence comes from Novius pumilus, assembly GCA_020654155.1. Taxonomy (NCBI): domain Eukaryota; kingdom Metazoa; phylum Arthropoda; class Insecta; order Coleoptera; family Coccinellidae; genus Novius; species Novius pumilus. The sequence goes on along the minus strand of JAIFOV010000010.1, from coordinate 567,709 downwards.
ATTTAGAAAATTGTTTTGTTCCTTTAATTTTTGCGCCAAAATTTTTTCAGGACTCAAAAAGAAAAAAGTCATCAAAAAGTGGCAGCCAAAATACCTTGTATCATCTGTTATATCAACATAAAACAAAATGCTTTGAAATGAATCTGTTCGAGCAAAATTCTAGTATACATTCCAATAGAACTATTTCATTTGACACGCTTTTATTTCTTGGTAATGTTTTATCGAAGTCCCATTATTCGGTAAATCACGGACATGACAGGAATATCACTGAAACCTACTGTTATCTTCAATTTATGATAAATACTTTCACAGGTTATGCACCCTTTTTGCCTTATTCAGATTTTTGGATGTCTTTTGTGTTAGTCCCATCTAGCTGCAAGCCAATAACGTATCAGATTTTGAGGATATTAATTATTATGAAAAAAAATGCGACTTCAAACGCAACATTGTTTACATTGAAATAAACAATTCTTCTATGTGAAGTATATTTGATCCATCCAATCGATCGTCGAATGGAACTTGAAGCAATCTTCTTCACAAAGAATTTCACAAAAAAGAAGAAACGCCTTCCGGAAGCTCAAATTACAGATCAAAACCACTTTCTTTTTCCTAGTTCATGTTCCTATAAGACAGGGATATTGCAGAATCAATTTGGAATCTTGAATTCTCAATTTCAGGGTACAATATGCCTGATATTTCAACTAAATTTCTCAATATACATCAGCCTAAAGAATTGTTGTATTATCTGCGATATATTATACCTGATGTTTTCAAACGTTACGAATTTCAAAATGGCAAAGTGAATTCAATATTTCCCACCTAATCCATTTTTAGAAAATATCAAAGGAAAAAATTCCCCGTATATGCAGAATCGCGTCAAAACGAAGTTAGGAAAATTGTCCATGATTGCCAAAGCTCTACCTCGCTCACAAAATACGATAGAAGGGTGTGTAAAATCTGGCACAAATGTATATGAATAAGCACGCTCGGTAAACACGTAGACAACGGATTTGAAGGATGGATTTCTGGCGACTTTGGAATCACACCAGTCCGGACTAGCCCGGCAGAAACCTTTTTTGTAGTCATAAATCGACCAGAACGATAATAGTCTATTCAAACTTAGCCGATAGATTATCCCTTTTAAATGTTTGCAAGAGATAGGGTCGTAAACCGTGGCGAAAATAACGGAATTTTACGACTGGTGAAGTTATAAACATTTCCGTCCTTTACCGATTTTAATCATAACTTTTCTCGAACTCGTCGAGGAAGAAAACGATTTTTCAGAGTCTCCGTATTTCGTTCACTGACGTCGAAGTGTTCCATCAATACACGAATGAAGGAATAAATGAAACGAGGTGTGAAAATGACCGGTGCCGTTTCGTTCGTTCTCTCTTTTGAATTATGTTATCCCGTATCGAATTTTTTCTGCTATGAATTCTTCTTGATTCTTTGATATTGCAGAATAGGGGGTCGTATGTTCATATATTGTATGTTTCGTAAGGTAGCTTCGCTTGATATCGATTGGAGAGTTATTTTGTAGTTAGCTGCTATTTCGAAGTTTGAGGCAATACGTTGCCATTCAATACGGAATTTTAACCATCAAGATAGTTTGAACAGAATCAGATGAATAAGACGTCTCGTTTCGCTTCCTAATAGGTATACAGTGTGGAAAAGCGAAATGGAATACATTCATTATATCCGTTACTGTAAATTTTTATGGAAAACCCCGAAACACATCGAGTTTAAATTGAAATTTGACACTCTGCAACGTAAAATTGCAATCCCTCCCTTCAACCCCCTTCGAATGACAGGTGGGAAGTGCGGTCATGTGATATAACATTTGAGAGGTCTCTTCATTCGTTATTCAAAAGTGTTATCGGTTTCCAGTTTATTGCAGAAATAGACTTCGCTACAAAACTTATTATAATCACCTACATCTTATCTGCCATTCAGGTCTTGACACTAACACAGCACACTTTTTAGATATCAAACAAGAAAGATACATTGAACAGTTCCCGTGGTGCCCGTAGACCGTTATTTGTTTAAAACGCCTTTCCAAGTTGCCGTTCTTTGGCAGTGTTATGATTTTTGAGTGAATACCGTTAGCTTCAATTCAGAAAAATGGTGAGATTAACAGAAATGCATAAAATCACAATTCTTCAAATGATTGGTTACGGCGATAATACCCGAACGCAATTGGAAGTATTTCGCCTATTTCATGAGAAATGTCCGAATATACCGCCGATATCCCAAGGGAAAATAAGCAAAATAGAGAAGAAGTTTCGCGAGTTTGGACATCTAAGGCCGATGAAAAAAGCAGCTGCTAAGCATGTACTAGATGTGGATATCAAAGTAGATTTGATGCTTCAGTTTGAGGAAAACCCACATACGTCGAGTAGACAAGCAGCCGCAACATTAAATGTTAGCCATTCGTCGGTTCTGAGCATATTGAAAGAAAACAAAATTCACCCTACAAAATGGTGCCTACTCAAGAACTCATGGAAGACGATTTTGATAGAAGAACGTATTTTTGTGAGCAAATGATGGACTTGTTGGATAGCAATACTATCCTATTAGAAGACGTCATGTTTTCTGATGAGTGCACTTTTTCACTTAACGGACATGCTAACCGCCAAAATTGTGGATACTAGTCAACGGAAAATCCTCACTGGCTGAGAGGAGAACCAAAGCAATACCCTCAAAAAATTAATGTTTGGACAGGGATTGTTGGAAATCATATCATCCATTCCATTGAGGGCAATTTAAATAGAGATAATTATTTAGCTCTTCTTCAAAACGAAGTCATTCCAACTTTGGCAAATGTACATCGTATTCCCAGAAACAATCAATTTCCAGCGGGTATAATATGGTTTCAGGAGGATGGAACACCAGCACATTACCAGTACAATGTCCGGCAGTACCTCGATGCTACATTTCTAAATCGGTGGATAGGGAGGCGAGGATCAATTAAATGGCCAGCGCGATCACCTGATATTACCCCACTAGATTTCTTTTCATGGGGATATGTGAAGAATATTGTCTATAAAACCAAGTCTAGATGACTTGAGACAACGAATCACATTTGCGATTAGGTCCATCACGCCTGATATGTTATGTAATGTTATGAGACAATTTTATTTGAGATTAGGATGTTGCCAAGAAGCTCGCGGGGAGCATTTCAAACATCTACTCAACTAAGTTTCATTTGTCTTTCGTTATTTGCATTACATATGTGTTTATTGTTGAATTTCGATAATCATAAGATTTTATTTCCACAATACACTGAAAACCGATAACAATTTGGAATAAGGAATGAAGAGACCTTTCAAATGATATATCACAAGACAACACTTCCCATTCAAAAAAAATTGGGGGTTGCACCTGTCATTCGAAGGGGGTTGAAGGGAGGGATTGTAATTTCACGTTGCAGAGTGTCAAATTTCAATTTAAACTCGATGTGTCGGGGTTTTTCATAAAAATTTACAGTAAGGGTTATAATTAATTTATTCCATTTCGCTTTTCCACACTGTATTGTCAGTTGCATTAACGAAATGGTACAGACCTGAGCAATGGTAATCGAAGAAGAACATTCATGCAAAGTGACATTTGCTACCTGTTTCAAAGTTTTTTTTACTTCCGTTTATTAAACACTCAACTGTAACGTATTGAACAAAAGATTAGATTGAATAAAAATTTCCTCCATTATTTCCTCCATTTTCGATGGCGATGGAAGAGAACACAAGCTGCGTTTCCTTTTTGAATTACTATGCTGATTCTTTGAGTGAGGAAAAGACGGAAACGCGGCGCTCCATTTCCGTTTGATATTTTTTTCCCATTATTGCTCTCTTTACTCCATGGCCCCATCGTTTCCACTACGAAAGAAATGAAAATATAGTCGACGAGTGTTTCATATTTCTTTAGCTTTCTTTTTGCAGCCATTTCCGCGACAGCATCTGATTCTTTGGTTGAAAGTTGCAAGTAAGATTTTGCCAGAGTGTCAGAGCATGTTGCTTCCCAAACCAGATGTTTGCCGTGTGCCCAAGGAATTAGAGTCATTGTGTCGGATATGGATAAACCTGCAGGTTCTGAAACTGATGTAATGTAAGCAGAAGATAGGTCATTCAATAGACTATGACGGAAATGTGGACCACTACTTTTTAAGCATGACAACCCATGTCTACCATTCGAATCCACATTTTCGCCACAAATGCAGTTATGGGGATGACATAAATTTGTACCCAGACGCAACGAGATCACTATACGGAATTCATTGTTTGTCAGGAACGTTCCTAAGAATCTTGACCATGCGTATGCTGTTGGATCATTGTTAGCTAACGAAAGTGCTTTCTCTTCAATTGTATCCGGTTGATAATTTCTTCGAATTTCTTTGCCAAAAAGTTCATCACACATTCTTTGAACACGTGAGTGGGATCTGAGAACAAGGAATTTCATTTGTCCATGGTATCACTGTACAAAGGAGACTCAAAGAAGTCTGATTGGGGAAACATTTTCTTGACTAAATATGAGGTCCCATGAACCGATGCTAGGTAACAAGGAAGTGACAAATCTGAAGTCCTCCTTATTTCTAATCCTCCAAAACGAGTAGGAATGTGAAGCAATGTCCCATAAATTGAAATTAATGCTAGTATTAAAGACTGCATCTACTAGTGTCGTCCATCTAATTCAAAAGGTTAGTGAAGTTCCATAAAGGCGAAGTTCGTGAAAGGAAAATTAGAGTGCTTTAGTAGTTTGTACTGGAAATGAAAATTGATTTCCGCGATTCTTAAGGCAAGTAGTTCGATTTCCTTAATTTATTTATGAAATTGCTCGGCTACGCAATTATTTGTCACCGGAGCGGCAAGAAGGGAAAGTTTTTCCGTCACTATAATTCCTGGAGACAATGTATTGAAATTGAGAACTACTGATCGGTCTTCATTTCCACATTTTGTAAGATTTACTTCCAATCCTATCTCTTGACATTTGACGATAAGAAATTCAAAACTCTTAAAAACTTTTGATAGATCACCGGAAAGAGAACTATCATCCATGAACCGTACGTTCAAATCTGCTTCAAGTTTGGTAATTACTGGATGAATTGATAAGCAGAAACCAAGGGGGCCTAAAGGATCACCTTGTTGTAGGCCAACTTGCGATGAAATGACGCTATCGCCAAACAGTAGGAAAGAAGGATTTCGATAACATTGCCACAAAAAAAGCATTTAGAGACGGAGTTTTCTTCTGAACATCTGCTTAAAGTACATCTCGTGTAACACAATTAAATGCACTTTTAAAGATGACCTTTAGTATAGTCTTAGAAGAATCCAAATAAGAATCATTTTCTATATACATCCTAGCTGCATGAACTTAGCACTTTGAATGCCACAACCTAGTTGTATTGGTTGAAGGTAGTTCACCATCGGATATTTAGCTGCAAAGCAGGCTAAATTAGCTATCAATCTTTTATATTTTGAACCGAAAGCAATTGGACGTAATCCTCCATCTTTCTTGTTTAATGCACAAAGGGTTGCTCCAAATAAAAGTTTCGCAAATTCTGGTAATATTTCACCAGCTAACATTTTGCTACAGGTCACTGTTAAATGATCACGAAGCACCAAGAAGGGAAATTTTTTTCGTCACTATGACTCCTGGAGATAATGTATCAAAACTGAGAACTATTAATTGGGCTTTCTTTCCACAAAATTACAAATCGCATCATATTGATTTACTTCCAATCCTATATCTTGACATTTGTCGATAAGAAATTCAAAACTCTTAAAAACTTTTGATGGATCACCGAAAAGAAAACCATCATCCATGAACCATACGTTCAAATCTGCTTCAAGTTTGGTAATTACTGGATGAATTGATAAGCAGAAACCAAGGGGGCCTAAAGGATCACCTTGTTGTAGACCAACTTGCGATGAAATGGCGCTATCGCCAAACAGTAGGAAAGAAGGATTTCGAAAACATTGCCACAAAAAAAGCATTTAGAGAGGGAGTTTTCTTCTGAACATCTGCTAAAAGTATATCCCGTTTAACACAATCAAATGCATTTTTGAAGTCGTCCTTTAGTATAGTCTTAAAAGAATCCAAATAAGAATTATTTTCTTTATACATCCTAGCTGCATGGACTTGGCACTTTGAATGCCACAACATAGTTGTTTTGGTTGAAGGTAGTTCACCATCGGAGATCTAGCTGCAAAGTAGGCTATTAATCTTCAAAGGATAATGTTATTGGCTTACCCGCAAGTTAGAAGACCATATACATGATCGTGTTTCGAACTTTGTAATTATACAGTTCCCGCGATAAACGTCACTTTTCCTATTAATCTTCTATATTTTGAACCGACAGCAATTGGACGTAATCCTCCATCTTTCTTTTTTAATGCTCCAAATAAAAGTTTCGCAAATTCTGGTAATATTTCACCAGCTAACATTTTGCTGCAGAGCACTGTCAAAAAAAACTTCAAGGAAGCAGAGACCTGCAATTCCATTGTTCATACTAGTTAAACTTTTCAAGTGTTGCGGACGAAGATCATGGATTCCAGCAGTGGTTCCAGATGAAAAACTTAGAATTCCCTTTCTTACATCTTCGACAATTACACGGAGGCGGGTGTTTGTATCAGGCTCTGTTGTAAAACTCCATATTGTTGACGAAGAATGTTTTCCTAGTATAGCTTGATAAGTCCTTGAATCTGACTGCTAAATTCTCAGAAGATGATACAAGTTTGATAGCACCACGAATGTCTCCATCAGAAATTTTTGATTCGATCCTGCGTTAGAGTCTGCTCTTTGACGAGGTTTTTGTATAGTTTTTGTCTGTACTTCAACAGAAGTTCCATTTTTTATATTGGAACAGTGTAATGTCGCGACATCTGTAGCAATTGTACGCATCATAACTTTAATAAATTCAAAATCAAATTATATTTTAATATTACAACATCAAACCGTATGTATTTAGCAAACCGTGCTTGTTCTAACCTATACGGTGTTGTGTTTATGACTTGTACGAAAGAATAGACAGATGTAGACATGTATCCCAAACGCTTAGCAGATACAACAGAAATTTAGATAAACGTCCACTCATTTGGCCGGTGATTTATCATCACCTTCAGTAATGACAAATCAAAACCATTGTTACAATTTCAAAAGGAAGAATTTGATTTAAGAATAAACAATAATCAAGCAAAATCGGCAACAAAATATAATACTACCATCGATGCAGTTTTTTCAAGACATTTGAATAAAATAGAATCCCAAACATATGTTTCCTACTTCAGTTACCACAAGCCAATTATTACTAAAATTGAGCCTACTAATTAAGTTTATATTATGTTAATAATAAAAAATATATTATTATGTGATTCTTTTTCAAATCAAACAGACGCCCGCAATTTTTTGGAAATGCGTACGGAGATGCACCTTGGTGGAAACGACAGCTCAAACCTTCAGCTTCCTCATGCTGTATGCTGTTTTTTTCAATATGAGGATTGAGGCTGCCCTTACCGAAAATAATGCTCACTCCCATCGAAAAAAAATCAATTATCCTCAATTTAAGTGCCTTATTCCTGAGGTAATCATCTTTGGGAGTAAAGATTCGTATTCTACATGGGAAAACGAAGAAATTCTCTTATTACAACTTTTTTCAACAACCTCTCGTTCCGTGCGAAAATTGAGCGAGAAGAATTTCCGAATTTTCAACCTTTAAGGAACTGAAACTCGTTTCTGGGGTAGGATAACAAAGAAAAACATAATAAAAAAAAGTATTTGTTTTTTGAATTGAACAAAACACACATTTTTTATTTCCAGCGGCAAATTTTATTGAAAACATAATTGGAATTTCGGAAAAAATTGATGTTGGAGTGTTTATTATGGTTCAAACATTGTTGTTTTAATTCAAAGATATGCTAAGACTGTTTTTTTATATCATGTTTTTTATACTTCATAGAATGAAAAAACGTAAGACGAAAAAAAAATCTTGCCAAAGCAAAATTCCGCGATGTTGCTTGTCAGATTCTTCTGGCTTCGAAGAAAAATATTATTTTTGCACGTTACATTTTTGACGCCCCATTCTCGTGTATAAGAAACATCATTTTGCATCCTTCTTGAAGCCCAAGGAAGTTTCCCAATTTTACCATTTTTTCCGAAATTCCAATTATGTTTTTGATGAAACTTGCCGCTGGAGATGAAAAATTTGTGTTTAATTCGAAGAAATAAATACTTTTTTTTCTTATGTTTTTTTTGTTATTCTACCCCAGAAACGAGTTTCAGCCCCTTAAAGGTTAAAAACTCGGAAATTCTTCTCGCTCAATTTCCGCACGAAATGAGAGGTTGTTGAAAAAAGTTGTAAAAAGAGAATGTTTTCGCTTTTTTTTATGTAGAATACGAATCTTTACTCCCAAAGATGATAACCTTAGGAATAAGTCACTTAAATTGAGGATAATTAATTTTTTTCGATAGGAGTGAGCATTATTTTCGGTAAGGGCAGCCTCAATCCTCGTATTAAAAAACAGCATACAGCATGAGGAAGCTGAAGGTTTGAGCTGTCTTTCACCCTAAGGTGCATCTCCGTACGCATTTCCAAAAAAAGTTGCGAGCGTCTGTTTGATTGGAGAAAGAATCACCCTATTATAATAATATTACTTATTAAAACTTAAAAAAAATAAAATTTTATTACAATTCCTTCACTAATTAATCGAAAGGAACTTCGTTCCATCCGTGTGTTCCTTGACACCTCTCTAGTTTTTTTATTTTAATATATTGTTTCAAAGTTTTTATTGACGTGTAATATTTCAGGTAACAAAAACAGGATATTCAAACGCTCAGTTTAAATGCATAGGTATAAAAATGTAGGAATAGAACCGTTTTTGGAAAGTTAGGGGTGAATATCAAACATATTCCAGCGGAAAATCAAAATTTTCCGATTGATCGCAAAAATTATTCAAAACAAAAAAATGTATGGGCCTAACATATGGGACGTCGTTGAGTATTTCTGGTACTCTATACTAGACCCAAGTAACTAGGGCATCTAGCGTTACTTATTGTATTTCATGTTCATTTTTCAAGTGTTTAGAATTGTAAGGCTCGCGTATATGGTCCACTACACTTTAAGAATCACATTGACAGCAAGCAAACATCGCATACTTGAAGTGAGGATACAAAATTGCAATGTTTATGATAAGATATTGTTAAGAGAGTTTTCCGCTTCTTGAAAATTCATAGTTAAATTTGTATTGTGGTATAAGCATTTTGAATGAGTTCATTTCATTGAAACCATCCATTTAAAAACATCCGTTATTTTCACTTCGGCCAACCGATGAGGTAAGAAGTAGAATTAACATTTAAACAGTAAGAAGTGCCCCTATACATTAGGACACGTGACATCACAATATCTGTCCGTCGGATCAAAACGTCTCCAATAAATTCTGTTCGGTTTCTGTTTGGTTATGAAGTTAACTTGTGTTAGTTTGTTATCACTTGACTATACTGAACAGTCATAGGATCAAGCGGAAAGATAGCACTGATGTACAGACGACTGAATAGGTCTGTTATTTTGTAAGGTTACGTTGCAATATATTGTCTGAATATCGAACACTCCTTCATGCAGAGCCAATTCGTTAACACAAAGCGCTTTTATCGCAATCCGTATCCTGTCATGCTTGAACATAATGCCTATCTTGATTAAAATGTCAGAGTTGGATGCAAATCAATCGAGCGTACATTAGGTGCCTATTAATAGCGATAATAATCCAATTTCATATTCATATTGGCCTTGGTAACATTCCAAGCGAATGAATGGAACAGAAACAATATAGTCTGGAAGACGGAGAGTTGGTCCTTTCTGTGTATTGAGCTCGACATGATGGAGATATTGTACAACTGATCGAAGGAAGTTATTCATTGTTGCACGACAATATCAAGTGACTTCCATCATGATTCACTACCAATAATAAATTAGGTATGGACTAAGCCTTAGGAATGTTAGAATTCTAGGCATAGTCCTGAAGGATTAGATGTTTTCCACATCCGTTTGTTACAGACAATTCTATCACCACGACTGAAACTATTGTCACTGATGTTTTACTTATGGGATCGTTGTGGTACATCATTCCATAGAAACTTAATTCTGCAATCAGCACGATCTGTATCACTTTTTCATCATTATCAAGACTCTTCTTGAGTCTTACATACTGTAACGTGTTGACAAAACATACGTATTCAATTGTCGAGTTGTAAAAATTATAACTTTGAAAGATGGAATAGATGGACTACACTTTCGCAATTCATACTCAATAATGATTTCAAATGACATGTTACGTCTTCTTCAATTTCAGCCAACTGTATCAACAAATATTTTCAAACAAAATTTATGACAATATAAATTACCAAGTAACATTTGACAATTAAGGGTACGCTAAAGTCTACTTCCTTTTTGTTCCATCTATTCAATATGTAAAAAACAGATGAGGCAAATTGACTTTATTTCAGTGGATACTGCTGAGAGGATACTATGTGATATGATATCTAAGAGCTCCTGTGTTTATTGATAGCAGAAACATTTATCATGTTATGAACGTTTACATGGCCCCACTCTACTGTTACATAATTAATTACAAACTTCAACCACTACTACGTCACGTTAATTGTGAAATTTGATTACGTCAACTGAAACCTGGCCGGGGCAGCTGAATGTGATTTCGCCTGTTGTACAAGAATTGTCGTTACGACGTGGTAAAATTTATCTGCCAATTTGGTGCAGCACGTCGTCCACATTCCTCGTTCATAAAGAAGCGATTTTGCTGCGATACGTTCGTATATCCACACATTATGAATAAGAAATGCGAATTCATTGCTATGCCTCGGTTTCGTATTCGGAAAATGGAACGGCTTCATCCCAAGAGTAAAATTTATGGAGATCCTCGCATCATTAATCTGCGTTCGACGTTTAGAATATGGAAATCCATTTTATATAATAAATTCGTTACGTTGGGATGGATGTTATTGAAAATCACGAGGGATAATTTTGATGATGAGAAGAATTATTTTGGACGAATTGGCTTTATTCCACCTATTGGGAAAACCCATGACGTTAACGATCCAAGTGATTGAATAAATCAGTTGCTTTTTATTCTAAAATAGGTAGCGTACTGCCCTTTTTATTTTGAAACTATTTGGGGCAAAATCCGTTCCAATTAGTACTCGTCTCATTTACCGAACTCCAGCAGAATTTCCTCCCATTTTACTCTATTTATCCGTACGACTTTTCCCATTCGCTCCGGAATTACTCGGAATCCCATCAAGCCAGCAATCAAACGTGAAGTTGCCGAAAAAGTTGAAATTATGCAGTTCATTAGGGTTCTTTCCGCGCCAGAAATCTCTATCAAACATTGATTACAAAGTCCGGAATTGTATTAGACTACCCGGTTACGAAATTGCCGATTCCGCAGTTGTTTTTTCCGCCTCCATTTATTTGTGTCGAAATAACATTGAACTTCCAAATTGGATGGAAACATCGTCGAAACTATGAATAAAAATCAGAATAAATCTCTTTGTTTCCATTTCTCCGGTTCGATTTCCTCGCAAATAAGAAGGAATGATCACGGGGAAATTTTCGGAAGTTTAAGGCATAATGATCATTGTTTTCGCGATGGATAATATTGACTTTTTTCTAATTAAATTACCTTTGTTAAAACCATCTTATAATTAAAATGTATTTATCTATGACATCAATTAATAGTGTAACGGACCAAATGTTAGTTTTTTCTTTGGGATTAAAAATGGCTCATTATTATAATAATGCGAGGATGATAATAGGTTTACGGAATAGAGATTCCAACTGGATAAATTCCCAAAACTACAGTTCAAGGGTAACTGAAGCCAAATTCAACACGTTTCTCCTTTAAATTAGACCTCCTTTTTGAGAGTTCTTGAAAACTGGATTTCAGCATATTGATCAAATTTCAGTTTTTTGAACGTTAGAGGGCTGCACGAAATCAAAACGTAATATTGGGATCGAATTCATTGCCTAAAATAACAATCGCTCAAAATGTGTCTTATTCAATGTTGAAAAAACGTCATTATAGTTATATTGATTTATTGGGTATTCGATCAGTTAAAATCACAATAAAACAATTTTCAGTACGATAGATCTCTTCAATTTTTCGCAAGAAATCCTTGCTTGCTCACGAAATAGTGAATACATCACCATTTCGATATCTATCCGACAACTCCGCGAACAGAATACTATAAGAAATCGCAAGCCAAATGTGTAACTTTCTTTCAACCTATATCTCTCATCGTCTTGGAGCTTTACTTAACTCTATTAAGGCATTAGCCTCTGCGGAGAAGCAACCATCAAGAAATATAGCTTTATAAAATTGATAAAAACTGTGCGCAGGTTATTCAGAAGTGGTCTTGATCTCGTTTTTCCATATTGTAATACGTACCATTTAGTTTGGCAATTGGCATTTATTGGAGAAATACAGAAATGTATTGAACATGACCGGCTTCAAAAGTCTTACTAAAATGATTAAATAGTGTTTAAATTTCTTTCTGAGCGAATTAACAAATAAGTCAAAATGTAAAATCTTTTTTCAATGTATATTTCTTGGAGCAGTATCGAGAAACAATTGTTGAATGATCAAATGAAAATAAATTAGTTCAATATGATTCCATCATATATTTTATGCACGATTGCACTATAAAATGACAAATGACAAATTTCTATTACTTAATGGTATTTTTATGCCCGCGGGCGTCTTTCTTGCCACGGGCAATAATGAAATGTCAAATATGCGGATGCTATGTTAACATCGTTGAAACTAGGAAATAAGTTATCGAATATATTTCAAATTGACTGGCGGAACAAATGAATTCACAGTTTTTCAGGTGTTTCCGTAGTAACACACCTATGCCTACTAACTATAAATGACAAAAGCATTCTTACTGAGAGAAACATACTGAAGATAGGTCATGTTTGAATGACGGCACAATGTATGACCTGATATTTAAAAGAAATGTAAAACTTGCTCCGAGACACGCGCGTGTTATGAGGGGTATGCCTGGCCGACCTTAATAAGATCTTGACATCAAGCATCCCCCAAGCACCTAACTACCCCTATCCTGCGTCAATCGAAACCCCCCCTCAGACAGGTCCAGCCTCACCTACACCACCATCCCATCCAGACACCAACTTCTCCTGCTTCTTAGCAAAAGCTAGAGCGTCCCTGAACCTATCACACCTCCCCGATCCGACTGCACCGCCCACACTGCAGACACCTCTCAACCTCCCTACAGTCCCTGACGAAGTGCCCATCCTGGCCACACCTGTAACAGGACTGCCTCCTGTCTGGACCTGTGCACTCTCTCCCATCATGCCCGAACTCCCTGCAGTTCCCGCAACGAATCACCTTCACCCTCCTTATCACCCTACAGAGGCACAAACCTATCCTTAGGTACCCCCTGTTACCCAACAACTTCATTACGCCTGTTCTGACCAACAACGACTTCGTTCCGTCTTTGTGTAGCCTCAGTTTACCCAATCTGAACTCTTCTCTTTCGCACCCCAAGGCCATAACCAACTCCAGAGCCACCTCCTCCTCCGTTGCTACCTGGTCCAATCCTGTGATCACGAAAGTTCCCCCATCATGAAGACCTCTAGTCTCGAACTTTATCCCTTCATTCAAGCCCTTCACAGCCTCCAGGACATTTCTACAACCCCTCTCATCCCTTCCGTCCGCCAATATAAGCAACCGTCCATCCCTTGCAGTTCTCACTCCACTAATAGTCTTCGACCCCATCTTCCCACCAATCTTGGATCTGATCTCTTTGATTATCCTCTCATTGCTCAGTGTCTCTGAGCCAACGATTATTGCCGCTCTCTTATTCACCTCCCCCATAGGATCATCGTCATCCCGTACCGGTATATGGAACTGAATCGAGGTCTCCCACATCCCGAAAATCGCCGACAGCATCCTGACAAAAAGCCTACTCGATACATGTTCCCACTTGTGAAACAGTAGTGCCTCCGTGCGTTCCAGTTCTCCTCTTACCTTTATGAGTCCTTCCCAAAGATCCCTCTCCCCGCTCCCGATATTCAGCTTCACTATTTTCCTATTTGTGTCAACCCTTCCAAACCTTGTCCGCTGTTCCAAGACTTCAAAGTCTTCGTGGCCCGCCGTCAGTTCAGGGAATTGATCCCTGAACAATCTCTGAACACCTCTATCCATCCCTTTATCTGCCTTCGATACCAACACCACCTTAACAATTTCGTCCCTAGCATCAGTAGGATTCACCTTTTACCGATATTTTATCTGTAACTTCCCTAGCCCATCTTTTCTCCTTATTACGTTCCCACTCTTCAAAAGTTCCTACCTCTGTACAAGAGGTAACAGTGTCCACGTCTGTTTGTGTCCCACATTCCCTAGTATTTACATCACCCCCTCCCGTCCTCAGCTTTAATTTTTCCTCGTACTGACTCACCAGCTTCTGCCTCTCCTCAACAATCCTCCTCCACTCCAATCCACTCCTCAACTCCACAATCCTGTCTGCATTTTGTTCGCTACGACTGTATTGCCTAATGATTTCCTGAATTTGGAGCGATTCTATCCATTTATACAAAGTATCAGTCAATTCGATTCTGCTTTCCGTATCTTTACATTCTCTCAAAGCCCTCACCAGTCTAACCGCGCCCTTGAGACACCACATAGCATCTTCTCCTTTCTCAGTAGTAGGATATGCCCTACCCGCCTCATATCGTTCATATTTCCTCTTAATTTTCTCAACTTCCTTTTTCACAATCGCCAGTTCTCTGGTACACAAGGCCAGCTCCTCAACCTTCAATTTCAACATATCGTTTTCCTTTTCGAGCTCTGATATGCGACTTGACACGGACTCTGTGGACTACGTCTAGACTTTTCCTCTTCCTTCTTCCTCATCTCCGAATGAGGACGAAAGAGTGATTTTCCCTATCTCCTGTTTCCCTATCCTATCCATTTCAGAGTGCTCCCAACTTCTGTTGCCTTCACCCTCCGACTAGTGCGTCGCAGTCATTTTATCGTCCTGAATCGTATCCTCGTAACATTGCGTAGTCGTCGTCGTACCAGTAACCATATGCTTCCCCCCGGCCTGACCTACCGGGGCGGTTCTGCACTCGCCAGCTGACGGTCGAGGGTGGCCTGCTCCAGCACCACCCCCTACCGGCTCTGGGATTTCCTCTCCCTGAGCAGTAAACGTACTACTCCTCGAACTTTCAGCCATAGCTCGTTTCGTTTGGGTCAATCTTAACTTTGACCTAAGTTAACCGAAGTAAACCTAAGTAAACCTAAGTTAACCTAAGTATTTCAAGTAAATCTAAGTAAACCTAAATAAACATAAGTTAACCTTAGTAAACTTAAGTAAACCTAAGTAAACCTAAGTAGAGCTAAGTTAAACTAAGTAAACCTAGGTAAACATAAGTTAACATAAGTTATTCTAAATTACTTCGGCTTATGGAATTTTAAAAAACTCATAATATTTTGTTTAATTATTCAACAAGGTCACACCATCATTTAAACAAAAAATAGGATTGCTATCAAATATCACATTATATTAAGCACCGCCCAGAAAGTTATCCAACTAAAAATAATAAAGGGACGCGTTCTTCATACAACCCAGATAATTCAATACATTTTTTAATATATTCAGAGTAAAGGGACGTTTTTTAATCTCCTTTCCCCCATATTTTCAAATAAAGTAAGTCCTAGGTAGTTGCTCAAACGACCAGACGCGCTGTATAATAATGCGGGCGTGCACCTCGAGAAATGACAGAGTGTTTCTCTCGATGGAATTAAGACGCGAATATTTCTGAAGCGGGACATAATGGCTTTTAATTAAGCGTCGTCTTAGAATAGCTCTCCAGAAGAGCGTACGCTCTCACTCCGACTTAAAAACTGAAAATCGATTTGAAAGCCGGCAATATTTCCGTTCGGGTTTCATTTTCTGTCTGGCTAGTCAGATTATGTTGTATTTACATAACTCCGGGACATCGCATCAAGCGAAACTCCGAATTTCGGCTGCCGTTTATTAGGTTATGCATTATACGAATGAGCGTGTCCCGATTCTGTGCATAAATTTATCGTTTCCATCATCCGACGCAAGACTCACGAATGGAATTCAATCAAGAATGACTGGCAGTCTCGTGACACAACCGGGAAGCACTCTAACACATTGGTTGCAGTTCCTTGTTGCTCTTATTTCTGTTTCTGTTTTTGTCACAGACAAATTTGTGCTTATTGCAAATACAATTAATTTTGTACTAATAAATTGAGGACTAGAGCGAGAACCTACCTTCAATTTGTTCGTAGAATTCGCCGTTGAATTGGAAGTTCGAAGTAAAAATTGGAACTAATTAGGTCAGTGGTCTCTTCTTAGTCCTGATGAATTCATTACTCAAAAGGACTGTAGTGGCAATAAGGTTCGCATTTCTGTTGCCTGTTCTTCGAAATATATTAGATTGGCACAAAAAGTTAAAGAGAAAAGGAAAAATTGCAACGAATGCACATTCCTTCATGAAATAGAAAACCAGCAGTTCAAGTACAGAATGTTTTTGGATATAGTTGTGAACTTTATTTACAACCGAACGCTCAAAGAAATTCTTTGCAATTGATTGTCCGTCAAAGTTCTTTCTAGTGAAATAAAACAAAATAGAACATGTCACACATTTCATCCCCACCTTTGTGGCAACCACATTGGTTGCAGTTCCTTGTTGCTCTTATTTCTGTTTCTGTTTTTGTCACAGACAAATTTGTGCTTATTGCAAATACAATTAATTTTGTACTAATAAATTGAGGGACTAGAGCGAGAACCTATTCATTTTTTTCAACAAATTTAGTTATTGATCGATTGTGGTACATCAAATTCATATGAGTTTTTGTGGAAAAAAATGGGTCTAGGAGCTATTAAATAACTGTTTCAAAATAATAATGCGATCTTTTTCTTTTTTTTTCTTCTCTTTTTCATATTCTATTAAATCTTGTAATCATTAGATAAATTTAAATAATTTTGTTTTCTTTGTTGGTTGTTTGCTTTCTTTATTTTACCTATCTAAAATGGTAATAATTTAGCTTCAATTTTGTTATAATTTTTCCCGGAATTAAGTGTTATTAAGATTATTGTTTCTCACGTTCTTGTGATTCACATAGGTAGCAGGCGGAGTGGAAGAATGACACTTGTCAAACTCCGACCTTTTTGTACTTATCACTGACAAAGTCAATAAACGTTATTACTATTATTATTATTATCCAACAATTACGTAATATGGTATACAGTAAGTTAGACAAAAATGGTCCTATAGCGATAACTTTTCTTGACTTACCTAAAGCTTTTGATACTGTTGATCATAATATCTTACTCTAAAAAAAGTACAACTATGGTATAAGAAGATTGCCTCATCAATTAATGACTGATTACCTTAACAATAGACAAAACAGTGTGTTAAAGTGAATGGAATCATAGGGGAATATCAGAATATAAGCATAGGAGTTCCTCAAGGAACTATACTTGGGCCACTCCTGTTTATATCATATATCAATGATCTAATATTTAACATGCCTTTGAACTCTGTAATATTATATGCTGATCACACAGCTATAATATCAGCTGATAATACATGGAATGGAGTTGAAAAAAATGAATAGATATCTTGCTACTGTATCAGATTGGTTGGCATTAAACAAATTGTCTTTACATATTGACACAACAGTTTATATGACTTTTGGAAATTATTGTAATAGTGTACCAAGTAACATGACTGTGAAAATAAATGAGACCAAAATAAAAAAAGAGTTAATGAATGTAAATATTTAGGATTAGTATTTGATTTTAATATGAGATGGGAGAAACATATTAAATATCTAAGACAAAGTACTTGATTTTTATATTTCATAATTTATCAAAATCCATGTTAACTGAGACATTAAGGGCTTGTTTCACAATATCCAAGTAAAGTGACGATTAGGCTACTTTTGAGTTAATCGAGGATTAATCCACCGATTTCAGTTTCACAATGTCAAAGTTGTGTTAAGTGTCGATTAAAGTACCAAGTAATTTATAGGTCGAATAAAGTGGCAAGTAACGTTGTTATGTCAAGAGTAATTTCGAATTTGACAGTTGTCTCTCAAATTCTATTCTTTGCTGAAGAGATTGCTTATTCGTGTTTCCCAAGAAAATGTTTTCTATACTATTGAGGATGAATTCTAGCACATATAATTCTGGTTTCTTTTTTAACATCTTTGTATTAAATTGCATCTGCTTTGCCTGCTAGGAACTTTTCTATTATCTATTTCTGTCATACCGAATAAACAATGAAATATTTGTAGTTGTAGTGAACATTTATCTATTGGTTTTTTTCGTAAGAATACCATTTTTCCGTCTTCTTGTTTATACAATTTGTTTATCCCAAGTAATTTCTAACTTTTCAACTCGATATTGGGGCCCAAACTGGCTCAAAGGGAGGGGTTATAACCGGAACGCCACTCCCCCGCCGCCGCTACGCCACTGCACGTTGAGTTTGAATTTTAATTGAGATTATGTTACCTTACAGTATTAGTATTATCAACTATATTGCGACCGAATAAGGAATCAGACCTGGAGACCGTTTACGTCCTTTTCCGAAAATTTCGTCATTCTAGTTGCACCGCTTATTTTGTAGCAGGAACCGAAAATCATTAAGGCATACACATACATACACACATACGCACTTAAAACCACGAACGCGTAACGATGGCGAAGTATACGGCTTTATGTAGTATACACAATAACATTACCAGTGAGAGAAATATTTTCAGTGCAACCATCTTTTCTACTTGATTTATCTTATGACGCAACATTAAAAGTGGATGAATTTAAATTTTTAAAAGGCCCTAAAAATTTTACTTTTAATCCGACTAATAATAAGTTTTTAAATCGATTTCATAGTTATTCATAGAACAATATTTTCAAAAACTAGGTTTTTGTCAGTCTTTATGTCTTTTTTAACCAAAGGCAGTATCATTTGAAAAATACAACGACTTGGGAAAACTGGCTAAATTTTGTTCGAACATTGGTGCTGGAAATTATTTTTCAAAACTAAGTACAGCAGAAATATCAAACCTAAGAAGAGGTAACATAATCTTTTGTAAAGCACAATAATTATACTATTTATGTTAGAGCATTAATTTGAAAATAATGTGTTTTGAATAATTAATTCCTTTTTTAGTTTTGAAACTCAACTATGCCTACATGTAATGTGAAAAAACCCTTCTTCTTATTTTTTGGCAGTTTCTATTGAAAATATTCAAAAAAATAAAAAAAAAATCTGGAGAAAACCGTTTTTTCAAATATCTTTTAGTTTGTAATTAGCGGCGCCGACTTATGAAAGATAAGTAAGTAGAGTAATAATTATTTGTTTTAACTCATTACTAAATGTATTTTAAACTGTCAAAAAAGGAAAAAGAAATACCAACATAATTTCCTGATTTATCCTGAGTTATGGGGCTCCATGGGGCTTGAGCCTATGTTTGTAATTAACTAATGCACATTTTTAATTTTTTTAACGATATTTAAAACAATGACACGCTGGAAGCACAATTAGGAATAACAAAAAACAATTCTGCATTCTCTGCATGATACCCTTTGCATATATTTCATATATATCCAAAAAATGTGAAATCTAAAACACAGTTCTGAGCAATAGAGGTAAAACATGAATGATCAACATCACAACACAGGAACTAGGTGATTTTTGGTTTATTAAAATTTGCTGTTATAACAAATTGACTCTTTTGCATTATCCATTTAAAGTATTCCCGTGACACATAACAGGAAGGATTCTCAGCATTTCGCGTCGATGCTCCCGAAAGGAATGGTTTCGCTTCTGACTGTGTCAGAGTGACTAATTTATTGCTGCCATTCGGCATGCCCTTTTCAAAATAACGAAATTTTTCTTTGTGAACCGCCAGTAACCATCAAACAGATGACCTGATTTTCACTGTTGACGTGACAAATTGCTCATCTATTATTTTCGATCTTTTACAACTATTTTTCACTATGTTTTTTCTCTCGACTCCGAATATTAATAACAGAAAAATGAATGAATTTTTCGTTCATTTTTCTCCTTTGATCAATGGAAAGATAAGGTAAACAGATAAAATTCGTAGTCTTACTGTTGTTACTACTAAAAACAATAGGAACTGAACTATCACAGATACGATAGGGTTTGTTCATGAACAAATTCTAATACCAGATATTCAACTCTTTTATAAACATACACTATATTTCAAGAATGGTCGAAATTAAATAACACAATAATAGATTGCACTACGAGCAATATCAGGAAAGCTATTATTATTTAGAAATTGTTAAGACCCGAACCGCACAGAGGCGAGGCATTAACAATTTCGAGGTTATAATAACTAGGGATGTTACGAAGCTTCGACTCCGACTCCGATATATCGGAACTTCCGATGGAAATTCAACATTCGGTTCCAACTTCGACTTCGATGTTTTTATATCGGAGATTTCGGAGGTGCAATCGTTGTTTTTGCAAAGATATTTCGTTTGTAAACTGAAACTAAATCCCACCTATTGAGAAGTCATTTTCGTTTATTTTAATATGTTTTTTGTTCTTAAGACAAGAAGGGATGAGAATGATATAATTTCTGGTTTGTCTTCAGATTATTTTATATTTTTTTAATACCTCGTTTCTCCTTTCGCGAGAAGTTTTGTATTTCATTGAGTAAAATGATTTCTGGGTTTTTGCAATCCTTCATTTTAATTCATTGTTCCTTAAAGTTTTTTTATATTATATAAAAAAGTGAAATTCGGAATTATTCCAGTGAAACTGACTTGAACAATGCCAAAAAATTTGTTATAGAAAAGGTGGTACTGCAACTCCATTGAAAGGGTTGATAAGTATGAAAATAGTTAATGTTGAATGAAAGACGAGATTCGAAAGAAGATGGTATTTCAAGAACTCCATCGACCGAAGCTAAGAAGCAGGTATCAATTTATTGATAAGAAGCAAAAAGGGAATGGATCGCATACAAAATCGAAAGAAATTGACAAATTAATTTCGTAAATGATCGTTTTGCCGTTTAGTTTTGTAAAAAATTCGGAATTTGTTAAATTTATGCGAACGCTGGCGCACAATTATAATATGTGGAGTGGCTAGTTTTTCACTCACAATATTTGTAGTGATATATATTCCAAAATTGCAAAAGAAATTGTCTCATTCTTGAAATAGGTCAGAAGAAGACAAAGCAGTGAAATTAATTTTCATTATTGATTTATATATTTGGTTTTTTATTTTTTCTAATATACACTAGCGGAAAAAATGAAGGGATCAAAAAAAAATTCCAAAGTTTTCGAGGTTTTTCAAGTGCCTGTATATCTGTTAAAATGGTCGTAAAGGAGTTTTGAAAAAAGTATTTTGAAGCTTCAAGTCTCTAGTTTTGAGATCTATTGTTAAAAATTTTTTTCAAGTAACGTGTTTCGCTCAATCCTAACGGATATCTATTATATGATTTTTTGTTTGTTGAAAATATTTCATGATAATTAATTTTTAGTTATATTTCAATATCATTTAATTATTTTCTTTCACAATTTTGTTAAAATGATTATTTTTTAATTCCTTCCACAAAACCGGTCTTAGGACTAAAGTAAAATATATTTAACGCTTAACAGTGTCGGTTTAAACCGACATTGTGAGAAATTATGATATCAACCTCTGTTGTGTACGTTGGTCGAAAAATACTGATAACGATTAATTATTAATGTTTAAAATACCTATCAGAAATAATTTATGCCCAAATTCAAGTTTAGAAAAACTTAAACGCCCCCGGGTGGGTTCGAACCACCAATCTTTCGGTTAACAGCCGAACGCGTTCGCCATTTGCGCCACGGTGGCTCTGCACACATATTACACAGAAGTAGATAATGGAGGACTGCCAATGGCCCCGGACAAATCGGATAACCCCAATTTCTATGAGCAAATCTCAAACTTTCAAGAATGAAAAGGCTTGGCAATGTTAGAATTTTGTGTTTAATAAACATTCGCTTACAATCCTCGTAGTAACCTGAATCTGATATTATCCGAATGGCTCTTCTCTGGTGTGTAAAAATTAGGGATGTTACGGAGGTGGTTTGATCGGAGTCGGAGTCGGAATCGGAGGTGTTCCGGAATCGGATAATAAAATTAAATTGTTCGCGCTAAATTAAAATTTTACTATAAAATTTA
The DNA here is from genome assembly GCA_020654155.1 of Novius pumilus. Lineage (NCBI taxonomy): Eukaryota > Metazoa > Arthropoda > Insecta > Coleoptera > Coccinellidae > Novius > Novius pumilus. Next base: position 545,457 of record JAIFOV010000010.1, on the reverse strand, counting down.
AAAAAAACCATGTTTTTCCAGTTTTTTATGGATTTTTAACAATGCTTTTGATTAAATTTACCAAAAAAAAAAATTAGAAAAAAATTTTGTTTTGCAAACTTTTGGAGTATTTTTTAATGATTTCAAAAATTTTTAAACATAAACTACCGCCGGCATCAGCATTATCCAAAGCGTACCACGTGGAGGTTGCACGGTTGGATTGTGTGTGTGTGTGTGTGTGTGTGTGTGTGTGTGTGTGTGTGTGTGTGAGAAATGACGCCCGGAGCTTCGTCAGATAAAACTAAAGAAAACATCGGTAAAGAATATAAATGGACAACTCTTTAGGAATTGATGGACCGTTACAATAATTTATAAAATCAGAATGGGACACTAAGAAGAAGCTTGAAAAATGGTGGGAATATTTTTTATTTGGTTATATCAACGATATGAAAATGCATAAGGTATAGATTAACAATTTTATTTTAATTATAATCGACATTCATGCTGCACACAGTAGTCGCATATTTTCTCAAATTTTGTACAGTTTTTGTTTCATCGTACTAATTTTTAAATATAGAAAATAATCTTCATCGCAGTCGCTTTTAGAGGTATGGGCCAACCATCCCAAAACTCACTGGTCTATCCCACTTGTCCGACATAGAGGCACCAGCTTCCCATTCAGACAAAAACGATTACCCACATGCCATTCTGAGGATAGTGTACCTAAGTATATATTCAGGTTATACCAATGATCATTCGTCGAAATTATTTCAATTAAATCAGCAAAAAGTGAAGAAATAGTGTATATTGATCTAATTTTTAATTATTCTTATGATTCGCGAATTTCTCTTGTTGCTCGTTACTTTCTTTTTTTTGAGTTGCCCAACTCAAATTTTAGCACTCCTTCTATAATTTTGAGTAGACCCTTTTAATTTTATTCTTCATTGATTAATTTCCGCTTAGGGAATTGTAACGCGAGATTGACTGTTTAATTATTGGCTGCAATTTTGTATTATTTTCTTAATTTTTGAGATTTTTAGATTTTGGATCTATTGAAAATTCAGGATTATCAGAAAATTTTTACCTGAATGCTGTATTGATTCATTTTATGAAACTTCATAATTACTAGACGGCAGCCCGTTTTCGCCCATCTGAGTGCCTTAAAACTACGATCATTTTTTTATTTCAAGAAAAAAAATTCTGTCAATCCGGCTAGAAAAGAAAAGAATTCTTCTTCCTATTTTCTTCAATATTAGTCTTATTTATTCGACACAAGCGATTTAAATCGTGATTCAGATCTGGTTATAAATTCCTGTGAAACTGAAACAAAATAAAACAAGTCATCTTATAGTTCAGGAAGGTTATTTATGAACCATAAGTTAACACCTGAGCTGCACATTATGCAAATCAGTATACTGGCTTTGATGATGACGGAATGATGCTCCTGATTTGTGATAATGAATAATATCAAGTAGTTGTCGAAAAAAGAGTTTTGTCCAAAAATCTTTCCTTTTGAAAATTCCAGTTCCATAGAAATATATTTCAAAACGTTCATAATTTTTGAATTTTGGAATTGATTTTGGAATGAAAATTTTGAAGCTGATTGAGGGATTCTGTCAGAAATTGATGGCACAAAAAAAATCCTCGTCGAATCGATCATTTCAATATTCCTACTAGAAAAGAAAAACGAAAGGATTAAAAACCTCGAAATTCCGAAAAATATTCATTTCAAATAATATATCAGATTTATTTTTAATCGTATGTATAAACAATTAATCCATTTCCGAACCAAAACATAGCAAAATAAACAAACAGATTCAATTTCAACCGTTCATTTTTTCTTTTTCCAGATATATTATACGGTAACAACGATCCACTCTTCCCTTATATTGAACACGGAATTGGACATCATCCTTTACAATTCGAGCACGCAAGCTCCGGATTCGTTTTTAAATCCAGACACTACGTCCACGAGTAAGCACGAAATTACGAGCTCCTTTGTCCGGCTCGAATTTCAAACGAGTTTTATCTTTCTATTTCCAGCCTCGGTCATCTTCACTTTTCTTATTCTCCTGGTCACGGCTTGCGGGATTATAACGTCGATTTTATTGCTGTACGGACTTCGGAAGGTAAGTGGAAATGATACTGGATATTCTCCACAAAAGATATTTCAAAACTGATTGTTTTCTCAGCGAAAATGGATCTGTTTAATAACTGTTATGGAAAAATGAACCAACTGAGAAAAGTACCTAATAACAATTGTTTTCAGAACTGTAAGTTACTGTTGCTGCCTTGGATCGTGAATCTAATAATCTTCACGATATTAGATCTACTTTATATTTTCTACAATCTGTTCGAGCACGCGGTGAGTCTAACAACTTTTCTTATTAAAAGCGATAAATTTTTCTTTTGGCAGCTCAAATGGAATCCTTTCGTGTCCATACTTATTACGATAGATCTCTTCATTACTTGTTTACATGTGAGGATGTATTAATTATGTTCGATATTCGGTAATATTTGTATATATTGCAGTTGTACGCCTTATTATGTGTGATATCCCAATACCAAGAACTGAAGGCAGGTCGAGGGAGAGCTTTGGATGACCAAAATTTAAGGGTGAGTGTTGCACTGGATACAATTGTTACAACCTTAAAAAAGTTTTTGAACTTTTACTCAAAACATTCCATTTCCAAAAAGAATTTGAATTCTTATAGGTGTACACAATATTCCTACTTAAACACTATGAATCTCTGGTTACCGATGTACTGTACATACGGGGACTTTAACAATAATTTAACACTTCTAATGCTGTACAAAAGCACGCAGTTGCGCCAAATTAACAAACAACCAATGCCAGCGAAGTTGCGAGCCTCCTGCTCCGAGAAGAAGGATCCAATGCCGTCTTCAAAATTTTACAGTCGAGAATGGGGAGGACCGTCAAAACTTACTACTCGAATGCATTGACGGAGTAACAGACAGGCCACCCGGAGGTTATGTACCTGGAGACATGGAGTTCGCAAGCGGCCAGCACCTGCTCATAGAATTCGGGGGATCAAACGAAGACCAACGGAGCGTTAAACTGGACGATTAATTTATCCTCAAAAAGTACACAAGTAAATCTGGATGACACAGAAACAAAATACGACAATTTGGAAATTGACCCCCAAAACTGCTGGTTTCATACAACCCTTGAATCATCTACGCCGATACTAAGACGATTCAAGTCAACAGGAAATAGCGCTAACCCAACTCCAAGAATCCTAATGGAAAAGCAAATCACCAAGCCCCACTCATTGTCTTACAATTTTTGGTCAAGATAACACAGGCACCTAGACTGTGTCTTATCCAAAACCGAGGTCAACAAATCAATAAGAGATCCCAATCCCAATCAGAAAGTCTGTTTCAAACTAACACGACAACCACATTGGCAGTCACCATCAATGATTGCCCTCAAGACTGAAGCCCATGCCTAGATATAATCGAATGTGTGCTGTTACATATTATTGACATATGGAAACAGTACCCTCGGATGACTTTTTGGACCTGCTTGGGAAAACCAATCTACCTTTCGGGAGGAGTTGCAGCCTTACTTGAGGTTGCCTGCAAGAACAAAGTTTCCTCCAATCAACCTGGGTACGCTATGTTTGGCACAACAAGCCTCTGTTATCAATATATGTAAGATATGGTATTATTCTATTCTATCATTCTCTTGGTATTATTGACTGGAATATTTATCTTTAGGTACGGACTGAAAATGAACACAGGGAAAACTAAAATAATGAGTCAAGTGAATCCGCATATATCGATGGACAACATAACCATAGAATGCGTTAACCAGTACACATACCTTGGTCATACGATCATGCTGGGGAAACCAAATCAAACAGCGGAAATCAGCAGACGTATAGGTCTCACGTGGGCGGCATTCGGTAAACTACGCTACATTCTGGGGAACAATACTATACCTATAAACTTAAAGAGGACAGTCTACGATTCATGCATCTTACCAGTGGCCACATATGGCCTGGAAACAATGACCCTCACACAAAAGAGTGTGAAAAGATTGAGAACAACACAAAGAGCCATGGAACGCACAATGCTCGGAATCTCATTAAGAGATAGAATAAGAAACGAAGAAATTCGAGAAAGATCAAAAATTGTGGACGTGGCAGAACGAATAGCACTACTGAAATGGAGTTGGGTGGGGCTTGTCGCGAGACAGAGCAGCAGCAGCAGATGGACATCCAGAGTCACTCATTGGCGACCAAGAGAAACTACAAGGAGTAGAGGCCGACCACAAAGAAGATGGCTAGACGACATTAAGACCGCCGTTGGCAGTGACTGGTATCATAAAGCCCAAAATCGCGAAAATTGGATGATGTATGGAGAGGCCTATGTTCAGGAGTGAATGAGAGAAGGCTGATGAAGAAGAAGAAGACGGTAATTATTGGGAACGCAGTCGAATATTTCTGGGTAAGAAAACCCTATTTCTTGTTGCTCGAGTTTTCGAGGTTTATTTTAATTTTACCTCTTTTTCAAGACACGCTACAATATGGCTATGTTAGTATACAGTTTAACTTGTATTAGAAACTTGCGAATCGAGTATCGAAATATTTTTGAATCAGATGTGCAAATTCTCATCATTTAAATTGTCAAAAATATATATGATACTACTTCCACTATCTCGATTGTTGACAAAATCAGAAAAATGAAGAAAACAATGATAATGAGTGAAAATGGTTTTAAAACGATATGGATGATGGTGTTCCGTTTTCAGTTCCTTGAAATGTCCATCTGAATTAATAATGCGTAGAAAGAGCTCAAAGAAGATGTCTCTTTATTGTTTGTGGTATTATCCTTTTGGGCAATTCTGATCATTTTAAGTAACAGGCGTTTCCTTGTATCCGATTCGGTGTCTATTATCTTCAAGTTATCGAAATCCGTAGAATGTGCAAAATCTAGTGAATGTTTGGCTAGAGCGCAATTGTCTTTCGATAATCGTATATCACTACGATGATTTAGAATTCTCTGTCTCATACAAGTTGAAGTATGTCCAATATAAACCAAATCATAATTTTCACATGGAATTTCATAAACAACATCGCTCAAATTAGGGATTGGGATTTTATCTTTCAACTTAGTGAAAATTCTTCTAATCGGTTTGACATTTTTTGGTGATAAGATGAAATTTTCTTTAAGAAAAAGTCCTCTAAGTTTTTCGAAGAGGGGATTGATGAAAGAAAGTGTGATAAAAATCTTCTCGTTATTGATTTCTTGTGATCTTGGATTTGGACTGTCAAGTAGGACAGTGGTGGTTGGTGTATTATACCGGGTGACCCATTTCAATTAATCCAGTGGAATATCTCGACAAATATGGGTCCTCTGAAAAAATTTTCCAGACAAAAGTTGTACAGTCTTTAGGGAGCCATCGGATTCTATGAAGAAAATTTCACTCCCACCCCCTGGGGGGCGGGGGAGGGGGGCAACTTTTGTATCTTAAATAGGAACCCCTATTTTTTATTACGAATTCGAATTCTTCATCAAAAAATATGAAGATTTTATGGGGACAATTTTTTTGAGTTCGTGACAGATAGCGCTGCAATAGCAAAAATAACATAAAAACGGAGCGACAAGAAAATCGTCATTTTTAATTGTTCGTTATTGAAATGAAGTGCGCCAGCTTATCGCATATTTTGAACATCTTTTAGCTTTGAACAAGAAGGATTTGTACCATAAATTTTGACAAAAAGATGTTAAAACATTGCACCGCTTACTTCTTGGAAAATGAAAACAACACGTTTGAAACATTGTGGCGGAAACGAGAACAAACAGTCTCACAAAAATCGAAGCAACCCATTTTTGTTCCAGAATTAGTGGCAGATGTAAAAGACATTCAGTTAATAAGATGCTCGAACGTCGCACCGTTCTCCCGCTGACAAAGCTGAATTCGGCGTTCAAAATTCGTCACTGTTTGCAAAAGCGTGTTGCGCGGAATATTTTTGCACGCTGTTTGGATCCTTCGAATCATGTCAGCCCTAGTAGTTGGCCGTTCTCGATACACCACATCTTTTAAGTACCCCCAAAAGTAAAAGTCAGGGGCTGTAAGATCTGGCGACCTTGCTGGCCACCCAACTGGGCCCCCTCTCCCTATCCACCTGCGAGAATACGTGTCGTTCAAATGGATTCCAGGAAGTAAGCGGTGCAATTTTTTAACATCTTTTCGCCAAAATTTATGCTGGAAATCGTTCTTGTTCAAGGCTAAAAGATGTTCAAAATATGCGATAAGCTGGCGCACTTCATTTCAATAACGAACCATTAAAAATGACAATTTTCTTGTTGCTCCGATTTTTGCTATTGCAGCGCTATCTGTCACGAAGTCAAAAAAATTGTCCAAATAAAATCTTCATATTTTTCAATTTAGAATCCGAATTCGTAATAAAAAAATAGGAGTTCCCATTTAAGATACAAAAGTTGCCACCCTCCCCCGCCCCCCAGGGGTAGGGGTGAGAATTTTTTCATAGAATCGGATGGCCCCCTAAAAACTGTACAACTTTTGTCTGGAATATTTTTTCAGAGGACCCATATTTGTCGAGATATTCCACTGGATTAATTAAAATGGGTCACCCGGTATATGTCTTTTTAATAGTTGACGAGGGTATCCATTTTCAGTCATGATCTTTTCTAACTTCTCTAGATTTTTTTGCAGGAAAGAGTGATGCGATAATTTTTTAATTCTCGTTTTAAGATTCATGATGACATTAATTTTCATTTTGATCGGGTGATCGGGAGGATAAAAGATGAATATATCTTTGGGAAAACGCAGGTTTTGTGAACCAATCTGTAATATATATTTCTATTTTCTTCATCCCTTGTCAAAAAAGTATCTAAAAAGGAATTCCTCTATCTTTTTCATTTTCAACCGTAAATTTTATATCTTCGTTAACATTATTTATCACGTCCAAAATTTTTTCACTCCAATCAAAAGGGATAGATGTAATAATATCATCCATATATTTTTTTATAAAAAGTAAATCGAAAGTTAATTTTGAAATAATAATATCTAGTACTTCGTCTACCACGAATTGAGCGATGATTGGGGAGGCTATTGAGTCCATAGGTGTACCTTTTATTTGTTTGAAAAACGTTCTATTACAAGAAAAAATTGCTGGCTCAAACCATTCTTTTATTACTTCTAAAAAAGTTGTACGGAACATACGACAATGTGGTTCGATTATATTCCATTTTTTCTCAATAACGGAAATGGTGAATTCGAATGAAATAGTTGTGAATAATGAAATAATGTCCCAACTCTGTAAAACATGATCATTTGGTAAAGCAAAATCTTTAATATAATCGGCTTTGAAAGAATCTTTGATGTAGAAACGATTTTCGAAATCATATGCTTTGGTTAGAACGTCATAGATGAATTTAGATATCTTTCAATTTGGTGCATTAATAGATGAGATAATAGGCCTAAGAGAGAGGGTTTCTTTATGAATTGTCGGCAATCTATAGATAATATAATAAACAGTTTATTATCGGTCGTGTTATTATTTATTAGATGATATCGGGTATTCGACCAGTAATTAAAAAATCGCTTTTCTTTTATAAAACTCTATATTTCGTTCGAAATTCGAACCTCATCGGGAGATGATTGACAAGTGAAAATTAATTTTCACTTGTCAATCATCTCCCGATGAGGTTCGAATTTCGAACGAAATATAGAGTTTTATAAAAGAAAAGCGATTTTTTAATTACTGGTCGAATACCCGATATCATCTAATAGATAATATAATATAAATAGAGATATATATTCTCATTATTATTATTAGAAGGAGAGGTCGCGAAAGCTCGAGAAAACGGAATAAAGAGTATTCTTGTATTAATTGACTGCACTCCCACTAAACTTTATTAAATATAATAGAGATATATATATATAATATAAATTAGACAAACTTCAACTTGTATGAGACAGAGAATTCTAAATCATCGTAGGGATATACGATTATCGGAAGACAACTGCTCTCTTGCCATACATTCACTAGATTTTGCACATTCTCCGGTTTTCGATAACTTGAAGATAATAGACACCGAATCGGATACAAGGAAACGCCTGTTACTTTAAATGATCAGAATTGCCCAAAAGGATAATACCACAAACAAAAAAAGAAACATCGATTCTTTGAGCTCTTTCTAAGCGGACACCATCATTCTTATCGTTTTAAAACCATTTTCACCCATTATCATAGTTTTCATGATTTTTTTGATTTTGTCAACAATCGAGTTAGTCGAAGTAGTATCATATATATTTTTGACAATTTAAATGGTGAGAATTTGGACATCTGATTCAAAAATATTCCGATATTCGATTCGTAAGTTTCTAATACAAATTAAACTGTATACTAATATAGCCATATTGTAGCGTCTCTTGAAAAAGAGGTTAAATTAAAATAAACATCGAAAGCTCAAGCAACAAGGAATAAGAGTTTTCTTATCCAGAAATATTTGACTGCGTTCCCAATAATTACCGTACCTAAATATATGAAGACATGAGCAATCTGCATTTCGGCAGAGAACGATTCTGATTACCATACTGGTCGGAAACCAGAAAATGGTTGGCCTAATTCTGCACCCAATGTAATCAGAATGTTCCCCACGATGCATCAGGAAAAATTTCTTACGCTCAGCCAGGATTTTGCATAAGCCGGCGCCTGGATCCCTGCACAACACCCATCAAAACCAGCAGTCTGGACAATCGAATCGTGCTTACAGACGAATCGTATGGCTTGCACCCAGGCATACCAAGTCAACACTTGGAAAAAACCAATGATGATGAACCAAGTTCAACAGTAACGGATGAGCGCATCCGTCCATCGCAACCTGCAGCCCAGTAGTAATGAAGGCGAAGAAGAATGGCAGATCGAAACTGTTTTGACTTGAGAGCATTTATTTCAATCACAGTGAGGGGTTACTTACCTTACATCGCAGATTTCCTGAACGGCTCAAAGATTTTCTGTATCCTCCACTTGCGATATTGGCAATTACAGGTAGACGCAAAAACCCGAAAGAACACCTCGTTTGCGACAATGGACTTTATGAGTTCAATGTGGTCACTTCTCCAACCCACACGATCTTCCATAAGTGCTTGTTCTAGCAATATCTCGCTGGTGTCACATGTGCTACTGTGTACCTGGACTTGCAGCTAGAACACGAGTTGAAAGCAGCAGAAATCGAAGAAGATGATAGAAGAAACCCTGAATCAAATAGTATAAGAAGTTGGCGTTCTTTACATCCTGAAGTAACTGTTAGAGAAAGAGAAAACTTATCGAAATCATCAGTTGATGAATGGGTGAATAAAGTAAATGTATATGAAGAGAAAAGTATTCAGGCTCAGGAAGAAATCTGCGTGGCCAAAGACAATGGAAATACTAACGACATAAAAATGTTGTGCCATACTCTTTCGAATTTATTTAATTCTCTTATTTCCACAACCGCTCTAAATTCTCCACCAAATGTATTACAACCGAAAGTAGATGATAAATTTTTTGCCCGACAAACTGTTGCCAAAGATTTTCCATATTTCGACGGCAACCCTGAAGAATGGCCGCTGTTTTACAAGCATTTTCAACAGACGTCTGAAATGTGTGAATATAGCGATAATGAAATTATGTTAAAACTCCAAAAATGTCTGAAAGGCGAGGCAAAGTCAGCAGTGGCGGGCATGTTATTGACTGCTAACAATGTGGAGTTGGTAATGAATACATTGAAATTACGTTTTGGCCGACCTGAATACATCATTGAAACTATTATTAGTAGAGTAAAAAATTTACCTATAATACGAGATTCAAATATCGAAAAAATCATACAGTTTTCAAGTGAAGTTGCAAACCTAGTTGCAACAATGAAGACTTTGAATTCGGTAGGTCACATGCAGAATCCCACGCTTCTCAGAGAACTGTTGTATAAATTACCAGAGATGTTGAAATTGAAATGGGGAGAAGTAATTTCTGCAAATGAAGGTACGGTAGATCTAGAAGATTTTGCGAAATGGCTTATCGAAATGGCAAAAGCTGCATGTTATGTAACGTTACCCAAAATTCAGAAGGATACAGAGAAATTTTCACCAAAGCAATACATTCAAAAGTTTTCTACCCAAAAGAGAAGTGAACATGTTTTCTATCTAAATGAAGGAAAATTCTGTCATTATTGTGACAAGACTCATGAGGAAATTTGTCCAGAAATAGAAAAAGATGAAATCGATGAAAGGTGGCAGAAAGTTACTGAAAAGAAGCTGTGTTTTCTGTGTTTGAAAAAACCACAATAAATTCAAATGTAAAAGTAAAAAAGCTTGCGGAGTTAAAGGCTGCAGACTATTTCATCACCCTCTTCTCCATAAAGATATCGAGAAAAAAGAAGTTTTTAACGCGAATCAATGTGCAGAAACAACATGTGTTGTTAATTACAATTCGAAAAAGGTATTTCTGCGCATGCTTCAGGTATTTTTGTATGGACCTGATAAGAGAGTGAAAGTAATCGCTCTGTGTGATGAAGCATCGACAGTTACATTAATTCATGAGAAATTAATTGAAGAACTTAATTTGAGTGGCATCAAAGAATCATTATGTGTACAATGGACAAATAATATGATGTCAAAACATGAAAATTCTCAACGATTAAACGTCAAAATATCGGCCATAAACAGCAAAAGTAAAATTTACAACTTTAAAAATGCAAGAACAGTTGGGGATTTGTCACTGCCTCCTCAAGAAATCAATATGCAGTATTGGCACAAATACCCGCATTTGAATGAACTACCCATTGAAGATATTAACATTGAACAACCCCTACTTCTCATTGGGCAAGATAACATGCATTTGATTTATGCTCAACAAGTCTACTCTGGTCCAGAAAGTTCACCGCTTGCTACTCAATGTAGATTAGGAAGGTCACTACACGGTCCTAGCTTACCACAGTATAATTGTGAAAATTTTGAAGAACAAACCTTTCATATTTGTACAAGGTCAAATGAAAATAGTGAAGAAACAGAAATTTTGGAGCTTATGAAACAGTCCTTTTCCACTGAAAATTTCGGAGTAGTACACTCACCAAGAAAATCAGAACAAGAAAACAGAGCTCTGGAAATAATGAAGAGAACTGCCAAGCGGGTAGGAAACCGATTTGAGATAGGTTTACTAAGGAACAGAGATGATTTACAATTATCTGAAAGCAAGTTCATGGCAATGCGGAGACTTAAGTGTATAGAAAAAAAAAATGTCAGAAGAATGAAAATTTTGCCATACAGTATAAGGAGAAGATATTAAGTTACCTTGAAAAAGATTACGCACGTAAATTGAGCATTGAAGAAGCATAAAAAGAAGGACCTCGAACTTGGTATTTACCTCATTTTGCCGTCTAAAACGTAAATAAGCCAGGAAAAATTCGTTTGGTTTTCGACGCCGCAGCAAAATCGAAAGGAAAAAGCCTTAATGACCATTTGTTAGCAGGACCCGATCTTTTACAGTCTTTAGTAGCGATACTCTGGAAATTTAGACAGCGGAAAATAGCATTTTGCGGTGATGTACGCGAAATGTTCCACAGAGTTATGATACGGGAAGAAGACAGATGTGCACAAAGATTTTTATGGAGGAATTTAGAACATAACAGAGAACCGGATGTCTACGAGATGAAGGTAGTGACGTTCGGAGCGACGTGTTCACCTGTTTGTGCTCAATACGTGAAAAACTTAAATGCTTTAGAATTGGCAGAGGATTCCAGAATTGTAACAGCAATAACCAAGAAATTCTATGTCGATGATCATTTAGATTCAACAGATGATGAAAATGAAGCTTTAGAAACCATTTTAGAGGTTAAAAGGATCCAACTTCTGGGGGGCTTTGAGGTAGTGAACTGGATGTCCAATTCTACGATGATCAGAAAACAGCTTGTTCCTGACGATTTAGCGAAACCAAAAAACTTCAACAATCAAGAAGTTCAAAGAGTTTTGGGAATGCTATGGGACTCCGAAACTGATGAATTTTTATTTGCCGTTGGACATAATTTGCAAAAAGAAGAAGTAACCACTAAGAGAAAAGTTTTAAAACATGTAATGTCACTTTTTGATCCGTTGGACCTACTGGCATGTTTCACGATTCGAGGAAAGATATTGATGCAAGAAATTTGGCGTGCGGGAATAGAATGGGATCATGAGCTTCCAATCAACTTACAGCATTCTTGGTTGACTTGGAAAAATGATTTGCAAGAAATCACAAAGATAAGAATTCCTAGATGCTAATCACCCAATATTCCTCTAGCGAAAACCACCGAAATCCACGTTTTCTGCGATAGCAGTGAAAAATCATTTGCTGCAGTGGCGTACCTACGAGTTGTTACAGAAGATGATGTAGATATTAGTCTGATTACAGCAAAAACAAGAGTAGCACCCTTGAAGCCATTGTCCATACCAAGATTGGAATTACAAGCTGCTGTGATGGCAAGCAGATTACATATATCAATCATAGAAGAATTGGAAATCGAAATTGATAAGTCGGTGTTTTGGTCGGACTCAAAATGTGTTCTCAACTGAATCAGGAGTGACGGACGAAATTTCAAACAGTTTGTGTCATATAGAATCGGAGAAATACAAGTTTTGACTAAAATAGAAGACTGGCGATGGGTTCCAACAAAATTGAACGTATCAGACGAAGCAACTCGAATACCAAAAACTAAAAGTGAAGTCATTTCAAGAAATTGGTTTAGTGGACCAGAATTCTTAAGGTTAAAGGAAGAATTTTGGTCAAATGAAGAAAATCTAGATGTAGTTATCATACAAAATGAAGAAATGAAGAAGGAATATCGAATATTAGAGCGAACTCATTTGATTAGAGAACGTAACGATTTTTTACCTGATATATCAAAATTTTCGAAATATCTTAAACTAATACGAACAACCGCATGGTGCTTGAGGTTCTTGAAAATTATTCAACGAAAAATTGATTACCCGAAGACGAAACACTTGTTAGTTCAAGAACTCAAAGATGCAGAAGATATTTGGATCAGACGATCTCAGCAAGAAAGTTTTCCTCAAGAAATTAGAAGTTTACAAGATAACTAGAATCTATTAAAATTAATGATCTTGTTGTACTGGTCGATGACAATGCACCAAGGTATCAATGGAGTCTTGGGAAAATATGTGCACTGTACTCTGCACTGTTCACTGTGGTCCTGATGGACGTGTACGAATTGTGGATGTTAAGACCACGGAATACCTATCGGCGACCAGTTTCGAAAATATGTAAACTAGAACTAGATGACTGAAGAAAAGACAAGTTTTTCTACCAGTGGGGGAGAATGTGGTTTACTGAGTGAATGTTAACAGTTTATTTGATTATTTAAACTTAGAATTTAGTCACCTATGATTTTTTGAAGGATGTCAGGAGAATAAAATAAATTGAAATTGGAAAAAGATCGACTGAAATTGAAATATTGAATTCCTTGTTATTGAGTAAATAACATGGACGGTGTGATACTATTTGGTAATACTTGAGAAGAGCGTTTAAAACATGCACATTGTCTTCAACCGGCTACAACATACGGCAGAGCGGATAATAATCAACAGAACTCCAGTGTTAGGACTGACACCTTCTGCGCCCGCAGGATTTTTGGAAATTCTTGAGAATCGGTAACTGACTTCTGAATTACGCAATACTCGCGTTCTTGTTGAACAACTTACTGTCAAAATGGAATGGAGATGGACCAGCGAGCAAGAATCTGTCGTTGAACTCTTGAAAAATGCAGTGTTTCGACCAACCACTCTCCACCGCACATATTTCACCAGAAACTTCATTTTACAGAAATATGCCAGCGGGCATATAAAGCATGAAATTCAAGCTGGCAGAAACACGATCTGTTTTGTTAAAGTACATTTTGCGACATAAATCCATTTCTTTACATGATTACGACAGTCCTTTAAAAAAATTACCGTTAAATTTCAATTATATTTTAACACATAGAGAGCAAAACACTTAGTCAAACTTTAGAGAAAATGATCTACTTCAAAGTTCCCTTATCGGTCTGTGAGGTTCGAAATAGGTATTTTCTCTATGCAAATTTTCCGCAATTACGCTAAAACGTATTGAACATCAGCTAAAGACATAAAGAAGTTGAAGTATATTTTTAAAAATTGAGATTTCTGTAAATCTCAATCCAGTTCATTTCAGAAGTCAGAACAAAAATTACCTGGTACATCATGAAATCTAAAACAAAATATACTTTGTACTACCCTTGGTGGTTGAAATAGATGTTAATACCCAACCCGTCCGTCTACTTGCAAGGAGGGGCAAGTATTGCTGCAAGAAAGGAATGGAATAGGTTGGAACTAAAAAATAATTAATGAATCGGATCGATGTTCAGAACATTCCAGTCTGTAGACTGTAGCCTCGCAATACTATTTCGACAGAAAGTTATGTGTTCGAACATTCCTCCAATGAAGAGGAATTTGTAATATCATGTGCTAAAGTTGCTATACATAACAAAAATTCAATCATTGATTCGTCCATGATTTACTTATGAAGCTTCGAGTCAACCTTAATCTCATTCGAACTGGTCATTTTAAATAGTTCAAGATAAAATTAAGTATCAAGTCTATGTTACAAATTGTGCACTTAGCATATCTTTCAAGATTATACTTTAGCCGGACGTAAGAGAAATCTTCAATATACTGGCTCTACTTATCTTGAAATATCTTAAAATAGTAATAAGTTTCAAACACTATTTCATCGTTCAAAGTTTTTTGCTGAAAATTCAAATATGTACGTACAAACGCTCATGACATACACATTTATATGAGTACGTTTGGGGTTTCTGCTGGTTTTTCAGAAAACTTGAAACAGGTGTCTCAATGATGTCTACTTTTCCAGCATAACCTATACAGTTGATCTACTAGATTTCCACAAAACCATTACACATTGTTTATTGAATAAAAATTGAATTGTTAAACTTATATACATTAAAAATTTCAGATTCCTAATATCCAATACAGCAATCAACCAACAGCCACAAGTTACTTGAGCACGACGAGACGGCCAATGGCAACTTGCGACGCTCGACCGACGCCGACGCAAAGTCCTACAGCAACGGCGCCACCCAACGCTTTTATGACCGATGACGCTTCTCCAGGTACCATAACAAAAGCGAGGAAATCTGTGAAATTTCCGGACCATTCGAACCACCAAAACAACGCCCGTAACGGAACTCAATTACTGGAACCTTGGACCGTGGACTCCAAAACACCACTTTCTCAAAAAGGCAGCGGTAGTGGAAGCGATACTGCTCCATTGATCGAATCCTCTGGTGCCGACCCCGCCTCGCATACGAGTTTGTGAATAGTGCCTCCTCCATATTTGGAGACATCTTTTTAGCACAAACTCAATTTTAGAGTGAAACGTGAATTTTGGACCACAGTGATAGCTATTGTAACATATTCTGGCTTCATCCTCTCGAGGAAAAACACCATTTTGTTATTATTGGCAATTTTTGAGGAAGAATCTTCGTTTTGGATGAGGAAATGAAGTTGAAAAAACTCTATTGTGATACTGTGCACGACTTAGAATTATGATTTAAATTTTTACGGAGACCGATATGAACGTGTATTTCGATATTTGATGAGCATATTTGCCGTTTAGTTGAATACTGCTTCTCAATCGTTACGAGTACAATCTTAATGACTGCTGAAAAAGTTGAGGCCAATCTAACAATAGTTATTTAGAATGGATATTTGTCTTTTATATGTACAATGTTAAAACGATTTTGAACAGACTAGATACCCACGAAAAATTTTAGAAAACCTAATGTAACGTTGTGCATAGACTAGTTTTTACCCCATTTCCCAATAACTTTGTCAAATTTGTATAATGTTATAGTTTGACCATCGTCGTTGTATAAATCAGTTTTTTTAAAAACAATGTTTCACAACGATTTTGAGATTTTATGGTTGTTAGAATTTTGTTGTAGATAAATATCGACGTTTTATGTCTAAAATTCTACACAATTTTCCAGAATAACGAGAAATTATTGTGTCTGCCAAATGTAAGATGAGTGTTCTTAAGAATTTTGTTTAATTTGGTGAAAAATATATATTTTTACAATTATGCTGGTTGATTAATTCTACGTTCCAGAAATTCGAATTTTCGCGACTTGGGTGATTTTATTACCCATTATTGCCTCAAAATATCGCGACGAGCGGACCATCGAATGGTTTCTATTTCCTGATTTATCGGAATTAGTGCGGCAGGAGATTTACTTGCGTCTCGAAATAGACTATATTGAGTTGACGCAATGTTACGGACGGTTTTCAAACCTTCTATAATGGTGGGCTTTTCCACTCGCATTTTGTATGTATACGGATGCTTCAAATAAAGATAAACGTAGCCATTTTTTCGGTAGGTCAAGACGTCATGCAGAAATATTCAGTTATGACAATTTTTTTCAGAGTGGGAAGGTTTTCATCAAAAATTTATAACGAAAATTCCCCGAAAATTCCCCATAAGAAGGAAACGAACTATACGAAAAACTTTAAATGGCGAAGGGGGTCGAGTAACACATCAATCAGGTGATTCGAGACCTTTCTCGTGATATACAGGTGTCTCACATTACCTTAATCATTAGACGTTTTAAGAATGCTGATGGTTCAATCTCTACGAAATTTTGTACATAGGGTTCTGAGAATGTGATCTACAGTTCTAAAATATTCTCAAGATGCTAATTGATATCAACTTCGTTATTTTAAATGTAACATTTTGTATTTTTCGCTATCTCCTTTTTTACCAAATTATTTGCATTCTTTTTGGAATTTTCAGTGAAAACATAATGTAAACTATCCTTGAATATTTAAGGTACGTTCGCTTAAATTACATTTTTTTCTCACACTATTGTGAATAAGATAGCGGGGCTTCAGAGGGAAAAAAAATTAGACAGTATCTTGGTACAGGCTGCTCCAGAACTTGGATCGAAGTCGAATATTTCAAAACGTCAAAATTTCAATTTTTTCAAATGAAAACACCGACTTTTTTTTAATAAGATTAAAATACTCAGAAAAACAATGATAGTTTTACTATATAACTATTTATATAATTCTGGTCATTTTCTGGTAAATCATCAAAAACCGCATTTGTAGATCTTTTCGCGCATTAAAATGAATATGTTGTGAACACCCATTTTATAATAATTATTAAGTTTATACACACGATGGTTTGCTCGTCTTAGCTTGTCGATATAGAAGTGTTTTATCCTTGAAAACCAGGTCCATCCGAAAAATAAACTGATTATTTTCATCAGAAATCAATCAATCAAGATATTCTGATTTTCTTACACCGTAATTTTAGAAATTAACATAGATAACATCCAAAACAAATACATCTGCCACTCAAAAAAAAAATCAATTTATATAATCAACCTTTGACTATGAATTAAAATCTTCATTTGCTGTTTCGTTAGTGCACAGTTCATTCGAAAATTGCATTGATAAAATGAGTTATCCCAATGATGTCTTCTTGGATTTATTTATTTTATACGGTCAAAATGAAAGAGTTATCGAAAAAACTTGTCGGGCTTTCAACAGAAAATTTCCCAAAAATTGAAGGGACATAATATGGTTTTTGGAGATTTACTAGAAAATGGCCAGAATTGGGTAGATACTCGTATAGTAAAAATATCATTATATTTCCGAGTATTTTAATCCTATTAAAAAAAAATTGATGTTTCCATTTGAAAAAATTGAAATTGTGACCTTTTGAAATATGCTACTTCGACCCAAATTTTGAAACAGCCTGTACCAAGATACTATCTAATTTTCTTTCCCTCCGAAGCCCCGTTATCTTATTCATAATAGTGTGAGACAAAAATGAAATTTAAGCGAACGTACCTTAAATATTTAAGGATAGTTTACATTATGTTTTCACTTAAAATTCCAAAAAGAATGCGAATAATTTGGTAAAAAAAGGAGATAGCGAAAAATTTTTCGGATGAAACATTCCGCAAATTTAGCGAGCCGTCCGAATAAGTAGAAAAATACAGCATGTTGCATTTAAAATAACTAAGTTGATATCAACTTCTGGTATAACCGGAAGTACTACCATCTCGAGAATAGTTCTAATTGTAGATCACGTTCTCAAAACCCGATGTACAAAATTTCTTAGAGATGGTGCCATTAGTTTTCTAGAAACGTCTAATGATTAAAGTAATGTGAGACACTCTGTAGATATAATACAGTATGGAAAAGCGAAATGGAATAAATTCATTATATCCCTTACTGTAAATTTCTATGAAAAACCCCGACACATCGAGTTTAAATTGAAATTTGACACTCTGCAACGTGAAATTACAATCCCTCCCTTCAACCTCCTTCGAATGACAGGTGCAACCCCCAATTTTTTTTTAATGGGAAGTGTTGTCGTGTGATATATCATTTGAAAGGTCTCTTCATTCGTTATTCAAAATTGTTATCGGTTTTCAGTTTATAGTGGAAATTAAATCTTATGATTATCGAAATTCAACAATAAACACAAATGTAATGCAAATAACGAAAGAAAAATAAAACTTGATTGAGTAGATGTTCAAAATGCTCCCCGCGAGCTTCTTGGCAACATCCTTATCTCAAATAAAATTGTCTTCTAACATTGCATAACATATCAGGCGTGATGGGCCCAATCGCAAGTGTTATTCGTTGTCTCAAGTCATCTAGATCCAGAGGTTTGGTTTTGTAGACAATATTCTTCACATATCCCCATAAAAAGAGATCGAGTGGGGTAAGATCAGGTGATCGCGCTGGCCATTCAATTGATCCTCGCCTCCCTATCCACCGATTTGGAAATGTAGCATCGAGATACTGCCGGACATTGTACTGGTAATGTGCTGGTGCTCC
Organism: Novius pumilus; assembly: GCA_020654155.1. Lineage (NCBI taxonomy): Eukaryota > Metazoa > Arthropoda > Insecta > Coleoptera > Coccinellidae > Novius > Novius pumilus. Next base: position 526,562 of record JAIFOV010000010.1, on the reverse strand, counting down.
ATCCTGCTGAAACCATATTGTACACTGCAGCTGGAAATTGATTGACTTTGACATGATAGGAATAACAGAAACGTGGCTCAGCAAATATGTAAGTTCATCCACTGTAAGCATACGAGGATACAACTTTGTTAGACGGGATAGGATTGTGGGAAGGGGGGGAGGCGTAGGGCTGTACATCCGGAACAACTACAAACACAAGTTGATAGAGAGTGAATTTACACACAATGCTTTGAGCAAGTCTGGATCAAGCTAAAATGTCCAAAAACGGATATTGCCCTCGGATGTGTTTATAGACCTCCAGACTACAGCAGTACAGCATTTTTGGCCTCACTCGAGGACACCCTGGCTTCAGTACTCCTTCTGTCAGAAAACTTACGCTGTATGGGAGATTTCAATATTGACTACAACAACATTCACTCGAAACAATTCGAGGAACTCAGCATCTTGTTGGAATCTTTTGATATTTCGCAAATTATATCTACCCCTACACGTATAGCATCTAACTCCAGCACAATAATTGATCTGGTACTATTATCAAATAAAATGATACACGCAAAAGGCAACACAATACCCGCACCTTTATTCTCAGATCACGAATTCGTTCTCTGTCACATTCAATTATCTAATTGTGTAAAAAAAATAGAAGTGGTTGAATTTAGGGACCTCAAAAGTATTGATGTACAGTAATTCACCGATGATCTAAAATCCGTCCCATGGAGAAGCATATATGATTATACGGACGTTGACGATAAGGTTAATTTTATTAATGAAAACTTAAATGCACTGTTGGAACTACACGCGCCAAAGAAAACTGTTAGAAGGACCAAGGGAACAGGCCAGCCGTGGCTAGAAAATGTGAGACCCTTGATGAAGCTTAGAGATAGAGCCCTGTCAAAATATAAGAAAAACAAAACGGCAGAGGCTCGAGAATATTACAAATCTCTTCGAAATATCACCAATGCTGCCAATAAAAGGGAGAAGAAGGCATTTCTTGAAAATAGGTTCAGAACAACAAGTAAACCATGGCAGGACTTGAAAAACTACTGTGGTGGAGTCAGGAAGAGCGTACCAGATATTCCAACAGCTCTTCGGAATCCGAATGAAATTAACAACCATTTCGTATCCTCATTACCTACGTCACAAGCTAGCATAGATGAAACTACTCATTATTACTCAAATAACATCAAGCAAAGTGTCTCGTCCATATATTAATTTAAAGAGGTTTCGGAAATAGACGTACTTAAGATAATCTCCGATATTAAATCCAATGCAACTGGGCACGATGGGATAAATATTCAAGCAATAAATCTGTGTTGTCCATTTATTTTACCCTTTCTAACACACACGGTGAACTGCTGCCTGGTCAAATCGGTATTTCCCAAGGGTTGGAAGAAAGCTGTCATAACTTCAATACCGAAGAAGAGCAACCCTGAGACCCTCCAAGATCTGAGGCCGATTAGTGTTCTTCCATGTCTCTCTAAGGTGCTGGAGAGGGTTATGTACGCTCAGCTTTTGACACACGTCAACAATAGTGAAATACTTCCGGCTACCCAGTCAGGATTCCGGAAGAATCATAGTTGTGCAACCGCCCTGACAAACGTATGCAATTACATATTTGAAGCCATAGATAGGGGTGAAATTGTAATATTAACTCTGCTTGATTTTACCAGGGCATTTGAAACTCTTAGTCATCGGATTCTCAGCTCAATTCTTCATTTCATTGGCATGGGTGATCGGGCGACTGCTCTTCTTACGAGTTTTTTAACGGACAGAACTCAGGTTGTTAGGGTGGAGAATAAGTACTCAAATGAGATTTTGCTCACATCAGGTGTCCCTCAAGGATCCATATTGAGTCCGCTGCTTTATGCCATTTATGCTTCATGTCTACATGACTCCATTTCTTCGAGTTTAGTGCAATATTATGCAGATGATACACAAATTTTCCTCTCTGGTACAGTGGAGAGAATACAAGAAACATGCGACTTACTCAACGGGGATCTGGAGCGGTTTAGAGCAGCCTCTCTTAAACATCACCTTCATCTGAATACGCAGAAATGCTATATCATGACCTTCGGCCCTAAAAATAAGTTAAAAGCAGCGAAGTTTCTCATAAAGATTAAAATTAGCGATGATACTCTGGATAGTAAGGAGATTCTAAGGAATTTAGGCCTGATTTTTGACGAATCCCTAAGATTTAAACATCACATATCTCATTGTGTTCAAAGAGCATATTCACGACTTAAACTGCTTTACTCCAGTCGACACGAGCTACCGACCTCGACAAAGAGGATGCTTTGCGATTCTCTGGTCCTCTCGGTTTTCAGCCATGGTGACGTTATCTACTCGAATTGCATAACAGAAGCGGATAAATATAGAATACAAAAAGTACAAAACTCATGCTTACGTCTTATCTATGGCATCAGGAAATATAATAGAATTTCACACAAACTGAACGACGCCCACTGGCTGGACATGGAGAGCAGGAGGGAGTTACATCAAATCTGCTTCTTTCATAAAATTATTCTATATAAAACTCCTTCTTATCTTTTTAATAAGATTGTATTTAGATCTCACGTCCACAAAATTAACATCAAGTCGAGGGGCCTACTAACAACCCCAATGCACAAAAGCGCCCTATTCGAGAGAAGTTTTCTGTATAACATCCCAAGAATGTATAACGCGCTCCCCTTCCAGACTAAAAAACTCGAATACTACAAGTTTAAGAAAATAATGTCATGTTCTCTATTGCAGCAAGCAAGAGCTCACTGAGTGTCTTTTTGAATGTCTTTTTATTTCTCCCTTATAATTTATAATTTAGTACAGTTATTACTGGTTATGTATGTGTTTCTTGGCTCAAGATCACCAATATTATGAAATTCCATTCTGAATTTCTTTTTCTGTTTCTTTGTATCTTTCAACCTTCCTCATCTTGCTGATGTGTAGGTGAATATATGTACACATAAGATCAAACATCTGTTGAACTGGTTGAGTAGAGCAGGAGGAGCAGTCATTTGGACTGTTTTTACTGGACTCCGCCATTTTTCTAACTTTAAAATTAAACTGGAAATATTATTAAGAAATTAAAATACTACTGTAAGTTGGAAAATAAAGACACTATTATTATTAATATTATTATTGTTTCTGGGATTAGGATGTACATTTGGCAAAGTTGGAATGACTTCGTTTTGAGGAAGAGCTAAATAATTATCTTCATTTAAATTGACCTCAAGGAAAAAAGGGCCGGTGACATGGTTTCTAACAATCCCTGCCCAAACATTCTCTCAGCCAATGAGGATTTTTCGTTGACCAGTATCGACAATTTTGGTGGTTAGCATGTTCGTTAAGTGAAAAAGTGCAATCATCAGGAAACATGACGTCTTCTGATAGGATAGTATTGCTATCCAACAAGTCCATCAGTTGCTCACAAAAATACGTTCTTCTATTAAAATCGTCTTCCATGAGTTCTTGAGTTGGCACCATTTTGTAGGGGTGCATTTTGTTTTCTTTTAATATGCTCAGTACAGACGAATGGCTAACATTTGATATATTGCGGCTGCTTGTCTACTCGACGTATGTGGGTTTTCCTCAAACTGAAGCATCACATCTACTTTGATATCCACATCTAGTGCATTATTAGCAGCTGCTTTTTTCATCAGCCTTAGACTCGCGAAACTGCTTCTCTATTTTGCTTATTGTCCCTTGGGATATCGGCGGCATATTCGGACATTTCTCATGAAATAGGCGAAATACTTCCAATTGCGTTCGGGTATTATCGCCGTAACCAATCATTTGATGAATTGTGATTTTATGCATTTCTGTTAATCTCACCATTTTTCTGAATTAAAGCTAACGATATTCACTCAAAAATCATAACACTGCCAAAGAACAGCAGCTTGAAAAGGCGTTTTAAACAAACTACGGGCTACGGGCACTATGGGAACTGTTTAATGTATCTTTCCTGTTTGATATCAAAAAAGTATGCTGATATAATGATATAATGAATTTATTCCATTTCGCTTTTCTACACTGTATAGTCGATGCCATCCCTTTCAAAAAAAAGTTAAAGGGTTGGTACCACTTTCGTAGGGGTGGATTTTCAATGTGAAAGTGTGTTGCCCTCAAAATGACAGTAGACATGTCCAGCTTTTTGCTGAAGTTATTCAATGTCCTAGTCTTTTTAGCCGAATCTTTTTAAAAGGTGTAAATCTTATCAGTTGAATTATCATTCGATATCCATCCCATATAAATTTGGATTTTAATTTCAGTTTGTTAAATACATGCGCCAAATATTCGGATGGTTTTTTGCAAATATGAATCCGAATGTCAAGATGTGATTTGTTACATCGCTACAAATCACTATTACATGCTTATTGAAAATATTGAACTCTCAAGTCATCGATGGAAACAACTATTCTATCAATATTTCAATGATTTCACCAATCTTACACGATGGCATATAGTTTCTTACTGATATTGCGAATTCTCATTTCTTTGCTATAACTTCTACTTTTCTGGTTTTACTAATTCTTTCAACAGATATGTCCACAAAAACTCCATACGTCCGACTGTTTAAAAGGCGTGAATTATTGTTCAAAGATTCAAAAAATTGATTATCTTTGTCGCGAAATTGAGTGTAACGCCGTCCCCGCTAGATGTCAGGGACTATTGTAAATAGCAAATTAGTTTCTACGAACCCATTTGTTCAATTAAAATAATGCCAGATTCCTTTATACCACCTCTCTCATTAATTTGTTGGAGAAATACATTTTTAGATCGAATGAAAATATTTTAGCTTGTTATTAAAGGTAAATTAAGTATAATTGTAAAGAGTGGAAAACAAACAGAAAATATATTACAAACAATCAGTTAGTTAGTTCTGCATATAATAGTATTTCAACTAAAAGGTTTCTTCTCTAATTATCCTCATGACAAGAAAAGTAGTACACTCATCAATATTCCAGTAAAAATTCAAATAAGGTGAATTGAAAAAGATAAATCAGAAAAAAAGCAAATTCCAACCTGAGAAACCGTTCAAATCTGAATAATGTGCCTATGATTCATCTTATAATGTAACATATACAAAGTTTACAATAAAATACACTTCACGAATGATTTTAAACCTCCGCTTTCAGAATCAAATCAACAAACATACATATTCGAAGTACTATCTGCAAAACCACCTCCACCGCATCCTGGTGGCGGCGGATCTTCATTTCCCCTGTTTTGCCTAGTATTGTATACATGAGCCGGTCTTTTACGTTTATCGTTCTCATAATCGGTGGTGTCCTTATTTAAAACTGATTGAAGTCTTTGAGATAGTCGAACCCTCTGCACATTATCTGGTTCTTCAGACTCTTGACTCCTGAAAAAAGACAATTTTAAGGCATAATGAATTCTGCAGATATCTATTTCACTAATCAGATCATATATCACATTATTCACCTGTAGAATAGGATGTAAGGCGTTTCAGGTGGTTTCAAGTCGCACAACTGTCCCGATGTGGTTTTCAACACCGAACAATCGTTGAATTTGTACCAATCTTCATTATCTTTGGCGAAAGTATAATAATGACCGGAATCGACACTTGAGCCGCAATGTACCACAGCCGCATATAGTTCATAGTTTGTTTCGCCCAATTGAATATATTCTTCTAATTGTACCCTGTCGAAAAACTAATTCAAGCGACCGACCTTCTATTTATATCCAAACACCTTACCGATGGAGTAGTTTTGTTTTTTGTTGCGATACCGAATTGTATCCAAAATGTTTTATAGTCAAAATCAGTCTGCGGGGCGTCTCCATGATGTGCGTCACTCTTTCACCATCAGTCAAGCCTTTACACTTATCACAGTGGTATTGATTTTCGTCGCACAATTTTTCTGGTTGCAGATAGTAGCTCAACAAGCTAGTTACTGTGTAGTTATCGGTATTATTGGGAAAAGACAATTGCAATTCCCTGAAATTGTCCACCTTCTCACTACGCATGCCACAATGATTGCATGATGATACCGTCATTGTTTTCCCACCAAAAGCTTGTTGAACTATAGTATCCAATGAAGATCCTTCAATCGACATGTTTTCACATTAACATAGTAATATACAATTAACATCATTCTTACCATTTGAAGTTGTTGGTTGTTGTGGCATTTCTGTGACTGCTGAATTGTGTTCCTGCTCATGTAAAACGTCTAACAAATAGCCAAGAAATTCAGAACTATCATGCTGATGGCCTAGTTGGAAACCTGGGGGCCGAGCTAAATGCAAAATGTCATTTGGCGATAATGTTGCTCTTTGCGAATGTTGCAAAAGCGCAAAGAGGTCCTGCAAATTGTGGAATAGTGGCATTGCATTTCGATTCATCAGCAGCACATCGTTACGGAATAATTTCGTCATGAACAATGCCTGAAAACGTATTTTAAATTAATGAAAAGGTAGAAACCAAACAAAATATCGCACCTGCAAAACGCTGTTCATGTAACATGTGTTTCCTAGATTGGTCAGTCCAACTTTACCCAACGAACTTTGTATGGCGAGCGAGTCGTTTCGATCTGACCACGACTTGCAGTCTAACGCCTCTTTGTAGTCGCCGTCCAGCACATAAGGTTCCAGAACAGAACGCAGTTTACCATAAAGACTTGGATAACCGGGAAAATGATTCATAAGAGCAATAGACAAACCGGCAATTTTATGCAGATAATCGCGGCTACTAATTGAGGCCTCCTTTTCTAAGGAGGATATGACGCAGGGCACAATCGGAACGATTTTGTGGAATACTTCTGGGCTGCTTTGCACCTTAGATAACATATACAATACTACAGGGCCAACAGATTTCCTAGAATCTGGCAAAATCAGCAGGCGAAACAGTTGTTCAATTGTGCTCAGAGTTACATCCAACAGAATATCATAATGTTGATCCGCTTCAAGACCCTGAAAACAACCAATAATGATATAAAAGTTTAATAAACTAGATTAGCCACCTGCATGAACGACAAAACCAGAGGTCCAAGGTTTGGAGTGTAAGTCCATTTCTTCAACCATGTACACAAGTTGAGGAGTGCTCTTTCCAAGTTTTTATCGCTGTAACCGGAACTCAAAATCCATTTGACTGTCGAGGGTATCGCTTCGATATCTATCAGTTGAATGATTACCGACATGGCTGGAGAAAGCACCTGGAATGTATATTGAAAAAACAAAACTACCGGAGTGCTCTTGGTAAATACATTCATAAAATCATATGAATCAGAGATTTCTATCTCTGATAGGATAGGATAACTGGTACATTTCGATTTTGGCAGCGTCATTTATCAGAATATATAATGTATAAGTGTCTCAAATTAAGAAATCTTGTCCTCAAAAGTCCCGAAATAGAGAATGGGTTTCAAATAAACATAGTGAAAAAATTCATTTACAATACTGAAGAATTTCATTCTCGTGCTAGAAATTTAATTCTAATACCATAATTACAACTATATAATGTCTTTTGTTTTTGAGATATTTCGGAATTCTTGATTTTGGCCGATTTCTAGTTTTGCTGACATCTCCGTTATTATTGAAGTAAAGTGAAAATAGTTTTGACATTCTAGAGGCACTTTTTTGAGTAGAATTCCATGCACTAACAAATATATATTTTTTTTCGATCTGGTTCTTGAGTTATAAACTTGTATTTTTTTTAACACGATTAGTAAGTTTTTTATGCCTATTCGAAAGAACTAATTTTTTCCTGTTCAAAAATGTATCGTATGATATTGTTTTTTCATTCGAATTTTTTTCCTGAAAATTTTGATATTTCTGAAAAAAGCGGGCTTATGCGATATGTCAAAAAATTATTTTCAGTAGCACTCTCAGAATAAGTCATTTCTGCTCTCAGTGCATCTGATTCTAAAATTCAAAGCTGTAAAAATTGGTTTTGAAAAATGTTTGTGCCTTTTTTATTCAAAGTGGATATAATTCCATTGCAGCAGCAGAAAATTATTTGAATCGTTTTCCCGAAAGAAGACAACATTCAATAGATTGAAAGGAAACCTGATTGAATTGTTCATTCCAAGAAGATATTCTAAATTATTAATTGATACCACGAATCTTAAAAAAGTGATTTTATCCATTGTGGGAAATTCATTTCAAAACTTCGAATGTATTCCAATTATTTTGAACACAAATATTATATCTTGCACTGTAGTGTTCAAGATTTTAATGTTCCTAACTTCTAATAAAGTTTCAATGCGATTACGTTTCAGTTCTTGTAAATTTGCACTCTGTTTTTTAAATAAAGAATCTTTAACGTATCCCCAAAGAAAAAAGTCCATTGGACTGCCGCGTGACGTCATTTCACTTTACGGCAGTAAATCGCATCTTGGGCTCGTCAGACCAGTATTTCATACGTAACACACTCCGACGCGATGTTCGAGACGAGAGCAAAGGCGGCGAACAGCTGCTGTTATGTTGTCACAATGAAAATTATGAAACGTATAAAAAAATGTCCACAGAAATTTTTCATTCATAATGAAGTTTATTAAAGGTTAAAATTAAAAAATTGCTGATATGTGTTCTGTATCGTGACTTCTGCATAATGCTTCTCATTAACATTAGTGCTATTTATCCCAAAGTCAATAATTCTTTTATTAACGAAGGTATTGATTTTCAAATTCTGTTTAGAATTGTTTCAATAACGTTTTTTTTAATTTGCTCGTTCCTTCTTACTTACATACATAGTTTCTTTTCAACCCATGTCATTATCTGATAGTGTCTTAGTTTTTCTTCGTTCAATTCATCTATGCTATTATAGTTGTCATTTATAGATTTTAAATCCTAGGAAGCAAATTCGGAGCTCAGTAAATGGAGAGTAACAATTTTGTTTTCCCCATGCACACCTCTATTGATATAAAGACACGTTCTATTGATATTAAGAGAGGTGATTACAGTTTTCTCGCAAGGCTTGTCCATAGGTCAGCAGACAAAAAATGTCACTAAGAGAGTGTGCATACTCGCTCTAAGGGTCTCTGACTATTAGAATATACCCTAGGGGTAGAGAGACACATGCAAAAAAAATATCTCTTATTTATACCGGGCCAGACAAATACTTAATTCAGGGAAAGAATATATGCTTCAAGTGTCTGTGCTATTACTCTTACTATTCTTCGTTGGAACTACAGTTATTTTGAAACTTCATAGTAACATCACCTTGTTCAAATAAATGAGGGAAATTTACCTTGTTGTTATGGGATATCTCATTATATAGGGCTTTCAAAGTGAGAAACATCAGGTCAGAGTTGACACATTCCTGTTTCAAAATATCAACAGCTTGGCCAAGGTCGATGATGAAGGGTTTGAACAGAGCTGGTTCCGTAGGGATGGGCAGCTGACCCAGTCTGCTCACAATATCTGCACACACTTTGTGTCGGTTGAAGTCGTCCTTGCAATCGAGCAATGCCCGAAGGAGGATCTGCAACCGTGCAGCTGAAGTCGCAGGATCGACACATTCTACTATTTTCTGTTTGACAGCCATGATTGGTATTTACACTGTAAAATAAGATGAACTGATTGTCACATGAAAACATGACTATAAAATAATCAATGTCAAGATTTACCGTCACATTATTTGCAGTGACTAAGTCGCTCTAAAAATAATCGCGGAGTCTACAAATCATAGGGGAAGTTACTGGCAAACGACGAATTTCAAAATAACACTCAAAACTATTCTTCAAGTTACTAACCTTGGATATATTCTGCGACAAAATGAATTTGTTAGAATTCAAAACTTTTGCGGGCTTTGATCATATTATATTTATGAATCCTTTCGATATTCACAATCGATTCTGCACAATTAATAGTGAAACGGTAATGTTGCATGAAAATTTGAGGATTGTAATGAAATGCCAACTTTTTCTAGAATTGACAGCGTCAGAGAGCATAGAATATAGATAATGGAGTAATTGAACAGACAAATCCTAGAGGGGGGATAGCTTATTAGAACGAGTAACAATTTAGTATTTCTATGAGCAATAGATGGCAGTGCTAGCAGGATTCTAAAATTACCAGGTACATATTCTAAAGGGGCATTCGTCGCGTTTCGCACTTGATAACACTTTTTATAACTAAATAATAATCAAAATTATAATAAACAAATGATTTATAGATGAGTTCAAGTTAAATTTAAACGCTCGATCAAAATGCAGTTACTTTTGTCTCGTGAACAAAAGTCATGATGTAGAATACTGTTTCTTTAGGTGTATTGGTCGTCGTTTTTTGGAATCACTTCCTGACGTTTCGCTGGCACGAGTGGCTAGCTTCTTCAGAGGTCTCGACATCTTCGATGCACTCTGTAGACTGTCGAGACCTCTGAACACAGATAGCACAAGACGTCTCTACGATGTCTGTTTTAGGGCTTCAGAACGTCTGAACGTCTTTCGGTCTTTTTAAGACGTCTCTAAGATGTCTGCTGGCAGACGTTTTGGAGATGTCTTACAAACGACGTCTCTAAGACGTCTGTTTTAGGACTTAAAACGTCTGGACGTTTTTCGCTCTGTATAAGACAGCTTTGAGACGTCTGCTGGCAGACGTCTTAGAAACGACGTTTTCAAAGATATTTTTTAATACACTTAATAAATGAATATAATAACTTGAGTTGTTAAAGAAATGTCTTTAGGTCTTTATTTATAAGTTAACGAAAAGGCAGATTTATGGAATTGCGATATTATTAAATTATTATTAAATTTGATTTCTGGTCAAACGAAGAACTGAAAAGTTTCTTATGGAATGTCGAAAAAACGTTTGTTATACATATATTACATATTATTATATAAAGTAAGTACATATTTTTTTTTCTTCTCGAACAACCCACCACGCCCGTTTTCCCGTCCCATTTCGCAATATCTTCGTTGCGGTCTCTTTGACTCAACGTCGGCGTCGTCCGCCGCCGATAACTGAGATGTTGGAGACAGACGTCTGTCACCAGCACATTTGGTACAAATTTGGCCAATGCGGCATAGGCAACGTGAAGTCACATTCGACAAACAAAATTGTCAGCGATTAGATCAATTTCTGTCGTTTGGAATATTGTACACGTACCGATCGCATTTTTAAATTGTCGTTTACAATTGTTCCCAAGTACTTGTATTTGCTGACTTTTTCCATTGGTTCTCCTTTGATTCGTAATGTTTCTTGCTGTTGTTGTTGTATTGTGATTGTCATGAATTTATTTGCACCCTAGTAGAATTATACTCATTATTAATACCCAAAGGTCGTGGAGTGACAAGGGTCCATTCGCGACCTTTGAATAAGAGAAGTTGCATATTAGACACATTCACATGTTCAACCAACTAGTTAAGACTGTGTTATACTGAAAACCTAATGGAATGGGAAGACAGCAATTTATTCAAGACTTATGACATTGGTACAATTATAATAATAATAATAATAATAATAATAATAATAACTGTCGCCGTCATTGAAAACCGACGTGTGTGACGGACGTTGCCATTTGATCGATATTTTCCTTGAAATATCGTGTGCTGCGTCGAGAAAGTGTGTTGGTTCTACGTTTAAAAATATCAAGAATCGTTACAGATATTAAGTTCGTGTACAGGAGTAGTCAAAGTGAGTGAATTCACGTTCCATTCTGGTTGAAAAAAATATTTCACCCTTTGACACGAATTGCATTATTTTGACACGAATTGTCATCTCATTTGGAATTTGATAGTTTGATGAAAAGCAACAAATTCTCAACCTCGATCCTGTTCTTGAGGGAATAACGCTTTGAGCGTCACAAGAAGTCCTAGCAGTTAGCCAAATCTGCTAGCGCACGCGGCCTCCTGCGAACGGAGGATGCTCGCTCATCTATAGGGATAAGAGGGTAGCGGGGAAATAAAATACCTGTCGTGGAACAAAATTTGGTACCAGTGATGTGATGAAGAGAAAAAGAAAAGTCTTGAAAGAAAATGACGTAAACAGGGATCCAACACCATCGCGTTCACCTGCGTCCGGCAGTAGGCCTAAGGAGCCTTCGGTCGTTATTAAACGGAATCATCAGTGTTTTTCGCACGTTGAAAGTAATGTGGCAGCATTTACGGTACATAATATCAAAGGAGATGGAAACTGCCTTTTTCGATCTGTCAGCCAACACCTCTTTGGCAATCAAGATAGGCATATGGAAATAAGAATGGCTGCGGTAGGATACGTTAGACGTAATTGGAACGAGCTTGCAAGTTTTCTGGTATTAAATGAACCGGCACTCCGGAATCAACGTAGCTACTGTTATAACATGTGACAAGACAAAACTTATGGTACAAGTGTCGAAATTTTAGCAATGGTGGAATTACACCGAATGAACTTTAAAATATATGCAGTAGTCAACACGCCAAAAAATCGTATCTTTGTTCCCCAAAAAACGCCAACAACAATCAACCGGACGCAGCGAGCACATAGAATTGGTTGAAGTACGCACACTTAAAAGTAGAAACAGAAGCACTTATAACGGCATGCCAAGACCAAGCTATCGCTACTAATTACATGAAAGTCAGAATTATGAAAACTGCATCTGATCCGAAATGTCGACTTTGTCGGGCGTATGAAGAAACTATACATCATATTGTCTCTGGATGTCCTGTTTTAGCAAAAAAAGCCTATCTTGACAGACACAACTCCGTAGCAATGCAGTTACATTGGGATATATGCAAGGAGTTTAAAATACCGGTGAGCGAGAAATGGTATGAACATAGTCCTAGCAATATATGCAAGGAGTTTAAAATACCGGTGAGCGAGAAATGGTATGAACATAGTCCTAGCCCTGTCATAAACAATGACAATATAACACTTATTTGGGACATGCCAGTCCAGACAGATCGCGAAATAACGGCAAACAGACCTGACATCATCTTGAAGAACAAAAAAGAAAAGAAGTGTCTTCTTATAGACGTTTCAATTCCTTCAGACTATATTGTGGTACAAAAAGAAGCTGAAAAACGTCTCAAGTACAAAGATTTGCAGATTGAAGTCCAGCGGCTATGGAACATGAAGACCACAATCCTTCTTATTGTAATTGGTGCAACTGGACTTATCTCTCAGACGACATTGCAGACAATAAATCAGCTCCCAGGAAGCCATAACCTCCATTCTCTGCAAAAAACAGTGCTGCTGCGGACGGCCCATATAGTGCGAAAAGTAGTGTGATGAATCATTTTATACAGAAATTAACATTATACTCTAGGTAGGCGGTGTTTACTCGGTATAATGAAATACTGTAACCATTATTGTAACATAATGTGTTTTTGAAAAATAAACAGATAATAATAATAATAACGTTTATTGACTATCAGTGATATGTACAAAAAGGTCGGAGTTTGACAATGTCATTCTTCCACTCCGCCTGCAACCCATGTGAATTACAAGAACCTGAGAAACAATAATCTTAATAAAAATTATAAAAAAAAATCAAAGCTAAATTATTATAATTTTAGATAGGTAAAATAAAGAAAGCAAACCATCCAACAACCAGCAAAGAAAACAAAAAAAGGAAACAAAAGCATTTAGATTTTTCTAATAATAACAAGATTTAATAGAATATGAAAAAAGAAAAGAAAAACAAACAAAAAAAAAAGAGAAAATTAAAATGAACCTTCTATATCCAAAACATGTGAGTTCATTTTTGCATTACATCAAAGCAAACATGACTTCCAATGAGTTTCTTGAAAGTCTAGAGCAACTTAGCTGAAAAAAATACTGGTTGAGGCTTTCGTGACCAAAAGTATGAATTACATTCATTTTTAGTTTGAACCCTGACGATGTAAACCCTTAGTGTTCACGAAACGTCGGAAAATTGAAATTAAAATATTTACGTGGCCTTTACACCCCAATAGTTTAATATGAATTAGCTGAAAAAATTGTATAAATTCATTCAGCGTATGCGTGGCTATAAAATCAAAACTTCTTTCGAATTTGCTGATTCTATGCTTTGGGAGGCAATAGTAATGCTTATGGCGAACATTTATATCATGTACTTGTACTCGAGTTATGAGTCTATCAAACAAATAGCATGGAGATTCATTTTTTATAAGCTTAAACAATAGGGACGTGCCTTACGGGATCGCGGTGCGGGGGGGGGGGACTATTCCCCCAATTTCCTAATAAGCTTAACCTATTTGGACGGGGGTAGGGGCCCCAAAATTTTTTGGGGGGGGGCTCAAGGAACTTGGCAAGCCTCTGTTAAAGAAGAATATTTCGTAAAAGTAAGTATTCATATTTTTCATACAAACTTAATTCTCCCAAGCCTACTCTAAATGGTGTTACATGATTACGATAAGGTATATAGAAGATTCTAAAACAGAAATTATGTAATACTTTTAGCTTCAGTCTTAGTAAGGTGGCTAAAACCATTGAGCAGTAATCAATATTAGGAAAAATTAAAGACTTTACTAGCCGCAACTTGGTATCTTGATCAAATTTATATTTAAATCTGTACAAGCCTTTTAGTTTCATGTAAGAAATCTGTCTAACATCTAAGACATGACGTACAAATGTCCACTCTGAGTCCAACCATATACCCAAATTTTTCACTGACTTTTCCCAATCAAGCAATCACCCCTCACTTTCACATAGTATCCCTCAGTTTGTACATTAGAGAGTAGAGCTCTGTTTCCCACCAAAACTGCCCTAGACTTGCCCCCATTTAGCATCAAGCCATTGTCCTCGCACCAAACCGACACACACTCAAGGTCACCATTTATTCGATTTATGCTGGAGCCACACTAACGTGTAATGCCAATAATTCACGCGTAAGCGAGCAATAAACGTAAGTGTGGCCACGATTCTTAACACGTTAATATGTTAATCTCATTGACAAAGGCAGTATACGTAACGTTAATCAGATTCGCGTATTATAACACTGTTTTTTATCGGGTGTAACGGCCGTCGTCTGTTGGAATTGCTTCCTAACGTTTCGCTTGCACGAGTGGCAAGCTTCTTCAGAGGTGTCGCCATCTCCGATGCACTAATGAAAACTGCTGATTCGCGTATATTGTTTTTTTTATTTGCTATCGGAAGGGATAAAAAATAGTCGAAAATTTCAAGACACATAACGTGTTCTGAAAAACGCGTTAAGTATCGCGTTAATTATCGCGTTAGCGACGTTAGACGTTACACGTTAGTGTGGCCCCAGCATTAAGGAGTCCGCGAACTCATTTACCGTGAAAGATCGATATATTTGAACATTATCCGCGTACATGTGAATTTTACTATGCTTAACAATTTCACACAAGTCAAACGTATAAACCGCTAATAACAGAGGGCCCAAAACGCTGGCTTGAGGCACGCCACGTAAAGTTTATTCGACATTTGACATATTTTCTTTAATCCTAACCGTTTGAATCCTACCTGTCAAATACGACCGAAACCAATAAATTTTAACTTTGCTAGCATCATTCTATGCTCTGCAAGCTCGAAGGCACTACTCTGATCTAGTAACACTAATATGGTTATCATTGCATCATCAAGGGCACAGTCAATATCGTTAATAATCTTCAGCAAAGCCGTGTTGGTCGAATGAAAAGACCTAAAGCCAGATTGAAGTTCTGGAAGGATTTTATAATTTTCAAGATATTGTCTTAGTTGACAATCTACTATTTTTTCCAAAATTTTGGGGAACACTGGAAGTAAACTTATGGGGCGCAGGTCATTCAAAGATTGCTTTGGATCAGGTATTATGATCGAGTGTTTCCAGACTTGTGGATACGATCCAGTAGTGATAGAGAAATTAAAAATATGAAGAAGTGCATCTGTGATGAATGGAAAAATAAGCTTAACCATTTTGATATTTATGTCATCCACACCAGTGGCATCAGTTTTTAAGGAATTAACGTGCCTATGGATGTCAACATCATTTATTGGTCGGAACACGAATCCATTAGCCTCTAGAAGTCGATGTTACTTAAAATGACTCAGAATGTCCCTGTTTATCGACGAGGTGCCAGCTTTATTAAGGAAAAAACTATTTATTTCGTTGGGGTTATTTAAATTACCTAGAAGATCAACGACTGGCATAGAAGTTGCACCCAGCTGTTTCAACTTCTGCCATATCAAGCGTGAGTTTTTCCCTGCTTTGTTAAGCTCACAATTTATATATTATCTTGGTTGAAATTTCGTCGACGATGTATTTGCAATATTATGTCAAATAAAATTGCCACCGATTTCTCATATTATGGAAGGAAAGAAAAACTTTACTTCCATAATGTGCTTTGATTGAAAGTCATTTAAAATAACATCTCAATTATTCGAACATTAATACCTGATTTAAACAGTAGCCTTAACGCGATTCGTCTGGACCACCAAATAAGATTCACAAATGTGCAGTCAGAAATGGCTACGCAGAGCTTCAGAAAGAAAACAATAATTTCTTTTCATGTTATTTTATTTTAACTATAAATATTGTTCATTTTTTATTTTGTTAGTTTTGGATTTGATATGTTGGACTTTCTTTGATTTTTTTGTTGTCTTTTATGTATTATTTTAATTAGTTGTTTAGTTTTTGCTCATTGATACTTTGATTTTGAATCCGTTGATTTAAATCAGTGTATATTTTTATTTCATTATATTAGTCTTCACTTTAGTTTTCAAATTCTTTTCACTTTTTGTTACGTGTAGGTTACACGATCTTACTTTTTATACGAGCGGGGATACTTTCGGACACAACCAGTGCTGGCAGACAACTTTGAACTTTTTACCCCAGATTTTATCTTCAAAATTCCCTAGATTTCCCTAGACAGGAATTCATTCAGGGACACTTTGCAGTTGGAGAAAAAAAGTTAGTCCCTATCATCGTCTCTCTCGGCGTGACTAAAATAAAAAAATTATTCACTCTTTTTTGCATACATTTCTACGAGCTGTATTTTCACAAAACTTCTTCGTTTCATTATGGCTTCTTCCAAATTTTCCTAGATGTTTTTCTACAGACACATTTTTCCCCATTTCCCTTGTTGAACCAAAATTTCCCTAGATCTAAGAAAATTTCCCTAGACTTGGCAGCCTAGATCCTCACCCTTTCGTCGTACAGGTTCGTTGAAAAACTCGTTTATAAACAAGTGGACAAGAATCTAAGACGAAAGACAATACACCCTTTTTATCGTCTTGGGGCATTACAGTCATCTGCAATCCCATGATTCAATCTTAAAGAAAAAAGAAGTCACACATAATGGCTAATTTTTCACACGAGTCTAGCTAGACAATAGTTGCTCGCGTGAAAAAGAATTTCCATTTATTGTTCTTTACCAGATTTGTCGTTGGATTAACCTGGCGCACTTTGTGTGTCCACCTTTACTCAATTCTTTTTCATTAGACGTTTATCAAATTTTCAATTGTCAAATGTCATTTCGTCGATTAGTGTAGATTTCTGTGGTTCAACTTTTATAAATAAAGGAGGATTATTACGAGCCAGTTGATTGAGGTCAGGCAAAATGTTTTAATAACAGGAGTCGTTACATGTCCTAGGGTTATTTGTCAGTCATTAATTGTTTTTCATGTTGATCTTCATCATAAGATATAACGTTAGGTTAGGATAGTTTACTTTAACTGAAAAATGGATCCAAATTACATTCTCATAAAAGATATGAGACAAGGACTGAAGAATTTTAATGTGATATGTATAGTGCTTGAAATAAGCCATCCGACTCTAACGAAAGATAATCGTGAAGTGAGAACATTGAAAGTGGCAGACAGCAGTGCGTGCATAAATGCGAGTATTTGGGATGAAGCTGGGCAATTGTTGATGCCTGGGGATATCGTTTTATTAACAAAAGGTTATGTGTCAATATGGAGAAATTGTTTGACGTTATATATCTCGAAAGGTGGAGATCTGCAGAAAATTGGAGAGTTTTGCATGGTTTTCAATGAACAATTAAATATGAGTGAAATTAGTCAACCGATCAACCAGACACCTTTAGTTTGTGGACCCCCTAACAATCTACCTATGAACAACGGGACAAACAATGGAGTCGGTAGGGTGGGTCCTCCGCTGACAGCTCCTAGCCAACCTGTCCATAATAACACAGTGCTGCCTATTAAAAACCCGATAATAAACAATACCAGTAGACTTGCAGGAAATGGACCTCAATCAAACGCAGGGGCAGACAATAAACGAAAAAGGGGCGCTAGGGGAACACATCCAAAAAACAACAAACATGCGAGGACTAACTAAGTTCGAAAGTATTTGTAAATATAGTGATTGCACGGGAGACAATGTTGCATCTTGGTGAAATATTTCTTTAATACTGAAGAAATCCTGTTTAAATTTTCATCATTTTCTTTTGTGAACTCGAAGTTAAAAAATTTTATAGTATTTCTGGAAAAAAATTTGAACTATATAAATATAGTAGTTTGAAAAGTAGAATTTTCATAGTGACGCTTTCTGACAAGAAAGATTCATTTTCTGCCAAATCTGGTTTCATTGTATAATGAAACTGAAATGAGATTTGTTCGTTAAATTTAATGTTTTGGTAAATGAATTAGGTAGGTGCGAAAATCAATTGTGATAAATAATTAGATTTTCTATATGGGAATATCAAACAAGAAACCTCTAATATTTTTGACTGCAGTTGCCAAAATAACGTGAGGTTCACTTTGTCAGTGGTCTCCTCTAGACTATTGAACTCTTTGATTTTTTAATTCATATTATTGAATGCTCTACATTCTTTGAAAGTAGTTCTTGTCTACGCCGTCGCTAGGATTAATAATACATGTTCCCAATCAGAACATCTCCTCCGAATCCCAAAGAATCCTTTTTTTGTTTATAGATCATTGTGATAAATAGTTTCTGAAAATATGAAACTTGAAAATTTGATCTTTAAATTTAAGGAATGACATTTTTTAGTTTTGCTTGCTTTCTAAATAGCAAGTTTTATGTAATCAACTAAACTAGGTTATTCAAAAAATTGTTCTTTGTGATTTATTGTAAAATTTATTAGTGTATTTTTTATTTGATAACCATCATTGGTTATGGTTCAATCCATGTTTCAGTTGATAACTATTGAATACCTTTCTCTATGTAAATGATTGACGCTCTTTTATTATCCATATATTCAATTACTTCTTCGTCAATTTTTTTTAATGTCAGATCATTGTCATCAGTCTGAAATAATTGACTTTAGGTACCAAGTTTGTTTACAATTCTACTTCAAAAATGTAAGCTCTCATTAAAAAAATTTTGATACATTTATATTACATATATTGTTCAAATCTATCTACTAAATCTATACAACAACCTAATATTTAACTGGCTAATAACCCGCGATAGTTTTTTCTTATATTATTTGTAAATTATTAGCTGTGATTTAAACGAATTAGTTTGCGGTTCTCATGACTTAATGATTCGTTGGATCAAAGTCTATAAGCCATTTACTTTTCCTTTAGCAACTTGAGGTTAATAGCATGCTTCTAGATATGCAGGTTTTTGTTATTACACAAAAGTGAAAAATGGAACATTTCTCAATGCACTGATGTGATGAACAAATATTGTCTTAAAAGTAATTTCTCTGATCTTGAAAATATTTTTATGACTTAGAGTAGCAATACTTTTCGTTTTCATAAACTTGTTCTTGGGTATTATTTTTTCCCACATCAACGTGCTTTTCTAAGAAGACGTGAAGAGAATAAACCGTAGCGGCTCTTGGGTAGCAATGGTGGCGGTAGTTCAAATGTAGGCGACGATGCCAGTTTTGAGAATTCTCCTTTTTGATGATAAAGTAATAAAGTTTTCTGTCCAAACATTAAATATAGTTTTGATTAGTCGAAAAAAAATTCACTCTTGTAGTAGTCTTCCAAATTTTATAAATCAGTCACATTCTGTTCTGCCAAATTTTACTGACAATTTATTTCTCCTCTACCAAATTATAAATTTCTCTAAGAAAATGTTAATATAATAATGAATATTTTAGAGTAAACAGGTGGAAAGATCAAATTACTAGATCAATATTTTGATATACCGAAAATCAAAATTGCAAAATTGAAAGTTTTTGAGCTTCCTATAAAAGTGGAAACAAACTTTCACTCATTCATACCCAAAATAGAAATTTTTATCCTATAATGGCGAAATGAATAAAACATTCAATTCACCGCAGAAACTGATTAGAAATTCCAAGAACTTCCTAAAACATCATAGATTTTCATATTGAATTTTATATATATTTCCTGAATATTAAGGAAATAATGAAACTTTCAAAAAACTTATTGGACCCACAATAATTTGAAGAATTTCTTGTTGTCGTTTTCCAGTAGTTTTAAAATATTGATTCATCAAAAATTGAAAAAATACCTATGTGCACATTAACAAAAAAGCTTTTGATGTTTATCTCCCCATCATAATTTTAGAACAATCGGATAGTTTCAATTGTTTTAGAAATTATATTATTTCAAATTTTAAGGGAAATATTTTGAATTTTAGTCAATGTATAGTTGTATTGCGCCGAAATATTTGGTGCATCATACCACTTTAAAAATGTCAAAAAATAATTCTTAAATATGTGGAAATGTTCATGAATTTCTTATTAGAAAATGCGCAAATTTTCAGAAATATTTTACTAGATTCTTGGTTTCTTTTGTAACTTTTCCGAAAATTCCATGAATTACTCAGTATTTTTTGGAGTCCCAGGTTTTTATTGTAGCACTGGATTTGTAATTTCCTTTTAAATCTCGAAGAATTGAAATATTACAGTTCTTTTTTTATAGTGAACAAGGTGGTTCAAAGCTATGTCACATCGAGTCTCTATATTTGAATCTCAAGGAGGATCATTTTAAAAGTACCTATATATGATTTGAAATTTAACTGAATATAAAGTTTTAGTAAAACTAATACAAAATTTCGAAACATTTATTGTCAACTTTTTAAGAACGGTTTCCAGTACTTAATTTTCAATATGCTTCCTTTAAAATAGGGGCACTTGTATAATTTTACACGAATAGGAAAATATAATTTCCTCAAACACATTTTTCAAGCTTTTAGATCACATTTCAATCTGTATATTTCCTCCAAATTTCGAAACTTTGGCCAACTCTTCTAGGGAAACGAAAACTCAGAGAAAATTGTAGTAAAATGTTGCGAATATTAAAATACCAAAATAGAAAAAAAGAATGAAAATCGATCATGAATGTGGTTGATTATATAACTAAAATATATTGTTAACACTCATAGTCCTTATGAAGTCTTGAACTTTTAAACAGAGTTTCTCGAATTTTCACATTGTTCTATCTAAAACCTTCTACTGAGCTTCAGAATTTTTTATCTTATACGAGCTTTTGTCTTTTGTCATTTTTTCTACAATTTCAAACTATTTTCGAAATATTTCAAAACATTATTCCCAGATTAAAGGTCAAATAGAACCATTTTTTAACACAATTTTTGAAAGTGTGGCAGAGAACACTTTCCATTTAGTCAGATAATCTATTTTATATGGAATTGTTTTCAATTTCTTTGAAGTGGTGAAACGTTATAAAAAAAATGAAAACTATTTTGTTGTGACCAACCAAACATAATCTTTTTGTGAAATGTCTAGAAAATAATTGTTCAATTCTCAATTGATCATTTACACCGAAATTAATGTTTCAGAAAATTAAGAATTTCGAATTGACGTCAAAAATCTTGCAAAAAAAAAGTGTTTCACCTCCGTATTTTAAGACTAATGTTATCAGTAGAGAAACTCTAATAATCTTTAAATACTGCAAAACAATTATACGAATTAGAAGATCGATTAGTAATTATCTATGATGGAACATATACCACCAAATAGAAACAAATAATGAATTCCAGAGAAAACTTGTGAAGGATAGAGGAACAAAATAAGAATAATCTATGAATTCCAATTTTTCGTTTACAAGGGCGATTGGTCTTAACCTTTGTTTGATAAAACGAACTCAAACTGGTATCATCTTGTGAAAATCTTCACTGATTTCTAGCAGGATATTTGAATGATATTTTCAAACTCAGACCAAGTTACATTGTGAGAATGATTTGTAGAGAAGTTTTTCATTGTGAAGGTTCTAACGCATTCTTGAAAATTCTCTCCCCCTTCGGAATAGAGTTCTTCCCACTTTATTCTCTTTTTTCGGCTTCATCCATGCTAAAAGCTGTCTGTTAAGTGGTAAGCAGTTCCCCAGGAAACACTCTGCAGTTCTTGAATTCCTTTAGGTTTTTTTTATCTATAAAGATGTAATCTCTTACTATTTTTTTATCTATATCTTGGGTTGGTAGAATGGAAGGGATTGTTTGAAAAGAGGAAATCAGGAAACTTATATTAAATAGAACATCTTTTTGCCAGAAGTTCCTTTCCGAACTTTTGCCAAAGATGTTACTCTTGGATTGGTAGAATGGAAGTCCACTCACGAATATTGTTAATTTGCGACTTGTAATTACTTATCTTTTAAATAAGAAAATATGTCTAATAAATGATGTAATCCGAAATTTTACAATACACCTTAACAATCGGGTCACAACTTCAATCTTTTTGAACGATATCGTAAAACCACGATGGACTTCTGATGCTATTCTTTTTAGCTTACTTTTATAGGCTTGAAATAGAGAACGATTGGTATATGAATGGAAAAGTTCCTGCCCCGGGAATTAAATTTGGGTTTTAAGCCAAAAATGAAATAAAAAAATATTATAAAATCAATACACCTTATTTTGCACAATCGCAGAAACACAAAGGCTGTGGAACACAACTGAAGATCCGATTTGAACTGAATGCAAATGCAAGTTCAAGAAGTTGTTCGACACGTCGATGGTTGAACGATGATGCGCATAAAAACTGGACGGAATCAATACATATCGTATGGACGTTCTGAAAAATGGATCTATTGTTGTCAATCAGTTTTAAAAAGGAGTAGATAATTCTGAAAAGGCAACGTTTGAATCGGCTTTTATTGCGGTTCAGAGATCAGAACTATTCAAGCGACTGTTGATATAAAGATAGTCTAATCACTTATGAGAATTTCCCAGATCATATCAGGGACAAACCGGTGTTGCGAGCGTAAATAATTTTCGAAGAAACTTGAAATTGTTAAACCTCTAAATATATAAATATTAATTTCGCCAGTGGCGCGTAACGCAATGTCTACAAATAAACAATATTGTAATGGATTCACGAGGGCAACTGCTTCATCTTTTATTCTACAGCTACAGCAAAAGTTACTTCGAAAAATATAGATAAGAATAATAATTCACCTTCCTGTTAGTATTTATACAATAGAGGGAAGTTAGAGCAGGTAGTACCGCACAGAACCGAATAATCCGAACAACTTGACAACATTGTTTTCTTGTCCTGCTGCTGCTATCAACATTCAACAGCATAATGAAACTACGTGAAACGAAGTGACCTCACTCGTAGTTGTCGTAGTCGTCGTATGTTAGGTTGCTGCATACGCGAAACAATACAAAAATGCGCTTTCTACGTAGTGGAATCGGAGTACGATCAAAGTAGGATGTCTGCTGAAGTGCCAAAGGACAGTGCGCGAAGACCAAAAAGTGATGGTTGAAAAGTCGGATAGCTCTGATTATTCGGATGGGTCCGATGACGAAGATTTCGCAGATCATATAAAGCCGGGATCCGAGATAATTTCGCAGACGGGAAATGACCTTGTGGGAAAGGAGTGCAACAAAACATCGTTTCCAACATTCGGAAATATTTCCATCAGCGACAGTTCCGACGTGCATTTCGGCAACAAAACTTTTTATCAAGGACCTGTGACGATAAAACAAATAATTTGCGGCAACGATGAAAAAACCAAAATACTGAAAAAGAATGAAAATTTAACTAATGAACATTTGGGACTCGACAATCCGGCTTGCGATGAAAATCACATTACCAATCAGGATAACATAGAAAAGAAAGTTGATGAGGTGGAACTGCCGAAATATTTATGGTTGAAAAAAATATACTGCAATTATCGTGCGATTGCAATTATTACTTGTGTATCTGTGGTATTTTTATCAGTTGCGTTCCTCTTCATAGGGATAGGATTAGAGACGCACACAGTGCCTGTTGAAAACCAGAGTTTCCTATCAAAGAGCGAAGAAGATAATAATACACCTATCAAAGCTCCTACAGGTAAATGAGTTATGACGTCAATGAAAAGTTGGCCGATACTAAAAAAGTATCTCATTTTTGAAAAAGAATGTTAAATGTTCTACATCAGCTGCATTTGAAATATTTGAGTTTAACACCTGAAAACTTTATAACATAAAAGACAAATCAAGCGAACTTTGGTGTACTAATATTCAGATGATATATTCTGGATCCCTCCAAAACGGCTGAAAAATTGATTTTTCTCTAAAGCATATTTCTTGGATCTTGTCTTCGTAGATAGGGGATTTCTCAAAAAAGCTAAAAAACTCTTCTTATTTCAAGTTACAAGTTGATTATTAGCCTTCAGAGCTTAAATGAGATTAAGGGTTCAATTATAATATCATTTTGAAGGTTTGATAATTTCAGGAATTTGTTTGTTGTTCGTTTTTCCTTTTCGGCCCATAAAATATGATTTCTACGAATAGTAAATTTTTATATATGGTCACTATTCTTCATAACACGTCGCCTCACAAGGGTCCGCATATTCGATCGAGGCTATATCGGTGGAAAATACATTGAGCAGAACCTGATATAGGTGCCTATTTGCTCCATGTGTGGAGAGGTATATGGGGCGGGATTCAAGAATAAACCAAAAATAATAAACGAAATTTTTTCCTCCTCTTTGTAGTGATTTTAGTTGAGCATATCGACGGGGGGCCCTACGAGGGTTGCGCAGCACCCGGTCTCTCGATCTCAGGGTCGCCGCTGTTTTCAACATGTCGATCCCCATCCATGGAATAAACAATTTCTTCTCTTTTCCACTTCACGGCAAAACCATAGACGATATAAATAGTGAATTATTTAATCAGCTAAATAAATGTTCTTAAGCAACTAGCAAGAAGGAATCAACCATGAAATCAAATAAAAATTCATCAATTAAGTAATTTTTCTCTCACAATCAATGTTTATCTTCAAATAATTCAATATATAAGTAACTGACTCTTCTTCAAAATTCCGCACTGAGAATTCATAAAAGATTGAAGAATGATAAAAAGTAGAATCATAAATCACCGCACTTGCGACGAATTTTATGTACCAAAGAGGTCAGTTGAAAGCTCAAAAGTTTTTTTTGGTTTGGTTTTGTCGAAATCGGATGGCTAATTGGACTTTGTCGTCCTGATAGAAATCTGTTCAAATCAGTATGTACGATTTCGTGCATTTGTCAATAAAGGACATAAGACAATAAGCACAGGGATTTGGCCCCAGACGGATGTCCCGACCATCGTTGTCAATGAGATATGTCGATTCTGCAAGGTTCAGATGTTCATCCGTTATAAATTTCGGAAAAATTGGAAAAAACTGAAAAAAGATTTTTTTTGAATCGATTTGCATGAAAAATTGGCAACAATTGAGGAAAATATCAAGTTAATCTTCATAACCGTGCGACGCTGTCGATTTTTGTCGATATTATTTTCCGTACACTTCCGAATTCTTCTTTTTTCGATATCTTTTTTGATTATCAAAATAATCGAATGGTACATGAAGGTTTTATTTTGTTTCATAAAAATTAATTTTCCACTATGTTTTCATTTTTCAATTAACAGGATGAAAACTTACTCGATCAATCTATGATTCAAAAATATAAATAATATCCAAAATACATAATAATAAAATATCAATTTTCCAAAACTATTTTCGTGTTAATTTCTTCCATTTCTGTATCCTGGATGAATATATTTATGATTTATGTTTATTTCAATATTTTTACTTTATTCTTCTTTGTTTTTGTTTTTCCCGGTTCCTTCCATAATAATATTGTTTAATCTTGCAGCAGGGGACTATAAGTCAATATCTGTAGCCTCATTATCATCTTTATAGTTAAATTTTTATGATGGGTTCATCTGATACCTTAATTTGTGGAAATCTCGAATACTATAAAATGTCAAAAATGAATATTTACGAGACACTTGACGAGGTCGACTTTTTATTTATCGTTCATGTCACAAGTTACTAAAAGGAGTGTTGATTTCAGTCATATTGCCAAAGTTGATTTATGTTTTATTTCATTTTTATATAATAAGTGATTTGTCATATCAGAATTTACAAAATAAACGCAAATTGGTGTCAGAAGTGATAATAACTACGAAACGTCCTTAATGAAACCACAGGAAAACTTCCGATTCGATCTTGAACTTTGAAGAATCACTAGTTCAAGACAGAAACAAAATTTGGTGTCAGAAGTGGGATACGAATCGACGATTCAACATCTTAAGTGTTACAAAGGAGACGCGAACATTCGAAAGCAACATCAAGAATTCAAATTACAAACAAACCAAGACTATTTCGCAACGCATCATCTATCTGACTTCCAACACTCGCCGTCCATCCGAAACCGCCATTCCAAGAATCATATTCAAAGCTAAGTACATCCATATTTACTTACACTCCATATAAGGTGTGAGAAATTGCCTTCGATTTTCATCCAAACTTAATCGTAACTTCAGTAACATTATATTTCGTCGTACAATAATCGAAATAGTCAATCAGCGTCAATAGTCATTAATCAAAACGGCAACACTACAAAGCATTTGTCAGCCATCAGAATCATTGTTGGACAGAAAGAGTCAGCGATCCTTTGCATCCATATCAAAGCGCCAGGTCTGACCGATTGAAAGAACAGTTTGAACCGCATATGAGAGATATGCATGACGGAACTCGCCGTTTTACTCCATCAGGACGAACCCGAATATCTTGAGGAATTTGAACATTCAAAACCGCTACTACACGCTTATGTAGCGAAAGTTAACAATTATTTTCATCAAACAAATCCGCCGAACTCATTAAAGGAGAGATATATAATTTTGGAGTGACAAAGTAATGAAAAATTTACGTTTCGAATTATGAGAAAGAACACTAGAAAAAAATTGAATCGCATGCCGAATAACAGAAAGATGAGCAGTAATTTTACTTATAATAATTTCCAATAATGTTTTGGAACAAATTCGACAAGATGTGAAAATAAAAATTCACGTTGAACGAAAATTAAAATTGTATTTATGGAAGAATTAAAAACTCCATTGTATCGAGCAGAAAAACAATATAAAAAAGAAGAAACAGAAAAAAAAAGTTCTATAGTAAATATCAAGATACAAAATCAGAAAATCATGCTTCAAACAAATCATTTATAAATTACAGAACAAATTTTTTGACGAATAAATTCAACATGTAGAAAGAAAAAGAGACGTGTATCAAGAAAATCAACAATCGACGGATGATCATTGGGGAAATTAGGACAATGCTTAGTATAAAGATTAGCCTTCAACAAAACAGAGACAGATTCTGTAACGAAAAGGTCCATTTTAATTTTTTCTAAATAATTAATGAATAAATAAAAGAGAGTCCTTCAACAAAACAGAGACAGATTCTGTAACGAAAAGATTCATTTTGATTTTTTCTAAATAATTAATGATCAAATCAATAAATAATTGTGAACATTTTCTTGATTTGTTTCCTAGAATTAGCCTAAACGAAAACAAATAAATCATCACAATTCTACAAATCAAGAATTTTCATGGTCTAATTGGAGAACGTTCATCAAAACATAAAGACCAATACGAAAGACCCAAAATTGAACCCTGTTGATAAGCTTTAGTTTTTAAAATGAATGAATGAATAAATAAAAGAGAGTTGATGATTAGAAATAGAATGACGATCTAGAAGCATAGATCATCTAAAATAATATCAAGAGAATCACGTTTAATGGAAGAAGGAATACTGACACGAACATTTTCTTTTGTGACAATTTTGTATGGAATAAGTCAAGATGTCTTCTTCATTTCAAAGTCCAAAACCAACATTATTTATTCTCCAAAATTTTATATCTATTTTTCGTATTCCAAAAGAGGATTATGACAAACATTTTTTCGCTCTTTCTAAGAGCATTTTTGTCGAAACGTAAAGTAGAAAGTAAAGAAATTGAAAGAACAGAAGATATCGAAAATTTTAAAACAATAGGTCCATGATCGCCAACCTCAAAATCATCTGTAACTGTCCTATTTCAAATAAAATTTAAATATTTAAAAAAAGTTATCTGAACAAAAAGAAAAATCAATATTACAGGAACCATTTATAGTAAAAAATGTAAAAAACGGATTTGCTTGAAATATTAAATCTTCTATAAGAAAGCCTCTATAATTAAATGATTAAAAAAAGGGAATCTATGGAAATAATATATGTATCTATGTAAGTTTAGTGTTTGCAGTTTGAATGATGAAACATCTAAATCTATTGAGAATGATAATATCTAAATTGAATTGGAAATGGTGATAATAATAATAATCTACAAATTTTATATTATGTACATATTTTATTATAAAGAAATATATTCATCACAGAATTAAAAGAATTGAGATCAATGAAAATCGGACCAATATCCAAGAGAAATGTTACCAGGAACACTCAAAATTATACATTGTCTACGCAGTTTATGTCCCTACTTGGCAAGGAGCAATAATTATCCCAACATTAATATAACAATTGAGTAGATGTATGTTCTTGAAAGCACTTGGAAAAATGGACAAACTTCTATAATTGTTCTTTCTTTTTGCCCATATTATAATAACAACAATTAATAATAATAATAATATTTTTGGTTTTGTTTAAATCTCGATTTTGTTTATTTTTTTCCTTTGATAAAATTTTGTTACAGATCCTCTAAACACCTTGAAACCAATGAAAGTGAAAATAGTTAGCCGACTGGAATGGCTTGCTCAACCACCTTCGGCCGAAATAAACGAACTATCAACTCCAGTACCGTATGTGATAATATCACACACTGCTACGGAAAATTGCTCATCACAAGCTCAGTGCGTTTTTCTCGTACGTTATATACAAACTTTCCACCTGGAAAGTAGAGGATGGTCCGATATCGGATACAATTTTCTCATTGGTGGTGATCGCGAAGTGTATTTTGGGAGAGGATGGACAAAAGAGGGAGCCCATACATATGGATACAATAAAATGAGCATTGGTATTTCTTTTATTGGAACTTTTATTAAAAATAAACCACCAGAATATCAACTAGCTGCGTGCAAAGAACTGATCAAATTAGGTGTGGCATCTGGTTATATACAACAAAATTATAAATTACTAGGAATGAGGCAGTTACAAACCACCCAAAGTCCTGGGGAAGCTTTATACAAAGAAATTCAAACGTGGGATCACTATTCCGAGCAACCCTGATAATGTGGTGTATTAAAAGCGTTACAGGACGACGATTTACTATGTATTCGTGAAACGATTAGTGCTTAAATTATCGTTCTACCAAATAATATATACCTGTGGACTCAATAAGGACGGTCTCACATTCAACAGAAATCGCCAGATGAGAATTACAAAAATTTGTATGTGAAGAAATATTATTACTGTTGGAAATCTCTCTTGTTCCTGTGTGACTAGGATTGCCATCTCAAAAATTTGAAAACTAGGGCGAGAAATGAGAAAACCTCGAATTTCGGACCCTAAAACTGGAATGTAAGTCATAGAGCTTTTAAGGATCGGGCACGCAGAAAGCGATCCCAACCGCCAGACGCTTGCGCCCTAGGATTTTCGGGGCTCTAAAATCGTTCTGCGCAAACGTCGGACTGATTGAAAACTGATTTTTAGGTCAGTTGGTATAATCCTGTTCTATTCCATTGAACCTACAGGATATTAAAAAATGAAATCCACCAAGTCTTGTGACAGTGGCACTTTGGAATCCTGTTGTCTCTGTTTCTCGTGCAATTACAGGGGCTGGTCAAATTTAACGATAGAACGCTGCTGTAATGTTTCACATTTCACAGAAACAAATAAAAGATTTGTCAAAATTGTGTCGTAATTACTTGGTAGAACATTAACGAAAAGCAAGCAACCAATAATGTTATGTTTGAAAGAAAAGTCCTTTCGTCGCTTTTTCCATGAATGCACTCCACCCCGATATGTTAACCTTTTTTTGCGTATCTATAATAAATCTGAATCAAACGAGGTGAATATTCGACGTTCAAAGCTGGCGTACAAGTTAGATGTGACATATTTTGAATTTTCTGTAAAAACTACATTTCCCTACATAAGGATGCCATTAGTTCCTCATTTCCTTTTTAAAATATGTTATTTCGTTTTTTATCTCACGGACTCTATAAATATCAATTCCTTGGAATAGAGTTTCGTGGTCCGCTTTCAAAATGTATCATTTCTTCAAAACCCGCACCTATGTGTTTAGATTTTCCTGTGATATTGACATAGCTCATTGAAATCATATTGAATTGGAGATATACGCTTGCAATTGAAAAATGTGATAAAAAGACCATTTTGGCTCTCCTAATACGAGAATAGGACGTATTCGCTTGCAAAGGGCCAGCGTAATATGTCAGATGCATAATGAAAGTTGCAACTATTACAAATTCCAATCATAATAGGAATTGTGGTTGAATTATAATAAAAATTGAGAACATCTTTTTGTTGAAATTGTACTTAAACTCATCGGTTAGGGACTGATATTCCTACCATATATTAAACTTGTTGCACGTCATCTGGAAAACATATGTGCTGCAGATACTGCATATAAGGTTTATGTCTATATCGAATTATTTCAGATGAAAATTATTAATCAATTCGATCTTTCCGTCGAGCAAACGAACAGTTCTGCTGTCGCATCGGAAATACAATGCCATATATGGCATTATATGGCGAAAACCTGAAAGCGATGGTGGTTTGAGATGTTCAGTTATATCAGAAAATGTTTGAAAATTTCAGGCATTTTTGCTTTCTAATTTTTTTTCTCCAAAACGTTTATGTTGTAGCACCCCTACCGTTAGAAACAATCACACGCACATACTACCTTGATCGCGCAACGACGGCATGTATAAAGCCTCGCGCAAACTGACGCGGTAGCGGTAGCGGTGGCGGGCGCGGTGGCGGTACGATCGGGTCGGGGTTGGCTATAGGCGCACACGGAAGCGATCATCATTTAGGGATCGTACGTTATAAAAGTAACTCTTACAATTTAATTTGTTCGAAGAATGGAACGGGAAGAAGAAGCTTTAGCATCGCCACCGCGCCCGCTACCGCGTCGGTTTGCGCGAGGCTTAAGACTTTATGCCAGCTCGCTCCGTTCGCTGAGCAAGCGTATACAATAATGATTTAATTCAATAGACAAGGGAAATTAAATTTTTATCCCATGTAAGAATTACAAGCGAGTACTACCACACAAAACCGAACAACTTGACAACATTGTCTTCTTGTATCGCTATCAACATTTAACAGATTAATGAAACGGCGTGAAATGGAATGATCTCACATGTAGTTTTCTGCTATAAGTTGGACTGCTTGTATGCGGGAAACAAAAATATGCGCTCTCTATGTCGTGGAATCGATGTACGATTAGGATAAGATGTCTAGTGAAGTGCCAAAGAAGACTGCACGAATGCAAAATAGTGAAGAATCCGATAGTTCTGTTTATTCGAATGAATCCAATGACGAAGATTTCGTGGATGATATAAAACCGCGATCTGTGATAATTTCGCAGACGGGAAACGACCTTGTGAGAGAGGAATACGGCAAAACATCAGCTCCAATATTCGAAAATATTTCCATCAGCGATAGTTCCGATGTGCATTTCGGCAACAAAACTTTTTATCAAGGACCTGTGACAATACAACAAATCATTTACGGAAACAAAAAAAAAACCAAAATACTTAAAGGAAATGAAAATTCAACTAATGGACATCCCGGAGTGGATGAAAAATATATTAACAATCAAGACACTATAGAAAAGGAAACTGATGAGGTGCAAGTGCCGAAACATTTATGTTTGAAAACAATATACTGCAATTATCGTATGATTGGAGTAACCACGTTTATATCTGTGGTATTTTTATCTTTTGCAGGTCTCTTCATAACGATAGTATTAGAGTCAAACGCATTGCATGTTGAAAAGCAGAATTTCTCGTCATGGAATGAAAAAGAGAACAATACACTTATCGAAGCTCCAACAGGTAAATAAATTTTAATGTCACTGAAGAGTTGGTTGATACTTCAAAAAACCTCAATCTGTTCCACCAAAGAAACAAAAGAGAAATACAATTTATATCTTATTGGTATTTATCTCATTCTTGAAAGAGAAGTTATTTTAAATTAGAAAGATTTCATTTGCAAGATTTGGTTTTAGCACAAAAAAATTTAATGACATATGTGACTATATACCAGTCTTTCAGGACACAGGAACCACACCGCTTAAAAATGAATAATTAATGATATGACATTCCTCAGCCAGACAAAATGTTTGGATCATAATCGCTATTTTTGAGTTGATATGATCAGTTCCACAGAAATTAGACTTAATCATATTTAGTTCACGAAATATTTCACACTCTTCATTTCGTTTGAAACTGATATCCTAGGAATACCATAAGAACTAGGATTACCAGTGGCATTAATGATTTATCAGTAAAATATCAATTAATTTTGTCAGGATCACATAAATTCTGCAACAGCTGATTTAAATTTTTTTGGTTTGCTCCCAGTCTGTTCAAAAACTGCCACTTATGATTAGGTTTAGTCCACTTCATTCAAACAGGCAGACTTTTCAAACTTAATAGCGCTATCAACATAGTTTCTTCACTAGAAAAGAATAACTCCTACCAGATGCACTCCTAGTTTTCAGATATCTGTTATGACTCAAAAATGTTATTGTTTCCATTATGTACTGTTTATATACACCTTTTTCAACATATGAGAATCAATTGAGACGCTATCATCATAGGTGCATGCAAATCAAATCATTGAAAGCACACAACTCGTCATCGATAGAAGAAGCATCCCTAATATACTTCCAAGGCATTCTTCTCGCATCAAAACTAAATCCCCCTTGATCATTAGACGAAGTTTTCTAACTTTGATTATCTGAGGATCACACGCCCTTTTCGTATAGAACCAGAAATTGAACATAACCAAAGCACGGTCGGTCAAACCATTCGTACCAACAGTTTGACAATTTGAGTAATTGAGATTCTTGCTGATATAAACAACATCCAAAAGCATCGAAAAGCTCAGATTGATGGGAATGGATGCATGTACAATTTTAAAAACTTGCGATATTCGTGTAAATGTGATTCAAAGAAACATTTGGTCACTCACACGTTCCATAATTCCACTGAAAGCCAGAGGTGTTCTTAATACAATCGGCCTTTTCTTTATCATATTTACACATCCATGATGGACTAATTTTTTGCATTTGGCATATGCCATACATTTCCCCAGATAGGATATACGTTATCTCTGGATAAATAACTACATATCAGACATTGCGGCACTTAATAAGTTCAAAAACGGATAACAGAGTAGCAAATAGGCTAGCGAGTAACACTTAGATAACTCCTTAGCAAAAACTGTTTCTTTGTAAACACTTTTTTCACCGAAAAACTGAGAAATAAGTTTAAGAGGTTTTATAATGTACGTCGGTCAAAACTGAGCTATGTTGTTCAAACTCACGTTGTGAACCATCAATGTATTCAATTCAATCGTGACGGTAGAGAGGTTGTTCATAATCCGAAAATATGAGAGTATCTACAGAAAATTTTTCTTTTCTTGGCGGAAATTTAGGCTAGAGGAACTCTAACCATTAAAAGTGATCGACAGCTTATTAGTATGGCATGCTCTAGGTCACAATATTCACATCCAGCCACACTACCTTCACTTAACCCTTAACTATTCAGAATGCTTTTGTGACGTAACTGACCAGTAGTGTCCAACAGATTCATTTTATAAATGTAAGGTATGATGAAAGAAAGGAAAGATATTTTGAATGAAAAGACATTATAATGTATTTTAGTAATGTATATTTACACTTATTTACTTACAGATATTACAAATAATTTTTTTTCCAGAATGTTCAGAGCAGACATTGCGATTGCGTTTATCACAGCACTGTTTAGAAGCCCTTGATAATTTCGAAGGGCGAATATAACAACGCTTCTTCCTTTTCGCAGCAGGTTCAGATGATTGAGTAGCTTCCTGACTTGACCCTGCCACGTCTTGCATGGCTGCTAAGTGGTAACTTGATAGCCCTTTCGTGCTTCGCCTCCGTATATGAGGTGTTACCAACTCGGTTGCGATTTAACGTAAAAATAGTTTTCTAAGTGTATTTTTTTTACGTGAGTTCCAATCAGGATGTATATTTTTCCATATAATACGCGATGCAATGCCAACAACATCTATAATATTTTGAAAAAATGCAATTGGCCACCTATTTGTTTTACGCCGAACTGTATACTCATGAACCATCTGGTCCAGCGTACCGACACCTCCCTTGGTGGAGTTGTAGTACAAGTTTATTTCAGATTTGTTGTTTTTGTTCACATCTTCTTCCTTTCCATGATGCATCGTAGACAAAAAGATTACAGCACGATTCTTTTTTGGTACATAAGAGACCAATGTCACATTTTTATAAAATCCAAATACATTAGACTCAATATCACGGGTTTTCTTGGGTCGAAAATTTGTCTTGTTTTTTCTCAATGTTCCAACTATTGTAAGACCATTTTGTGCCAAAGATTTTGCGACATCAATACTCGTGAAATAGTTATCAAAAGTAACATTTCTGCTACTTCGGAAGTATGGTTCACATAACTGGTTGACTACATTGTACGCTAAATTTTCCGCCCTGTTTTGTCCTTCTTTTCCGAGATATGGTATACCCAATAGGGGGTAACAGTTTTGCTGTCACAGATCCACCAAATTTTCATACCATACTTATCAGGTTTGCTAGGTAGGTACTGTTTGAATGATACGCGTCCTCGAAAAGGTACAAGCTGCTCGTCAATAGTGAGATTTTCTCCAGGCAAATAAAACTTTTTCAGGTTCTGGTTTACGTATTCCCATAATTCTCTAATAGGCGCAAGTTTAGCTTTTGACTTTCTCAGGGACCTAGTATTTTTATCATCGAATCTTAAGACTCGTAATAAAGAAGCAGATCTATTTTTTCCCATTGTAGCTCGAAATATTGGATTGCCAAAGATAGGGTCCCAGAATTCTCTCAAATCCACACCTCCCTGCGTATTGACGCCTATAGTCAATAAAAGACGTAGAAATGCTTGCATTTCGATTTTGTCTGTTGATTTCTATCGATTTTGTAAAACTCTAAGGCCTTCAGTATTGGTATATTTTACTATTATTTCTAATACGTGATCGTCGAAAAAAAGGTTGAAACTGTCTATCGGATCTATTATAGCTTGCCCCGGAGGAAGAATCACCTTATGAATACCACCGCGAATTATGTTATGTCGAGGCGTTCGGCTTTGCCTGTCAGGTTCTGATTTCCAAATTGTTCGATCTCTTCCTTTATAAGTGTCAATTGAGACGTATTCTTGTAATGGTACATCATCACTCTCACTCCATAATTGTTCATCATCGTTTTCAGATGCTGGTTCTGTCACATTACTTTCACTATCAGAACAGCTGTCAACAGCAAAATTCTCATCATCACTATCGCACTCACGCACAACAATGTTTTCATCGTCACTTTCAACGAGGGCACGTTGAATTTCACTTTGTGTTAGTTGCTGTTTAGCCATATCTTTGAATAAAAACGAATTAGAACACGACTGTTTTATGATAAAAGTTTCTGATCACTGATACGTGATACGATTACAAAGACTACGATTATAACACAAACAAAGATCTAGCAGCCGCTATTGCCCACCCGACACCATAAGATTATAATAGTCCAAGATCCCAGAGCGATAAGACACAACTTATTTTGACATAAATGAAACCTCATGTTCTCAGTAGTGTCTTATGTGCTCAGAATACCTGCGCGCTTGTGGAGCTTGCCGAGTGACACCTGGGCAGGTACCAGGTGTGAAAGGTAACTGAAATTGATAGTTACCTAACTTAAATTTTCATAGCTGATTTTTAAATATATTTTGTAGAGTGTTATTATAAAGTTATACCATAAGCGTCAGACACTTTTCATGGGCCAGAACTTTTGTCAGACGTTTTAAAGCTCTACAAAAAATAAATTAACTTAACTTATTTTTACATGTCTGACATTTAAATATGTTGTTCAGACAATTGTTACGAAGTTATATTTGATTAGTCAGACTAAATTGATTGACCAAACACCCCCTAAACAGCAAAATTATTCTGCCGTGAGTATGAGCGCGAAAGCATTATAGGTGCGTTTCGGAGCGAGTGAGACGGTCTTACTAACTCAGTTCCCCTTGTCTCATTCGTGTAATTCTTCTGTGTCCTTTGGGTACAACCTAGTAGTATACAGTATAGTTTGGATCTGTGAGACCACATGTTTTTGTTGTTTACGTCGTGTGATTTGTGAGTTATTTACATTACTTATTAACGTGAAAATCATGGAAGAAACAGAACCAGCAAAATTAACGTGTACATTTTTTTTTACAAAATGATTTTGTAGAAAAAAATTTCAAATGATATTTTTAGCAATGAAATAAAAATTTTTCTAAGAAAAAATAGCTCGAACGTAAAATAGTGCTAAATGTTTCCTTTCATACTGACTTCAAAGTAATCGATATGCCGGAAGCTGTAGCGGTATTATATATTTACTCTAAGACCATGCCATAATGTTTCGCGCTCAAACAGAATACCAGCCGTGTTTGATCGATCGTCCGAGAATACTTCAACAATTGTCTGAATATTTAAATGTCAGACATGAAAATATTATTAATTTATTTGTAGAGTTTTAAATAAAAAGTTATGAAAGTGTCTGACGCTGCGGAGAAACACAAAGGACAGTGCGACGGTAGACATTCAGCATAGGAGAAAATTTAAGATAAGTAACTATCAATTTTAGTTACCTTTCGTACCTGGTACCTGCCCAGGTGTCACTCGGCAAGCTCCACAAGCGCGTTTTATGTTCTGAGCACATTTTATACTACTGAGAACATTTGGTTTCATTTATGTGAAAATAAGTTGTGTCTTATCGCTCTGGGATCTTACTCTATAAGTAAATGTAAATACAAAACAATCTACCTTCACACTCGAATCAAACAAAATGTTATTGTGTCTGTTGGACACTTCTGGATCGATGAAGTACTATTTTCGTTTATTAACCAAAAATAATAAATTACTCATGTTACAAATATTTTCATTGCACATTTAGATTCGTAAAACATTGGCGATAAATTAGATAAAAGCCGATTCATAAAAATACTTTAGTTTTTATGACAACATAAACGCAAACTTGTGTCCGCAAGACACTTGTGGGTTGTTATGGGTTAAGAGGGTGCCTTGGTAGCCAGTATGCCGTTGCCCTATCTCAACAACCACTTTACTGAATGTAAAATTAGACTGCTAAAATTTTTTTACAGATCCTTTAAAACGCCTCAAACCGATGGAAGTGAAAATAGTCAGTCGGCTGGAATGGCTTGCACGACCACCGTTTGGCGAAATAAAGGACCTTTCATTTCCAGTACCTTATGTAATCATCTCAGACACCGGCACAGAAAATTGCTCGTCACAAGCTAAGTGCGGTTTTTTAGTACGCTCTATGCAAACTTACCACTTGGAAAATAAAGGCTGGTCCGATATTGCATACAATTTTCTCGTAGGTGGTGATTGTCAAGTGTACTTTGGAAGAGGTTGGACAAAAGAGGGGGCCCATACATACCGCTACAATCATAAGAGCATCGGTATTTCTTTTATCGGAACTTTCGTTAAAACTAAACCACCAGAGTATCAACTGTCTGTAAGCAAGGAACTGATCAAATTGGGTGTAGCTTTGGGGTACATACAACAAAATTATAAATTATTGGGAATGAGACAGTTGCGCCCCACCGATAGTCCTGGAGATGCATTGTACAAAGACCTTCAAACATGGGACCACTATTCCAAGCAACCTTAATTGTATAATAAACACGAAATTTTTTCTTGCAAATAAACTTCTTGTTTCTGTAACTTGGGGCTTAAACCATGAAATAATAGAAAACGAAATTGCTTTAATAATGTAAATTACAGCGAAATTAATGTACAAATAATATTTAATCCAGTTCTTTCAATAACAAAGTCTTATTCAGTTCAGCTTCATAATCGCCCATAGTTTCAAAACAATTACTGACATGATTCTTCATTTCTGCTTCTGGAAGGAGTTTCATGCAGAAAGGACAACAAACCACGTCATCATCAACCTCTTTTGTATCTTCAGAAATTTTTTCGTCATCAAAAACTGTACTAAGACATTGATCCAAATGTATATTCAGATATGACTTTTCTATCTTTTCACCACAAGCTAAACAATCAATTTTTTCATTTGGTTGGTCTAATATCTCTACTTGCTTTCTATTTGTACAGTAGGCGATGTGCGCAGCGTACTTTTTTGAATTAATAACGTTTTGGCAGTGGGGACATCTGTTACCATTATGAACTGATCCATTACTAGGACTATCAACAAAAACAACGTCATCGTCATCATCATTGTCAAAATTCTTTTGAACGCATTCACTCACATGCTTTTCATATGCAGATTTATTTACTTTTGCGCAACAAATTATGCATTCCTTTGTAATCTCAGGATTTGTAAGACATTGGTCTAAATGTTTATTAAGGTCAGCAATCGCAATTGATTTCTCACAAACAGGGCAAATTGTTGATTCAACAGCCAATGAACTAGTGGACATTATTCTTGGAATTTTCACAGATTGTTCAACAGTCACCTGTGATCTTTTACAACCTTTTCCGGTTTCTGTAGCTTCAAATCTATTCAGCCAATGTTTTCGTACAACTTCGTAGTCTGTATCTGAAGCCTTCTGATTAGTGAGGCTTGTATTTGATACCGGTTTTTTAGTTATGACAACTGTACTTGAACTATTTTTTATGGTGCCTTTAACATTATTATTCCCTAAATGACTTGAAAACCCAAAAATATTGTTCGTTTTAGAAGGTATTGTAACTGTAACTCTTTGACTAGTGGAAGGATTATTAACAGTATGAAACTTTGAGTTAGTCTCTAAAGTAGACTTATCATTCTGTTTTTGGTTAGTTAAATTCGGAGATTGTATATAATTCCTGATGTTACCAAGTGGTTTATTTTCTTTACCTTTTTTAGTTACTTTAGGATCTGGCGACTTAATCTAAAAAAAGTATAAGTGAGTTTGTGCTGAAAAAACAAACAAACCCCTATTCCAACCTTTATAAATGTACCACCACAAGTTGCCAAGTGGTCTTGCCACCATCTATCATTGGGACCAGGAGCCCTATTCATTGATCTGCGAACGTAACCGAAAAATGGTTTTCTATTTTGGCAGGGTCCATTGCATCTCCACCAATGCACAAGATATTCTCTGACTTCTGCATGGAAATCATGATATACCGAGATCTTAGTACCTATAATTACCACCTCAATGTTCATTTCAAATGTAGAATGATCGCCTACCTGCTTGTGAATTAATACGATACATATGCTTATGGAACTCTGGACCATGACCATCTCGATCTCTATTATTATGTGTAACAAACAAAAAAGCGTGGATCATTTCATGTAGAAGAGTCTCAATGAGATCCTTTCTAGGTCTCAATTTCAGTAGAGGTGCGCTCAGTTTTATTTCACACATGCCTCCTCTGCCATGATAAGTACATATTCCTGCACATCTTGTCATTCTGTTGCTCCACGAAACACATACAGACCTCAATCGTCCCCAAAAAAACTTATCGTCGAAAGAAATGAATAAAGCATAAATATCCGGAGTTGGATCAAGTACTTCCCATGTCGGATCAATCAGGCCCTTGCTAGTTTGTAGATCATGTTTCGCAGGTTGCTCAGCAACAAGCTCACAATCAAATTCTTTTTGGAGTTCTTGGGCCAAAAGGGAATCCGACGTGACATTCATATTGAAATCCTCTCTCAATCAATGATGCATTTTATAAACTGAAGGAACTATTCAATTGAATTTCTGAGAAAACGTCTGTCATGGACATAAAAAACAAATGAATGTTTAAAAAACTTTCAGGTTATGGGAGCGAACCATAGACTTATAAACAAATGTCAAACATAATCTACTTTTTGAAACAGCAAAACAAACAACCAACAAAATGTATTACTGGTTATCTGATATTTTTATTGAAGTTGAAGTAGGATTGGGGATGCCCGGCAGTTACGATAGAACCGATTAGCAATTTTTTCGAAAACCATTATTGAGATAAAAATCATTTTTAGCGAAAAAACGGTTTAACCTAGAACCTAACATCGAACATTAAATGCTTTCAAATATATATTTATCAACAATTTGAGGTGATAACATGAAAACTTACTAAATGTATAGAAATCCGAAGTTAATAATGAAATGAAACTGAAAAATAAAATGAAACGCACTCGAAATCGTTGTTATAATAATTTATTATGAGAAAAAATTACACGGCGTTGGATCAACAACCATTCAAAATATGTAATCCTAAAATATTCAATCAATTCAATTTGCAAGGTTTTGAGAAACATGTCCGGTCTATGAAATAACGATTCTTCCTTGCGATTTACACTTGCTTCCGAAAGAAGGAAAATATTGTTTACATTTTGGCATTCGTTTTCGAACTACATTTTCATTGGGTCCTTGCCACCTCAAACCGCACGGATACGAAAAAGTTTACTTGAATTTCATTCACAATTAATTTACCAACAAAAGCAATTTGCGGCAATGAAAGAAATGTTCTTTTGTTAGAAATGTTGGAATAAGAAAGCAACAAAAAATAAACATTCAAGAGAATTCCTCAAGGCGTAAGATAAACAAAAGAAATAAGTGAAATTTGCGCTTGCACAGAATTTTTTTACATTTAATCGCATTTAATTCATTCAATAAAAATTTGACAATTATAATGTCAATTTTATAGTTTAGGTTAGGTAAGATCAGTTTAGGTTACTTTAGGCTAGATCAGTGAAAAATTCTGCAACTTTTCACTAATTTTTAATTTTATAGTTTAGGTCAGCGTAACTTAGGTTAGATCCGTTTAGGTTAGGCTAGATCTGATTAGGTTCACTCTAGAGCGGCCCGTAACCCTACTAATTCCAATTTAAAAAAATTCTGCGTACGCGCAACTTTTCACTAATTTTTAATTTTATAGTTTAAGTTGGATACGGAACGAGGCGCGTAGATCAGGTTAGCAGCCCGAATACCTATTAATTCTAATGTGAAAATATTCTGCAACTTTTTACTAATTTTTAATTTTATAGTTTAGGTTAGCTTAACTTAGGTTAAGTAAGATCAGGTTCATCTAAGGTTGGCCAGGCATCCCCTATACGGAACGAGGCGCGTGTTCCGGAACTTTCCAGTCCGAACACCTGGTTGGGACGTGACAGAAAAAGGTTAGATCAGGTTAGGTTATGTTAGGTTCACACTAGACCTGCCCGTAACCCTAATAATTCCAATTTTTAAAAAATTCTGCGCGTGAGCAAGTTTTCACTGATTTTTTATTTTATAGTTTGCGTCAGCTTAATTTGGGTTAGGTCTGATCAGTTTAGTTTAGGTTAGGGCAAGGTGATGGAGGAATTGAAGGCAATAGAGGTGGCATGGTTCGTGGTGCCAGATGCAGTGGTTACTCTGGACTACCGGAAGATGTTGGAGGGCTTTATGCGCGGTACATCCGTCACATGCAAGATACGAAACACGGCGAAAAAGGAGAAGAAGCGAGAATCGTATGCCCTGGTAGTAGAGGGAGGACAGGGACAGGAATATGAGGCCACCTTGAAAAACGTGAGGTCCGCTTTACAGTGAGGGCAATTAACAAACGGAGTGCAAAGAACTCGGAGCACAAGGGACGGCAAGGTGCTAGTGAGTGTGGGCAAAAATGAGGACATGGCGAAGAAGGTGAAAGAAGTTCTCAGGAATAGCGATAATTTGAATGCAGATGGGATAAGGAGAGCCGAGGTTGGTAGGATGAAGACGGTTTATATGAAGGAACTGGATGCACTGACTACCAGGGAAGAGGTTTCGCGGGCGTTGGAGGCGGCGATAGGGCAGGAAAGCACGGAATGGGTAAGAATAGGAGAAAT
Source organism: Novius pumilus (assembly GCA_020654155.1). Lineage (NCBI taxonomy): Eukaryota > Metazoa > Arthropoda > Insecta > Coleoptera > Coccinellidae > Novius > Novius pumilus. Next base: position 484,487 of record JAIFOV010000010.1, on the reverse strand, counting down.
ACGCCCTATGGCAAGAAACATGAGAGTGATTACGGTAAGTTTGCGTGAGGTGGCGGCAGAGAGGCTGTTGAGGTTACATGTTTTGAGAGTAGGTGTTGTAGAAGGAATAATGGTGAGACGGATCGAGGTGAGGAGGTGCGATAGATGCTGGGGATAAGACCATTTGGTTGGCGCCTGCAAGGGGACAGATAGGAAGGATCTCTGCTTCAGGTGCGGTGGGAAGGGGCACACTCAGCAAGAGTGCAGTGCAGAAAAATGGTGCCCACTTTGCTATAAAAAAGGGCACTCGGCGGAATGTCCCATTTTCAAGAGTCGGCTAGATGTGCTCAGGGAGGAGGAGGCAGTCGGGACCAAGGAGAGCAAAGCTGTGCGGAGCAGAGTCGCGATGGAATCGGAACCCACGACGCTTTCCTACGAGGGAAGGGTAGCGTTGGAGGAAAGTCAGGGTGCGGGAGGTGATCGGGGGTGTGTGGACGAGGAGGGCTTTGTGATTCCAAGGGTCCGGAAGAAGGATAATGTGGGTGGAGTCTCTCAGTTGGTAAGGGGAGGAGATAGTGGCTAATATGAACAGGTGGAGGTGCAGGGGGGTGTCTTATGAGACGGCCTATATAAGGTCGGCAAGGCATTCCCCAGATGCACAGGATGGTCCTGCTTTCAGGAGACCGAACATCTGGTTGAATGGAGGCGGGGTCACGGAAGGTTTTTAGTGGGTAAACCCGGTTGATGGGTGTGCCCTGCGCCCATTCAGGAGTAATGTCCTGGATGGGGGTGGGGAATGGTCGTTTTCCAGGGAGTCCCACACTTCCCCGGATGACTCACAATTCCCGGGGAGTGAGTGCGTAATGCATTTTCCCTCCGTCAAAAAAAAAAAAAAATTAGGTTAGGTTTACTTTATAGCGGCCCGTAGGCCTCATTAATTCCAATGTAAAAAAACTCTGGGCATCCGCAACTTTTCACTTATTTTTACGTAATGAGGAACATCCTGAGTAAGTTTCACAACTTTCTGTTAGTGGACGTTATTCATCCACGTTAAAGAAGTCGCGGTAAGTCATACTTAATCGATGTCGTGAAATGGTATCTTTTAATATAAAGTCGATGGGATTGAAATGTGTTTAAATTAGGGATGTTACGGAAATGGTTTGATCGGAGTCGGACGTCACACATTCAACTCTGTGGAGTTGGAAAATAAAATTAAATTGTTCACGTAAAAACAAAATTTTACGAGGTATTAAAAAAATATCAAATCAATACTATTCAAGCGTTTGATTGCGCTGAACACAAAACAGAATTTATAGCGTTCTCATCCCTTCTTGTCTTGAGAACAATAAATATATTAAATCACACGAAAATAATTTCTTCTCAACAGGTTGGATTCAGTTTCAGTTTTCCATATAACTAATACTACTATAATGCTGATAGCATACACCGAATGGACGCAAACACTGGGGGACGGCTATATCATGCAATGTAAATCTGCATAATGGCGTCTTTCACCAGAAGTCAGTTAATGTACCTGACGGTTAAAACCAGTTTTTGCATTGAAATATTTCGAGTATCGGAACGATAAACTCTAATCGAGCGGTAGTAGTGTTGGTGGAAGACGGCCTAAGTCTCTCGCAGGTACCTAATTACCCTCTACAGCTCCAGTGGCTTATGATCTGTCACCAAAATGAATTCTCTGCCAAGTAAATAAACCCGAAGTCGCTCTTTTTCTGTCTGCGAGTACCTCCTTTCCACTGGAGACAACGACCGTGATACATATCCAATAATTCGGGGGGTCGAACCCATGGTCTGCAATAATACGCACCCAGACCCACAGGACTGGCGTCGGCTACTACAAACGACTTCAGATTAGGATCAAAGAGATTGAGATACAATTAATTGGAAAGACTACATTTAACGTTCTCGAATGCCGCCTGAGACCCAGCCGACCAACGAAAATGTTTCTCTCTTGCGACCTTCTGAAGCGGGTCGAGCTTGGTCGATAAATTCCCAATAAATCGGCCCACAAAGTTCTCCAGACCGATGAAACTCCTCAGTTCGTCCGCCGATTGCGGAGCTCGAAATTCTTTAATTGCCTGCAGCTTGTCTCAGGACGGGCGAATGCTATCCCCAGCGATGACATGACCCAAAAATTTCACTTCTCTCGTACCGAATTCACACTTGTCTTGATTCACAACTAAACCATTCTGTTCCAGACGTTCCAACACCGCCTTCAGCCTCGTCTCATGCTCCCTCTCATCGGAAGCGAACACTAGGATATCGTCGAGATAATTAAAAACACCTGGGAGGCCAACTAGTACATTCTCTAAGATCCGTTGGAACTGCTCCGGCGCGCACTTCAAGCCAAACATCAGTTGTTTGTAACGAAATTTGCTCAAGTGAGTGCCAAACGTCGTGATGTCTCTGGAGTCTTCCGCCAATTCGATTTGATGATACGCCTGCTTGAGATCGATTTTGGAGAAAATACGAGCACCCATTACAGGAATCGGATACTTGTCATTCTTGACTGCCTCGTTAGCTCGTCGCATATCTACGCAAATCCTTATTGATTTGTCGGATTTCGGAACTAGTACAATTGGAGAAAGCCAGTCGGATGGCCCGTGAACCGGCTCAATTACATCCGCCGCCAGCATCGATTGCAGCTGACTCGCCACCTCTCGTCGATAGTGGAAGGGTATCTTGCGAAAAGGTTGCCGCACGGGAATAACTGATTCATCGATAGGTATAGACAACTGAAAGTTGCGAAGCTTACCCAGTGTGGGTAATGTGATTGTCAACTGTCAACTGTCGCGTTTAGCCGCTCTTTTATCGTGGGCCAAATTTTTGGCAAATTTTCCCGAAAAAACTATCGTTTGGAGCTGTAAGTTGTGTGTGTTCGGAGTTTAGTGGCCGGTGCCCGGTTTGAAGTTCGAAAATGACGCGTACGCGAAAGAAGAAACAGCCAAAAACAACTTCCCCTGTGGCGTTTGCCATAACCAAGATGGAGGCGATTGGATTGGGTGTGACGGTTGCAACCAATGGTTCCACATCAAGTGCCAAAAAACTGCCATCACAAAGCAGATTTGGGATACCCTCAATAAGCTAACTGATTTAATCAAGAAAGAAGAGAAATCCCCATTTTTCAACAATGTCTGGTATTGTAGCCAATGTGGCCCTGCTGACAAAACCAAAAAAGACTGTCTAGTAATGATCTCAGAGAGCCTACAGAGGATTGAAAAAAAGGCTGACAAAAAAGAAATACCTAAGATGACCTATGCAGCTACTACTGCTTGTGTAAATGTAAATACCCGACCGAGTGATAGAGCAAAGCCTCGTCTGATGATAAAACCGAAAGTCAGGCAGGATTCTAAGGTTACCGTCAAACTTGTTCATGACAAGTGTAAGGAGGACACCTCAAAAATGGTGCAGATTCACAAATTGATTCCCCAGAAAGACGGTGCTGTTAAAGTGGAGTGCGAAGATGAGAAGTCGTTGAATGTTGTACAGAAAATGATAGAGGAATCACCCCAGTATGAGTGCGAAACCATTAAAAAGTTTTTACCAAAACTAAAAGTTATTGGTATAATAGACGATCACAACTTTGGAGATGAAATGTTGATTGAGAAAATTAAGTTACAAAATGGATTGCCTGAGGACTCAGCCATCAGAGTCTTGCAGAGGTACCAGGGCCGTCAGAAAGATGTGTGGACAGTTATCCTAGAAGTTGACCCGCACACCTATGCCCAAGTAATGTGGCGTGCTAGAATGTTCATCGGTTACCAATGTTGTCCAGTCTACGAACACTTCAATGTGAGACAGTGCACACGTTGTCTGCAACTGAACCACACTGCCAAATATTGTACAAAATTAGAGCAACCTAAGAAATGCTTCAACTGCAGTGACAATCATGATCTCCAACAAAGGTGCGAGAAGCCAGCGAAATGTTTGAACTGTGAATGGAAGAATTCGAAGTAACAATGCAACTACGATGTGAACCATACACCGACCAGTAGAATGTGCCAAAGCCGTATCGATATCGTAAATAGTCTCAAGCAGCGAGTAATTACGATCTACGATGATGATGAATAACCTCACCGTACTATCTGTAAATATCGCGGGACTTATACACAAGAACCCCCAAGATGTGTGGAATGAAGTGGCTTTGATGGATCCAGATATTATTGCTTTTTGTGAAACCCATGTCACCGATGAACTATGTAATAGTGAACTGACACTGAATGGATTTCAGGAAATAGTCGTTCACTCAAACTGAAATCACACGGGAGGTGTGATAGTTTATGTGAAAAACAAATTTCGAGTCAAAGTAGTGAAAAACTATAGCTTTGATTATCACTTTTGGGCTACTACTTGTGAAATAAGCGATGAAAACTCGAGACATATAATTGGAGTTGGTTACCGTTCTCCCTCTTCGAGTGTGGCAGTATTCGACGTCTATTTCAGTGAATGGATTGATGACATTCTAACATATGTTAATGACAGGAGGCTGCCAATCTCTGTGATGGGTGATTTCAATGTGGACTGGAAAAACATCGACTCGTCTGTTGGGGCTAGAAGACTTATGGAAAAAGCAGCTGAGTTGAATCTGAAGCAGATAGTAAATCGACCAACCAGAGTGACGCCACATTCTGAGACAATTATTGACCTTGTTTTCACAAATGTGCCAAATGTGTCATTCCGTATCCCTGAAGTTGCCCTATCTGACCACGAAGCTATCCTTCTATCATATGGGTCCAGAGAAGACGATAAGACGAAGTTTTTGAAATTCAAGGGCGCAATTGATATGGATTCTCTAACCGATATCATTGTAAAAAAGCTTCCAGGGCTGAACCTTGCTTTTGGTGACCTGGAAAGAGACAGTTAAAGATTTGTGAAATTAGTAGCAGAGGCATGTGAGGAGGCGAGGAGACCTGACGTCATCATTCGCAAAAATAAGTACAGCAAGTTTTTCACTCGTGAAGTAATTGAAGCAAGAAACCGGAAAGTGGATGCTTACCGGAAGTTCAAGGTTTTGAAAGTTAGGAGTGCAGAAGATGGGACCAGTAGTGATGATTTAGACCTGCAGTGGACAACATTCAAGTGTTTACGAAATCGATTTACTGCTATACTTCGTAGATCAAAGAACGCCTACATCATGAATAAGCTAGCAGACTGTGGACATGACGGAAAGAAGCTCTGGCGGCTTCTGAAAGAACTAATGAACTACACTCAGAAGGAAGTGGGAAAAGTGAAGATTGATGATGAAATTGTTGATGAGCCTAGTAGATGTGCACCTGAGCTAAATTGTTTCTATGTGGATTCGATTAATGAAATTAATGAAGCCATAGAGCCAACAAATTATGTGGATAAAATAGAAACCCCACAAGATGTCTTCGCGCAATTTAATATTCCTGAGGAGGAAAGAATTGAAATTGTGGTAATGAAGCTCACAGGAAAGGACTCAATACAACCCAATGCAACCATTTTGAAACAAGCGTGGCAAGTGGTTGGCCCAACTACTTGTGAGATGATTAGAAAATGTTTCGAGCTAAGTACGTTCCCGGAGATTTTTAAAAGATCAGTGATCACACCTGTGCCAAAAATTACAAATGCTTTAGAGATGAAGGACTTTCGCCCTATTAATGTTCTACCAGCCATTGACAAGACCATTGAAGAAATAATGAAAGAACAGCTGACAAGTTTTATCCAAGAAAACAACATTCTCATAGATGAGCAGTCTGGCTTCCGTGAGAAGCATTCGACGGAAACCGCCCTCTGTGTGGTGCTTGAGGAGTGGGTGTCTTCACTCGAGACCAACAAGAAAATTATTGCTACTTTCATTGACCTTCGCCGTGCATTTGAGACGATTGACAGAGACCCACTGGTGAAGAAACTTGAGAAACTAGGAATTGTTGGTGAAGCAAATGAAATGATGAAGAGCTACCTCAAAGACAGAACTCAACAAGTCAAATTCAAAGACGTGACATCCCCCCCGATTCCAAATGTAGCAGGAGTGCCGCAAGGGAGCAAATTGGGGCCCTTATTGTTCATTCTCTTCATTAATGACCTCCCGAAGTTTATTCGACACTGTAAGATTCAACTGTTTGCAGATGACACCCTTATCTATATCGAAACTGACAATGTCGAAAAAGGGATCGAGCTGCTCAATCAAGATCTGGAAGAATTAAGAAAATGGCTGAACATGTGCAAATTAAGCCTAAACACAGATAAATCCAAATGGATGCTTGTGTCACGTTCAGATGATGAGGTCAGAGGAAAAGTAAAGATAGGCACTAAAGAACTTGAAAATGTGTCAAAGATGAAATACCTTGGTGTCATCCTTGATAGTAAGCTATCCTTCAAGTGTCATTTCCAGCATACTATTGCGAAACTGCGAAAGAAAGTGTCAGTGCTACGTAGGCTACGATATTGTTTGACGAAGAAGGCGAAGAAATTGTTGTTTGAAGCCATTGTTAAACCAAACGTCAGTTACTGTAGCACTATCTTTAACTACGCCAACCAAGCCACTATAGAATCCATACAAGTCATCCTGAACGACGGCATGAGAGCTATTTTGAATGTGACGATGCCAAGAGAGACACACGTTGTTGATATGTTGAAAGAACTAGAGATGCTGAAGTTTGATGACATGATATACCGCGACAGCATGACTTTTATATACAAGATAGAGAAAGGACTTCCTCCACCCAATCTGAGACGCTACCTAAAAAGAAGGCGAGATGTACACGAACATGATACCCGAGGAACAGATGAGTTCTATGTGGGGCATCGACACCTCCATGAAGCGCGGAACTCCGTATTTTACAAGAGCGCGACAAATTATAACTCTTTAAGCCAAGATGTTAAAAACAGCAAAAGTGTCGCCGAATTCCGGAATAAGCTTGCAACCAAGATTAAACAATCGTATGTGTAGCAACAAGAACAACGTTAAGGATCAGCAGTTACTTTTTAATGCATCGTAAAACAATGTTTGCAAGTTTTTCAAGAAGAAAAGTGTCCCTGAGTGACTTTTGAACTGCTGACCTTCTGCCTACATTAATTTTCCGAGATTCAAGAATCCATGAGGATAAGCACAACTGTGCTTCTAATATCCGAACACCGAACCGAATTTCCTGAACCTCTGGACCTGCGAAATAAAGCAGCTTGTCCAACTTCAACTGATCATAAACGATACGGAAAGCTGCGAAATAATAATTCAGCGATCTCGTCCATTTGGTCCAATCATCCACTGAACGACATGCCTTTACGCTGAACAGCTTAATCTGCGGATCCGGATACTTCGTTTTCTCCGAATCGGACATCTCTAACTATACGATTAGAACACCCGAACAATTGAATTTTTCTCGTCGCCAATATAATATTCCGTATCTTTCTTGGTGAAATAATATTAAATCAGAATAAACGATCTATTAATCTCACGACTGACATAATAATAATCTCGAACCATCACAACCAACGGACTAATAGCTAGGAACGCCCCTAGCGGACTAACGGTATATTACAATAGGTCCGTATAATAAAATAGTTTATTTATTCTCCCCAGAGCCGGATCTATGGGGGGGCATGCGGGGGCATTTGCCCTGGGCGCTAAGATATAGGGGGCGGCAATGGACCAGTTGTTTAAGTTGACAACGTCTCAGTCTGACATCAAAATAATTATTATTATCGATTCTTTCTTCACTTCACTAATGATGATTGACAACTCATTCCGTTGAATAGTATTCCTTTGAATTTTTGTTCCATGCTTTGGTCAAATGTTTTGATTTAACACAGCCTCGCGTCGGTACGTCCTCATAGCGATTGATTTCATTTCGATAAAGCGAATCTATGGTATGGTTTACAGGAACAATGCTTCCTATATTACAGGACGATGTTTCAATACGAATCCCAAAATGTTTTTGCGAAAGAAAAATATTATCACTTATTATGTTCACTATTATAATTCTGGCTTCATTAAGAAATGATTATCTGCAATGAATCAATTGTTAGATATATACAGTGTGATTTAATGAAAATTAGCCACCCTTGATATTTCTCATTCTATCACTATCAGCGGAAGTCAATACTCTTTGGAGGGGGACACATTTTGAGATAATCTTGATTCTGAGAAAAGTAACCCTTCACGGCGGGAGGGTGGGGAGCTTTAACCCCATGAATTTGAATAGGGAATAGGGATCGAGTGACAGATCATTTTGAAGATCTCAGAATTCTCTTCTCAATAATGTGAATGTTGATTTCTTTAAATGGAAAATGTTGGAATAAAACGGATTTTCTTTATGATGTTCTTTTCTCGAAATGGAGCAATGAAATTCAAAGCCATTCAAATCAAATGTTCGAATTGTTCTCCATTCAGTTCCATACAATAAAACAAACATGTTTCAATCATTCTGGGAACATCTCGAAAGACTTCTGGTGTCAACTGATTACACTTTGCGATACCTCTCTACTGCAAGTCGTCTAAGCTATTTAGCTCAGTTTGAAACACTTCATATTTCAAGTATCACTATAGGAAAAAATCAAGAGGTGTCAAATCCGGAGATCGTGCAGGCCATTCTATTGGACCTCTGTGGTCAACGCTCTGGAACATATTCGTTTAAGAAGAATCGAACTGGTGCTGAATAATGAGCGGGTGCTTCATCTTGTTTAAAGAATACTTCTTTTTCAATCAGATTCTCATCATTTTGGATTATTTCCAAAATTCTTGGGTAGATTGAGTTTTGAAGAAATTTCAGATAAACTTTACCATTCAAGATTTGCGGAAGAAGAAGTGGAGCGATAATATGATCTCCAAGAATTCCAGCCCAAACATTCAGTTTTTCTGGACGTTGAGAATGTCCTTCCCTCATCAAATAGGCATTATCGTTATTCCTGTACCGAAAGTTGTGACGGTTCACATGACCATTGAACGAGAATGTACACTCATCCGAGAAACAAATGCTGTTAAGAAGTTGTGGGTTGAGATTCAGACGATGTGTCATTTGCTCACAGAATTGAAGACGTCTATCTGGATCATCATCGTTCAATTCCTGCACAAAATGTATTTTGTAAAGATGAAACTTGAATTTGTGGAGATTCCTTGAAACTGATGATTGGCTCACTCCAGAAGCAGCACATGTTTTTCTCAGGGACTAAGTGATTAGCATTAAAGCTTGTCCCAGAACAGCAATTTCAGTAGCTTCATTGTTGACTCCTTATTTCTGGTCGGTGCTCTTTACTCTGGACTGAACCAGTTTCTCGAAACTTTTCCACAAGCAACAGAATGCACCGGATTATTTTCCTTGAAAATTCCTGCATTATTTCTTGCATTTTTCTCATTCGAGTTATATAACTCGATTAGTTCTACTCGTTTTTGAATTGAACAAATCATTCTCACTCTCTTAAGCAGTATTGCTGAAGACCAAATTCAATACTCACCTGGCGAAAAAAAGATACCGAAGCTGTCCTCAATAAATTCAGATGAAGTTCAACAATAGAAATATCATATAGTTTACAAGGTTTTCCAGCAAAAGAAAAAAGAACGCAGAATGTTTGAATCGCGTGTTTTATTGTATGAAAGTGAATGGAGGATAGTTCGAACATTTGAATTGGACGACTTTGAATTTTTTCGCTCTGTTTCAAAATGAGTACACCATGAAGAAAATTCGTTCTATTGAATTTTGATTTCAGGAAATCAAAATATATATTATTGAAAAGAGAGTTACAAGATCTTCAAAATGATGTATCATTCGACCCCTATTCCTATTCAAAATCATGCGGTTGAGACGCCCCCTCGTTATGGGTTGCTTTTCTCAGACTCAAGTGTGAAGAAAATGCTGTCTCAACATCGTGGTAACCTGAAGAAACTTTCTACTTTATAACCAAGAATGGATTTAAATATTTTTTCTATGCAGAAAGGAAACATTTAATGCCTAATGTTTACTATGTTCATTTGTATATTATGCTGGGGCCACACTAACATGTAATGCCAATAATTCACGCGTAATCGAGCAATAAACGTAAGTGTGGCCACGATTCTTAACACGTTAATATGTTAATGTCATTGACAACGGCATTATACGCAACGTTGATCAGATTCGCGTATATTATTTTTTTTATTTGCTATAGGAAGGGATGAAAAATACTCGAAAATTTCAAGACTAGTGGTTCAGTAAATTACCTAGTGGTATTGAAAAATACCTAAATTTGCCAGAATTAACTTTCTCTTGAAAATGTTTCCAGCAATATGATTTTTTCGACAAATTATGTTTTTCTTCAAATGCTACCCCGAGTTATAAAATAAGGTTGCTGCTGAGGATAATATGGAACGATATAGGCACTCACTGGACAAAATTTAAAAGACAAAAGATATTTGTTACAACCGACACAAACATGTAGTATATGTTCACTATAGATATGTCTAATATTTTAGTATCATACCTAATATTTCAGTTCCATGTCATGATTTTAGGTATATTTGTATAATGTCCCAAATATAATACATTGTATCACCAGCTGGGCCCGTTATTGACGTTACACGTCAATAACGTCGGCGATAGCTCGGGAGGCGGTTTTTTCCCGCATCAAAAAGGATTATCGCAAAACATTTCGTTGATAATGAGACCGCTGACTAGACGTCTGGCTCCATGCCTGCACCCTCCTTTTTAAAATCGAATCATTTCGTTTGTGTTTGTCCGACCTTCATTTCATTCAAAATTCCCAATATGGAATGGACAAATGAAAAAATCTTGGAATTCCTCGAAATATTTCAAAATGAACCTTGTTTGTGGGATCCTAGTCAAAAGTCTCACAAAAATCGCGGGGCAACGGGCGACGCGTGGCGTCGAATATCAAACGGATTCTTTTCCCGCAACGGTAGAGGAACTGAAGAAGAAAAAAGAAAGTTTAATGGGTTATTACAGACTCCATTTAAACCGATATAAAAAATCGTTGAAATCTGGTGCGGGACGAAGTGACGTTTATTCAACAAATTGGTTCGCGTTTGAAACTATGAATGGTTTTTTGAAAAAAGTATACCAAGAAGATACAACTTTGAACACTGAAGTTGAGGTATGTATTTCTCTTCAATATTATACCGGGTGTCTCTTCGGGAATGACTTCGATCGATATTGGGGAAATTATGATCTGAACAAATCGGAAAACTTTAGAGGATGTGAATGGGAAAAGTTTGGCTAAAATGTTTCCAAGATTACGGCATTTTCGATTCTATCCGAAACTGAAAATTATCAGAAGTCAATTTTTTCAAATGAAGATGATATTTATATTATATCATTTAAAAGATTTAGAAAGATTGTAGCTTTGTTTATATCATCTTGATCAAAAATGTTGTTTTGGAAATGAGACCATTTGAAAAGAGCCGAAGTTTTTATAATTCTCTTTCCCCTCTTTATGTGAGAATTTTTGTTCCCCAAATAAGTTTCTATTTTTTAAGAGACGAAAATAGCTGTGGAGAAAAACAGAATGACTTAACTAACAATTTACGTACATATATGATTCTTTGCCATTTTTTTTGAGCAGCTAGTTATTGAGTAATTAATTTCATTATTGAATTTTTTTCTGTTATTTTTATGCCGTATTCATGAAAATATTTTGACCAATTGCTCCATCGACTTTGACGTATTATCAAATCTTTAGATTATTTCCAACAGTTGAAACATTTGATATAAGACGAAATATTTGTTCGGTTTTCAGTTCTGAAAATTTTTCACTTCAAAATATCAAATTGATTTAATAGTACGAAGAGCATTTGATTATTAGTTATTATTTTTGAACATTTCTTCCTTCAAAGTTCCAAAAATTTCACGATTAACAAATCGAACTTGTTGATTTACAATAGAAGACTTCTCGTAATTTTCATTTATCACTCATCATAATTAGGAAAATACCTTCAAAACTTAAGTTATATCGTCTTGAAATACGTTTGTTGTTCCAGTTAATACCACCATCAGAGAATTGCGAAACGCAAATTTTTAACGTAGATGAGGGTATTTCCGATCAACTGGAATCAAGTGAATCAAACACTGTAGAAACAAGTACACCTGTTCGGCCGGGACTGAACTCGAAACGTCATAGTTTTACAGGGTATCATCAGTTTTCGGCGCGAAATTTACCCTCTGAAATGATGAATGCCAAAAAACAAATGGACGAAGCTTTTGAATGCTTAAAAACTCTTTCTGTTCCAAAGGTAAATAGGGAACTTGACGAATATGACCACTTTGCATTTATGATTGCTGCAAAATTACGTAAGATTTAATTTAGTTTGTCAATCAGTTCTCAGAAATAAGCAGGGAAATTCGTCCCATACAAGCGCATCCAAAATAGTTCCGGGAATAGGTGGTGTTAATGTAATGACCGATAATTAGTACTGTGAAAATATTTTGCAATAATCACTTGATAAAGATAGTTCAATACAAATGTAGCATTAAATTTATTTTTGTATTTTTTTCTTTTCTTCATGAATAAATAAGCTTAAAACTTCAATTCTATTTGATTTTTTATATCATATTAATATTAATTATTTTCAAAATATTCCGCAAATTTATTTCGCACCTCCAGTGCAGATAAACTTGGACGTCTTGCTATTTGTTGTATGGGCATTAAGGCACCATCGCCATTTCCTATTTCCTGCCTCCACTGCCCAGTTCTCGTAACATCTCCATTGTTCATAATCGCGAATTTTCACTTTTTCTGAGAAAATTGTGCAAGAGAGCACATGCCATCACGACTTTGCTGGCTCCTTCTGGTTGCAACGCAATAGGTTTCCTCAGGACCCGAAACCGAGCTGACATGATGCCAAATGCATTTTCCACAACAATGCGAACAGAAGATAGTTTGCGGTTGAAATTTCGTTTGGTACTTCCGTCTGGGTGATCACCAGGAAAAGGTTTCATTAAATTCGCATGAAGTGGAAACGCGTTGTCGGCAACAAAAACGAAAGGCAAACTGATGCCATTTTCGTAAAGTGGTCGGGGTTTTGGTAGCCGCAATGTATTTCTTTGAAGTTTCTCAAACAAAACGCTGTTCCTGAAAACACCTCCATCACTCATCCTACCACGTCTCCTTACGTCGCAGAACAAAAAACAAAAATTGCGATCAACCAGTGCCAACAAGACTAAACTGAAGGAATGCTTGTAGTTGTAATACTCGGAACCACTGTGAGAAACCAAAACAACATGCTTTCCATCAAGAGATCCTAAACAGTGAGGAAAGGATTCATGGAATCCAGATTCGATTTCTAACCATTCCCTTTCCGTTGCTGGTATCTGAAATCAAAGTAATCATAAGTAGATTTTCTGATGAAACTGAAAATCTCGACAGTGATTGCTAATTTTCAAACTTTTTTGTTTACCTTAATCATATCACTCAGTGAAACAATTAGAGCAGCACAGCAATCCCTCACAATGTTAGAAATGACTTGATGAGACATTTTAAATAAATAATGCAAACTGCGAAAACTATCACCGGTTGCTAAAAACCGCAACGTTACTGCCAAGCGGACTTTTGCTGGAATTGTGTCTCGAAAATTGGTGTCTTGTTTTCTTATGAGCGGCTCTACTCTGCCGAGTAGGTTTTCGAAATCAGTCGCTGACATTCGGACGAATCCATGAAATTGATTGCTCCGTTCAGCGAGGAGATCATTGAAAATATTGTCCTCCAGTGTTTTCCTGCAATATGAAAAGTAGATTTCTCAAAGCTGAGATTTCAGATTTATTTGTTATAGGTTATTGATTCTTAATAGATGTCCTCGGAAAGGATTGGTTCAGGAAACCTTTCATTTTTTATATGTTTTTGATTCACTTTTTTTATAAAACCAAAAGCAGGGAATTTGTATTTCATTATATCTCGTTTTAAAGATAACAAGAAAAAACATCTTTTCCAACATATTAATCCTCAATTTCGAAAAAGTCCACTAAATATTTTATTCGACTTTGATTCAGTGAATTATTCTCCATCATTCGCAAATGAAAAATCTGTTTTCTACACTTACCTTGTTCGTTTTCTATGCATTTTTATCATCCACCACCTCCTTTTCATTGTCGGTTTTTTTTGCAAACATCGAAAATATCTTAAATTCATAAAGTACCAACTGACACTCATATAATAAACAGCGGCAGCAGCGGTTACAGCCACTTCGCGATCCATTTTGATACTGACCCATTATTTGACTCGATGTGAATATAATGCAAAGAATTCTTTGTATCAAATATCGTGTGTGGCCACCACGCCACACTGTGTTCTGAAAAACGCGTTAAGTATCGCGTTAATTATTGCGTTAGTGGACGTTAGACGTTACACGTTAGTGTGGCCCCAGCATTAATGTTGCTTATCACATTTTCCTATTGTCAGGTCTTCATGTAATCATTTTGTATTGTAAAATGTCATTCAAAGATTGAGTATTGTACAATTTTTGCATTGTGATAACTACATTTACTCAAATTCAATTACATACTACCGCTTATTTAATGAGCTTAGAATATATTCAATAATTGATTCATGTTTATGACTTTCATTCAGAACATTTTAAGTTGGAAGTGATTAATACTTAAAAGGGTCAATAAGTAGTATCCAATAATATTTTCATGAAAATTTATTATAGTATGATAATATGTATATGGTAACAATTATCTTAATATCATATCTTAATACACACTAAAAATTCTCAGTTTCATGTAGTAAGTTTCATGACCCAAATGAAATGAACTGCTATGTTTGAGGCAGCTATAAATAATGTATATATACAATTTCATATATATGTTATAAAATTATTAGGTATCTATATTTCTTCTGTGAAAAGGTAATAAAGAGATAGGTATCAAAAAAGGCAATATCAAGATCAGTTCTTCAATGTGTGGATGTATGGCGATGAAGTATACAAGTTGGTAGACCATTGTGAATAAATATTTTTGTATATTACGTTCATCTCCTGCAATTAAAAATAATTATATTCTCAATCTTAGCAACCACGTTTAGTAGTATGAAGGTAACCATTAACAGACGTGGTTGCTACGATTAAAAACTTACTTATCTTTAATTGCAAGAGATCAATGTGATATACAGAAAAATTTCTAGGTTTATTGATTTTTGAATAAAATCAATTTCGAATATTTTTGCCTTATGCACATATCTTTACTTGACATTTTTTTTGCTTCATAATGTAGACGTGTATTTAAATATAATTCTATTATATATTTACATAACTGAGTTCGGTGGTTGTCAAAAAAATCTTGTCCCATGATATGCTCGTTCATTATGGTATTGTCAAATTTTATACCAATTTGGCTAAGAATCTTATTTGCCAAAAATTGTTTGACATTAAGTCTCATAACTTCTGACTGGTATTTACGAACAATAAGCTAACAAAATTTGCAAATGGATATCACATCTGACGAAGGGATTATATATGGTCCTCTATTTTTTATTGTTGACAACAAAGACATCGTATTACTACTTATGTCATCTTTTAATTGAGGTTTACAAACATCGCATGTTATAACTTTTTTTGATAATTTGTAACCGATGAAGCCAGCGATATATATGGTTACATTTTCAACGAAAGGAAATAATTCCCAAAATGGAAAATTGTAGTCGTGGTCAGCTTCAGAATTAAAATTGAGTTCACTTAAGTTACCAACCGGATGATTGATGCTGATGTGTTTACTTGAAATTGATAAAATATCGATGCTGTCGAATAAACAATTACCATTCTCTTAATTCGTGTCTGATAAGAAGACGTCTGTAAGCGGTTTTGAATTGGACAGCATTGGGGTTATTATTGAAACCTCCACGACTACGGATAGCACTAAAAAACGTCTCAAGGTAATCTTGAGACAATTTATACGCCAACAAATAAGTAAGATTCAATTTTTGTAGCTGTTTAAATAATGGGGATATATTTCTTAGACATATTATTATTCCTATGAAACCTACTTTTTATTGCTATCTGTCAGTTTATTTCCATTAAATGTATATAAGTTGTTGATATAAGTTTCAAAGTTTCCAGCGGCATGTTTCAACTTATCAAAATCTTCTTGCGTCAACGGTATATTAAACGTGATACTTTTAGAGAATCTATTTTTACAATTTAAAATATCGCTGATGTCATTGAAATTTTTACAAAATATTCCAGTTTCAGTAGAAATTTCGAATACTGATTCACATTAATATTTTGAATGTTCCTTAAGAATAATAACGAACAGTACACGCTGTTACTAAGAGTTTGCATAGTTAATTTCACATTCATTTTAGAATTTTCGTAGTTTATATGTTTTCTTGTTAATTTATTGGCTAACCTGAGGTAAGTCGAAGAGTTTTTGAATATAATCCCATGATATTATCTTCCCTACGCCAGTTTTAATTATTTTTAAATCACCCAATGTATTCCTAACCAGTTTTATCATATGACAAAAATCATAAAATATATAACAAGTTTCTGCTGTATATATTTACGTTTTTTGGAACACCGAAATCCTTTTTAAAAACAATTTTTATTACGACGCGAATAGTACAATAGATCGAGCTTAACTTAACTTATACAATGAATATGTTCTTATTTATAACGTCGGTTAATATCGCTGACTCTACTGCTGCAGCGATTGCATCTCTATTTCCTTTTAGAAATGCCTTGGGATCGAATCTCCTAATTCCTCCCCTTTTTCAGTAACCGTGGCTGAGACTTCCCTTTTCTTCGTAGAGGGTGTTAGGTATTTCCTGAAGATGTGGATGAACATGGCAACTATTCCCACTATGCAGACTAGAAGTAAAATTCCCGTGGATAATGCGATCGTTGTCGGATGTGGTGCCCACTGGTATAGGTTTTCTAGCGGCGGTATCTCTTCTTTTGTTAATAGGTGTTCCTCTTCTTGCTTCTTCAATTGGTAATCGATTGGTAGCAGATCGACGCTTTGTTTGATGTTTATTGTAACTTTCGGATAGATGTTCTTTAGATTGTTAGATATCATGCAGGAGCTTCTTATACGGCTCAATGTGGGAACTTTTATCCTTTTCTTGGTGTCGTCACAGAATTCAAAGAGCCACGTATTATTTTGGCTAATGATGGAACTGTCTTCCAATTGGTACAAATCGGTAACTATTGGCGCAGATATTCTCGTGCAATTTTCTTCTAGATTTTTCAGAATTGATTTCAGACATTTGGAACTCAATTTCAGATCTTCTTGTTTGATGATATAGAAGTTTTCGATTGGATATGTCTCAGAAGTTTCCCAGACGAGTATTTCGTTTGATACAAGTGCATATGGTAATATGGAGGAAACATACGTGTTTTGGAAAGGTAGATTATATAAGTGATAGAGATCATATCCTTCAAAATCGATCATAGGTATCGTTACAAGAAACACTAGTTGATCTTCTTTGATAATGATTTTGGTAGGACATACTGAATAGTAATCTGTCACATGTTTGAAAGGTTTCCAATTACTGTCCATAATAATTTGTGTGAAATTTTTTAAAGGGATTATGTTCTCGTGTAACAGATGGAGACGCCCAAAACTTATGGCGTTTTCTAATTTATTCAACATAGTTTCGATTTCTTGTGATTGCAAGATTATCAAATGTAAATTCAACAGTATATCAAAATTACTGCTTAATTCTTGAACTTTCTTTATGAGATGGTTGATGGTGTCCACATATTGTCGTTGCATATTATCGACTACTTGTAATACTTTATTTTGATTTATTTGTATAATTTTTTCATTTTCTTGGATAGCCTTGAAATATCTTTGATAGGTTTCCTCATCATCGGCATCTAAGGTTCCGAATAAAAATTTGGAAATTGTTCCACCTAGATTTATTAATCCTCGTTTGTATCTATTTTGATATATTATGTTACGGTAAGTCTCATTGTTTTTTCTAATAAGGCGTAAAGCCGATTTAAAATATTGCTGTACAGCCACGGTTAATCCTTTAGTTTCTTCAATTCTGGTTAACGTGGTATTTTGTATCTTTAAAAGTTCCGACAATCTGGATATGTTATAATGAAAAATTAAATGTTTAGTATGTGTCGTAATAAAAGCTTTTCCTAAGTATATAGGTATTAGATTATGTCGTACTTCATCTATATCAATGGTTATTATATAAGGTAGGAATATTAGCAGGATCCATCGGAAACGTGCCATCTGAAATAAGAATAATATATTATGTTTTTCGTTGTTTAATTCTCGATTTATGATAGATACGTTTATCTTGGGGATTTTGAATCCTAATATCATCAAGTATTTTTATTTGAGCCTTTTTATAAGGTGCATCAAGTTTGGCTTGTGTGGGTACCCGTAAATAGGTATCTTGATTTTCATTTATTTGTTTACCTGACCTATTTTCATTTATTTTATCACTTCTTTCCTTTGCCTTACCCTGCGATTTCGCGACAACGTCGTTAATCTCTTTCATATATTCTCGGTAGTTTTTTACATAATCAGATATTTTCTCATCAGCTGTTTTCTCGATAGGGAGAGTGTAATGTAGGTCGCCTTTGATAATCTGCATTGGTGTATAATTTAATGATGAGTGAATGGAATTATTGTAGGTTAATACGGCACGAGTTATTCTTGTTGATAAGGGTAATTTTTCTTTGGATAAACAACGCAACTGTTCTATCAACGTAGAATGAAATCGTTCAATAAGAGCGTTCGAGTTTGGATTGTAGTTTGTAATGTAATGAAGGGAAATTTTATGCGTTTCCGCAAATTCCTGTAGGATTTTATTCTTAAACTCGGTACCATTATCGCACGTTATTCTTTCAGGTATTCCATGGTGACTCATAAAAATAACTATTTTATTCATTATTTCCATTCCCGATTTTTGTATTAGAGGGTAGCATTGCGCAAATTTGGAAAAGGAATCTATAATCGTTAAACAAACACATTTTTCTAAGGTGAATGTGTCCATGTATAAATGGGTAAACGGCTTCTCTCCTATAGGGTTATTTTTTAATATTAATTTCGAAGGAGTTCGTTCATACTTATTCTTCTGGCATACTTCGCAGGAATTAATGTATTGTTGAACTGAATCGTCTAAATTTGGCCAGTAAAATTTCCGTTTTATTGCATTAATATTTTCGTTTATTCCGCGATGTCCTGATTTTGTTACGTGATACAATTCTAATTTTTCTTGACGGTCTATTTCTTCGTATACGTCTTCGAGAAAACTATTAGTTATCTTTAAATGGAAACTTTTGGCTTTGAAGTTGGTTTGTAATAATTCAATAAAAGGTTTCTCTAAGTCCTTATTTTGAAAGAAGATAGAATAGTGCTTTCCGGGTTTCATAAATTCTTTTATGAACGTTATGAAATCTTCTGGTTTGGAAATTGCTACTGTGTATCTGATTCGATTGTTAAATGGTTTACTTTTCAGAGCGTAATATTTTTTTGTTGTTGTTAGAAAAACAATTTGGTTATTTGCACAATTTAAGGATCGCTCAGTGTATGGTAATTCCAAGATAGGATTTTCGGCATTACTGTGAATTGTTTGCGAATCTGATTGATTTTCAGATACTTCGTCTTCTGACTGTTGTTCTTCATTATTTGTATTTTCACATTCTTTCAATATTTCTTGTAGATCATTTTCGTCTATTTCTGGCAATACTGAGCTGATTTCGTCATCGAGCGCGTGTAATTCGTTTTGCTGTATTTTTATTCGCGATAACGCATCCGCATTATTATTAGATCCTTTCTTAAATTTTATCTCGTAATTATATTCTTCTAATTTCAATTTCCAACGCGTTAACCTGGAATTTGGTTCTTTTAAAGAATTTAACCAGATTAGTGGTTTGTGATCTGAATAAATAACAAATTTATTTCCGTATAAATAATGTCTGAAATGTCTGGTTGCCCAAACAATGGCAAGAAGTTCTTTTTCAATTGTCGAATATCTGGTTTCCGCGTCATTTAAAGTTTTACTAGCGTATGCTATGGGTAAATCGTTCGGTGGTGTACCTTGCGATAATATAGCTCCAACGGCATATCCGGAAGCATCAGTTGTTAAACAGAATGGTTTATCGAAATCTGGATAAATTAAAATTGGATGGTTGATTAATAAATTTTTACTGATTTTAAAAGAGTCTTGATATTCTCTGTCTTCTAAGTTGATTTTCATGTCTTTTCGTAAATATTTCGTCATTGGTTTCGTAATTTTTGCAAAGTTTGGTATAAATTTTCTGTAGTATCCCAACAATCCTAAATACGATTTGATTTCTTTAGTCGTTCTGGGTAAAGGGAAATTTTCAATTATCTGAATTTTTCCTGGATTGGGTTTTACTCCTTCTGGTGTTACTATGTGACCTAGAAATTCTATTTCAGTCTTGAAAAATTCACATTTATCTAACTGAATTTTAAGGTGTTCTTGTGATATTTTGTTTAAAATCATATGAATGTCGGCAATATGTTGTTCTTCAGTTTTTGAAAATATGATAATGTCGTCCATGTAGACGTAACAATTTTTTCCTATGAATTCTTGTAATAAATTGTTCATTAAACGTTGGAATGTAGCAGGCGCGTTTTTCAGCCCGAACGGCATTCTTAGAAATTCATAATGCCCATTATCGATAGTGAACGCGGTTTTCTCTATGGATTCGTCGTCTAATTGGATTTGATAATATCCACTAACCAAATCTAGGATCGTATAGAATTTGGATCCCTTTAGTTTGTCTAAAATTGAATCAATTTGAGGCAGTGGGTATTTGTCGTCTACAGTCTTATTATTTAATGGACCATAATCAATGGCCATTCTCCATTTTTCGATACCGGATTTGTCAGGTTTCTTTTTTACCATCACAATAGGAAATGACCAGGGTGAAATGCTCGGTCGAATTACTTTCTTTTGCAATAAATCTTTTACTTGTTTTTGTATTTCTTGTTTATGTTTTTCAGGATATCGTCTAAATTTGCAATGAATAGGGATGTTATCTTGCGTTCTTATATTATGTTTTATTCTATTTGTGAATTCCAAAGGTTGATCTGGAAGTTGGATCGCGTTTTCTGTGACATTAAAAATCTTGATTAATTGATTTTTTAATTTAGGCGATAAATGCGATAAGTCGATTGGGTAGTCGTTTTTCGCGACGTGACTTTTTGGAAAAATATCGAGTCGACAATTTTCTCCTATTAATACTCGTTTTTGTAGATCTATCACAAAACCGTTTTCTTCTAAAAATTCGAAACCTATTAAACCGTCATACAACGTATGGAATTTGTATAGGACGAACGGATATTCTTTATTGATGCCGAAATTTTTCAAGGGCATATTTACTTTTTCGTTACTCATTTCAGAACCATGGGGTGTACACAGGGATGTTTCAGAATTGTAAATTTTATCTGGAAAATGAGCGTAAGCTATACTGGGATCAATTAAACAAACCGAACAACCACTATCTATTAAAAGCTTTCTTTTGGGGTTGTCTAACATTAAATAGGGTAAATGAGTGTTTTTTAGTTTATTATGTACACTATTTAAGTCAATGGTTTGTTGGAGGCTGGTGTTATAAAATTTTCATCTTCTGTTTCAGATTCTAATTGTTCTTCAAAATCAAATAAATGTTCCTCGACAAAGTTTGTTTGTTCGTCATTTTGTTGGATATTCGTTAATTCTTCAGCTATAAAATTTGCTGGTCCGGTTGATTGAAAATAATTTTGAAATCTCTTAGGTTTATTCTGCGTATTTTGATGTGTTTGTACAGAATTATTCATCGGTCTCCTTTCATAACTTCTATGAGTTTGCGTTGACATAGGGGTAGGTTTGTACGAAGGAGTTTCATTTTTCGGTTTGAACACGTTTTGTGGTTTTGGTGGGTTACCAAATACTTCCTTATTTGTTGGATATCTTGGATTTGGTAAATTTGTTTTTGGGGTGAAATGTATTGGTTGTGAAGGAAAAGATGGCATACTAGCTTTTTGATTTCGCTGTTGCTGTTTGTATTGATTTCTAATCATATCTAACTGTTCTTTTTGCACCGTATAATTTTCAACCATTTGAACGGCTAAATCAAACGTTAGACTGGTCGTTGTTAACATTGAAGTTTGTAAATCTATAGGAACATTACCTAACAATACGTTTTTAGCGAGGTTTTCCACTAAATCTTTATGCAACAATTTCATATTATTGTCTAAAGTCGGTTCCGCGTCAATTCTATAATTGATGCGAATTTTGTAGTTTTTAATTCGGTCCATAAATTCGAACATACTTTCATTATGAAATTTGCGAACAAATTGCAATTCATTTTTAAGAACATCGAGATTTACGCGATCTCCGAATTTAGTTATGAGGAATTCTCTCAAAGCATTCCAAGTATCATTTATATTTGATGAATATAATTCATCTGCGGCTTTATCAATTAATTTATTTCTGATAACTGCTAAACAATATGCTTTCACAATTGTTTCACTTTCGCTAAACTGTATCAAAAATTGATCACAACTTTTTAGGAAAGAATTTAATTTCTTGCAATCTCCGTCAAACGAAGGTAAAAGAGCGCCGAATTTTGCGGCGATATCAAGTGGATTCGCCATTTTAGCTTGTTTGCTTTTATTTCGTGCTATTTTTAACGACGACAATTGTTTCGTCAATGAATCAATTTTGATTGATGAATCTCTAAACACCTATAGCAATAGAGATTTTATGTTCGATTTTACTAGGGAACGTTGAAAGACTAGGAAGTTTAAGCACTTGTACTCACGATTTTTCGTCAATTGTTCCAGGCAGGCACGGGTTTGCTAGGCCTCGGTGAGCTGCGTGTTCGGATTTCTCCTCGTTGGGGATTACTATTGCCTCGGGATGGTACTTCGTTTCGCACTTTTCGCACCACTGTGACGGCAGAGTAAACTTTTGTGTTCAATGTTCGAATATCTTCTTAAGAATTGAGATTCACTTAAATCGGCCACCACGAAAACTGATATTTCACGAGAGTTCTAGGTTTTTAACGAATTAATGAAGATATCCCATCCTCGTCGCCATTTACGTTTTTTGGAACACCGAAATCCTTTTTAAAAACAATTTTTATTACGACGCGAATAGTACAATAGATCGAGCTTAACTTAACTTATACAATGAATATGTTCTTATTTATAACGTCGGTTAATATCGCTGACTCTACTGCTGCAGCGATTGCATCTCTATTTCCTTTTAGAAATGCCTTGGGATCGAATCTCCTAATTATATGGATTGATAAAATACGGCCGAAAATTTTCTCCATAAGTTAAATTTGCACCTAAATAATGGCACATGCTTATATTACTTGCAACTCCGTCAAATGTTATTGAATATATTTTACAATTTATTTCATTCAATTCATAAAGAGCTAATTTTAATAAGTTTGCTCTATGTCCACCATTAAGTGAGCGAATGAGAAAATAACCTATCGGAACTTTCCAACTATCATTTAATGAAACTGTCATAAAAACTAAGGCATTAGTTGCTTGTACGGTTTCAGTATTTGTATAATCATATTCATCTCCAAGATCAACACCACCATAAAAACTCTCTTGATTGTAAATTGCCTGCTCTCGAATATACATTTCATCAAGTACCAAATTTACCACGATTTTTTTTTGTCTTGTTCGCAATTTGATCGCGTCCAGATCTTCCAATGTGATGGGTAACTTATTGTTGAATTTTTTCCTAACGTAATTATAGCCTTTTGTGGAATAAAAATGTAATGTCATCGCAAAACTACGAATTTCTGGTATATACTGGCCGTTCATCTTAAGATCCGACGAAGTCACATTATTGGACCTCATAATAGACTGAAAAAAGAAATATCTATTACAAAATTTTCTGATATACGTATATCTTCGTTTTTTTATTATTGTATTAGACTAATTAATGAGCTTGTAAATGTTGATACAATATTATTTTATTTTATAACGTAGATATATGTAAAATCCCAACAAACTCATTCAAATATGTCAAAAGTGCCACTTAATGCGGCATAACAGATTTTTTTATGAAATTTTTAAATGACTTACCAATAGAACATCTCCAGTTTCTTGTGCTAATTTGTCTTTCTTTTTCAGGTGGTCGTTTATTTTTTTTTAAATTGCTATTTTCTTCCCCAATTTTCGATTGCGATCTTTCAAGGATTTAATTTTCCTTTTCTGTCTTTTATCTGTTTCTTTTATCAATTTTAAAGTCGTCTTTGCTTTTTCGGGTGTTTCAAAATCAGTAATTTTGATCTCAGAAATATATCGAGGTTGAAAAGTTCGTCTCTGATGTGCGGAAAAACTACTCTCTCCCGATGTAAAAATCGATTCGAAGGTTCGCGTGGGCGGCAACGCTTTCTTCAGATGTTGACATTGATGGGAAGGCAGTGGTGTTGGATTGTATGGAGCAGCAATCCTCTTCTGCTGTAGAACATGATTCGTAGAATCTTCTTTTAGATGATGAAGAATAACTTTATTCAGCTGTATTAATTGTTTGAATGGGTTCAAAGAAACCGCTCTCGACAACTCCGAAAGGAGATCCGATTCGTCGCTTACGTATGGAGTAGCAGGACCCTTCAGCTGCGAAAATAATTTTTATTGAAAAAAAAGAGAAAGATAAAGATTACAAATACCACTGTCAACATGTTTTCCTTCTTGACTGTCTTCACTAGGAATATTTATCGTATTAAAGTTTTGATTGTTTTGCAAAATTGGATTAGGTATTCCAATCGATGGTACTGCACTAGACTTTACTACACATCGATCCTCTGTAAACGTCTTTGGAATCAAAATGTAAAGAGCAAATATAAATGTTTGCAAGTTTATCAATAGGTGATAAATCACAGGCTTTTATCCATTGATTTCTTAGTTCTCGATTTGTAGGAAATCTAATTGAAGTAAAATTTAAAATAAGGCAATGAGATGAAAAAACAATTAAACTTACTTGTGTAAGGAAATGTGATCTTGCATTGACGCTTTCCTGAAGCATAAGTAGCATGACCTACCCATTTTTACGATATCGGGCACAAAATTGCACTTATTGTTCAACAAAAGTTCAATAATCAATTTATGATTTTCTATGAGGAAAATAACTATATTTTGCCCATTTGTATATATTTGTTTCGACTTAGAGGCTTGTAGCTGATATTTTACAAAACCACGTATCAATTCAACCCTTGGCCGTGTCGAACTATTGAATAGTCGTTTCAGAGTGAGCATTTTTTCGTTATAATAGCAATATTTCAAAAGCGCCGGAATTATTTATGAGTGGAGTAACAAAAGCACATATTTGTTAAATAACTTAATCTCGACTTGTTCTTCACGTTTGTCCCTGTGTCTATCATCAGAACATTGGAGATAAGCCCTCTGCCAGGCACCAGGACATCGGCATGGGATGAGTTATATTATTTTTTCCAAAATGGTTTTGGGGTATTGTAACAAACGACGATAAGAAACTAAAAGTAGATTTCGCAAAAATATATTATGGGTCAGTTCCGAACATTAACGCCAATGGAGAACAGGTAAACTCGAATAAAAAACACGAATATGGGTAAATAATTATATGAGAGCAGAGCGCGTTAAGTGGAACAATAATGAAAATAGAGTGGGGTAACTATAGGGGGTCACGCAACGTCAATCGTTCCAGATTCAGAATCTGTAATATGAAACGCACCAAATTTGTTTGTTATTAATTAAATTTTATGGGAATCGGATTCAACAATCCCAGTATGAAAGGGCTTATCGTATTGAATAGAAATGAGTTAATAATTGATTTTCAAATATAATTATCGACTTTCCATTATCCCAAAAATGGACATCAAGTGGGACATTCGTTATAGTTTGATACTATAAAGGAAAATATCTTCAAATACCTTCATTTTGTGTATTAGTTTCAATTTTTGGTGGAGCTATGTCAAAGATGGATATCAAAGATTTTTTAATGATACTGATGATTAAATATTGGAATGATTTCCAATCCAAACATCGAAACACAACACTGCGAAGGACAGCTTGCCAACTTTTATAATTCAGCCAAATTTCAAGCGATCAACTTGTAATAACAATTTATTTCGGACATCAAGGAAATCGGTTATATCTATTGCGTAAATTAACATCCATATCATATTTCTGCATGTTGGAAAAGCAAAAACTGTACGAAACACTTTATTGAAAAAAGTATTATTTGTTGGAAATTTTATTTTAGGATTCGGTTTCGGCTGTTTTGGAAAACTATTCTCAAACCAGCTTGTCAATAAGTTCGATAAATTCCCTTCATACTGTATAGTACATAATATATTAACGGACTTTAATTTTCCCCGCATACTTTTTTTTTTTTTGCAGATTCAAAAGTAATTTCATTGTCTTGCACCCCCTCCAATTAAATTAATATGTATTTGTGCATGAATAACATCGAAGAATATTGCATATAAGTATACCACTTACTAATTATCTATTGATTGATTCATTTTTAGTCCTTAACAATGTTTCCGAAATAAAAGGATGTTGGTTCAGGTTTTGATGGTAATAATACTTAAACAACAAGATAGAGATAAATATATTAATCGACAAATCGAAATAATACAGTTTCTTCCTATGACAACGTAAATAAAAATGGATCGCATGTGTTTATTCTCTTAGAATCCCCAGTAACGGTGTACGGCTTTAGGAACGCATGCGCTTGACGATCCCGGCCCCTTCGACGAGGAAAGAAAAAAAATTTCCCATTTCACTCTCTCCGTGATACCTCCACTTATGGGCATTAGCATTATTGTAGTATTAGTTATATGCAGTTTTCAAACGAAATATATTTGCAAAACAGCAACGATATGAAAATATAGGAGTCGAAGTTGGAGACGAATGTTGAATTTTCGTCGGATGTTCAGATATATCGGAGTGGAATATGCAAGGAGGAGGCACAATTTTTCAAGATAAAAGCGGAAAGTTGGTCTACGCCCGAAGAACTGAAGGAACTCAATTCTTGGAGAAGTCCGAGAACTGTTTCCTCTTCCGCACGAACCGAGGAGAGAGCTATAGTAGAACGCGGGGACAAAACACTAGGTATAGGTCCGTCAGGTTCGATTGTAAATGAGTCGGCGAATGCGTCTGCTAGCACCTCACTACACTCAGAACAGTCAACACACACACCTCCTGAGGAATTGCGGACAAGTGGGATTGTAACCTTTGAATTCGACGAAGCTCGAACATATTTGAAAAACCTCTCCTTATCCGCTGAAGAAACTAATTTTTCCTCGAACTCATTTTTAGCTCGGCTGATAGTGTAACAGATTGGTTAGAGAAGTGACGTGTTCTATAATTGAATTCAGATCGATACCTCAAAAAGCGCTGCCATAAGCTCTTTTTATGTCGTAACATTGCAATAATCCTTTCAGAAAGCCATGGTTTAGTTGGAACCGTTCCAACCTTTCTAGTTTTTGTATAAGCGGTTAACATGGTTCTTGTATATTCCCTAAAAGAACTCCACACGCCGTCCACGCTATCAGAGTCAAAAAAGTGTTCCCAGTTAGTATGGGAAAAGGCGGGGTCTAGGCTATTATGAGATCGACAGAGGTATAAGATCTCATCGATATTCTATTTGGGTTGAGAGGTAAGAACTGTAGATTCATCGACAGTACCAGGTGGTCGGACTTACCGATCGGGTTTAAGTAAAGAATCTCGTTTATCAAACTGGGATAACTTGTTAATACTAAGTCTAGTAGTGAAGGCACTTGTCCAAACACATATCTGGTGGATTTATCTGTGTAAGGCCGGATTCCTCAAGAACATCTAGAAACCTATGCGCAATTGAGTCTACTGGAAGAGGAGCGATGACGGGCCACTTTATCTCTCGAAAGTTGAAATCCCCCATGAGAAGTAAGTTGGAGTTAGTGTCACAAATATGTTTTCTGACATAAATACATACCCCGTTATAAGTTATAACCAGTACTTACAATGCTGTCGCAACGGTAAAGAGAACCCAGGAATATTGAAACAAGAATTGGGGGATACCGTCATGTAGCCAGCTTTCAGAAATACAGACAATATCAGCTTTAAGGGAGACTACAACTGCACACAACTCGTTGAATTTGTTTTTAATCGAACGTGTGTTAGTATATAGGATGGAGCATTGACAGAAATGTGAGGTGCTTAGTTTTTTGAACAATTATCATCATTTTTAACCACTTTAGGTCAAATGGCAACCCCTATTTTTTTCTGCGGATTCGCAATCTGCGTGTGAATAGTTACGATTTTTTTATGAGAAAAGTTTTTTTAAAAATGTCTTCTTTTCTCGGTAGAGGGCGCCAGATTTTAGGAAGATTTTCCTTGAATTTGTTTGGAGGGAGTCATACTTGCCCCGAGTACACTACGCTCTTATTCTAAATGAACAGCAATCAATAGATTGAAAAGTTCGGGATTTTTTCGAAAGATTCTCATTATGTCCCTTTGAACTCCCACACATTGTGTTTTTCAAGGAAATTTTGAAATGGCATTTGTTTATGGAGAGTTCACGGGGCATGTATGAGCCCTCCAAACAAATTCAAGAACAAATCTTTCTAAAATCTTGCGCCCTCTACCGGAAAAACTAGACACTTTCAAAAAACTTCTTCCATAAAAAATCGTAACTTTTCACGCAGATTGCGAATCCGTAGAAAAACATAGGGGTCCCCATTTGAAAAATCCAAGTTTACCTTCATTAATGCCCCTCACGAACCTTATGGTAATGTCGGATTCCCCATCAGAGATGAGATTTCGGATTGTTTGTTTTTCAAATTTCAAAAAAGGCTCAGACGTTTTTCTGGTGAAACGAACACAGTTTTCTGGTGAACGCAACACAGTATTCACTATCTCGCTTTCTTATTCAATGTTCGGTCGTTGGTACTACCGGATGATGAATACAAGCGTCAGTATAGCTATCACAATTGTAATACTTTTATGACGTTTGAAAAAGAGTCCACGGAAAACCCATTCGATAAGCGATGAACTTCGTCAAAAAATTAATCAAGCACCACCTGAAATGTTTGGTTTAGGTTTAAGGCATTTACGAACATGCAGGTTGTTTCAGGCTATACTATTTGAACTATGTTAATAAATTTTTACAAATACTGAAAATACATGTGATGTTGATGGGGGAGAGGGCTTGGTCTTAAATCTTACCACTATGTTAAATAAAAGATCACGATTTTAATGGACGGCCCCTAATATCATCAACAAATGTTGAATACAATTAGTGTTATTTTAAATTTCAATATTAGTGTTTGAAATTGGAAGAAACGTTTCTCAATCCAATACTACCGCCGAACGCCAGCGCTGACGTGTATTATTCAAAAGAAATACAACAACTACTACAGGCATCTAAAACAGTATTATAAGTACCGCCAATAGATTGGGAACAATTCTTCAGGATTTAAGTAAAAAACCAGAAGTTTTTATTTGCTTACTAAAAAACTCGTATGGTTAAACATCCGAAAAAAAACAATTAATCGCCTTGCTTCCCCGTGCAATAGTGTTTCCTATGCAAATTCATTGAACTGCGTGATGTAAATCCTTGGTCGCAAGTCTGGCAAACGTAGGGCCTTTCGCCCGTATGTCCCCTAATGTGGATACGTAGTGGTGCACTTTGATTGAAACACTTGCCGCAATATGAACACGAGTACGGTCGCTCGCCGTTGTGAACACGTTCGTGCATGACCAGGTATTCTTTCTTGATGAAAGACTTCGGACAATAGGAGCAAGTATATGGTTTGACACCGGTATGGATGCGATAATGTATTTTTAATTTATCGTTTCGTGAGAAACCCTGACCACAAATATCGCAAAGGAGCTTCTTTTCCTTTGGTATACCGTAATTTTCATGACGATTTTTTATGTGCTTTTCTAGTGTGGTATATTTAGCGAATATTCGTCGACAAATAGGGCATTGGTTGTTTTGCAATATACCTTTGATGTTGACGACGTGGTAACGCACCTGGTGGGCCAGCAAATATTTCGAAAAAACATAACTCTTATTGCAAACTACGCAAACGAACGGTTTAATGCCCAAATGCTCATTATCATGTTCTTTGAAAATCGCATGGTCATTAAAACCTTTCCCACAAGTACTGCAATTATAGATGTATTTTTGTAGGTGCATTCGATTTATATGCGACTGGACGCAAGTCATTCTAGGAGTCTTGTAAGGACACTGCGGACAGCAATATTCACCTCCATTATGCTTTTGCATGTGCACGGAAAATTTGTATGGTTCAGAAAATGATTGCAAACAAAGATCGCACTCGAACTTAGTTAAGTGGTTATTAGTAAGGTGTTTCTTCATCTCGTCTTCTTCCTGACACTCTGCCGAGCAGAAATTGCAAATGTACAATTCCAGCTTCTCATCAAATTGGTAATTTTCCAATGCTTGTATTGTAGGTGAATCTTCGCGTTTATGTGATGTTTTATGTGCCTGCAATAGTTTGCGTGTATCAAACTGTTTGGAGCATTTCTTACATGTCCAGTTGAAATTGGCACGGTTTTTTCTACGCAACTTCCTTTTCCCGCATTCTTGCTCTTTTATATCGTCTTCCCAATCTGTATCTTCCTTTGATTTTCTCAAACGAAGTTGGCGGGACCTAAAAAAAGAAAAATTAGTGCCGAAATGAAACGAATACAATATAAAAAAACAGATTCATGTAAAATTTGATGTTACCTTACCCGTTTGCTTTCCTTCAAAATTTACTGGAAGAATTTTCAGAAATATGAGAATTGAAACAAAAAATTTGATAAAAATATATTTCAGAACAACTAACAGCTAATAAAATAATCAGAGTTTTTTAAAATGGATCGCTTGGTGGCGTTTCAGATGTACTTGACTTCTAAAAGCTTTTCCGCACAGTTCGCACACGTGTTTCTTCTCGCCGGTGTGAATTGACATGTGCAATTTCAAGTTGAAGTTGTTGGCGATAGTTTTGGAACAAACAGGACAACTTACTTTCTTACTCATACCGATGTCGTGTATAACGCTTAAATGCCTTCGTAAACTTTTTTCGAAAGTGAAATTTTTACGACAGATGTGACACTGATGCAACATCTCTACGCCTGTAATTTCTTTGCTGTGATTCAAACGCATGTGACTTTTGCTGTATGCGTCTGTAGTAAAACGTTTAGGACAAAAATCACACTCATATCTTTTTATGCCCATGTGAATTTGCTTATGCGTTTCCATAACCTGTCTTGTAGTGAAAACTCGTTCACAGATATCGCATCTATACAAAATTTTGCTTTGATGCTTTTTTATGTGGTTGATAACTGCGACATAACGTGAGGTCGAGAATGAACAGAAAACACATTTGTATGCGTTCAGGTGTTTGAAATTATGCTTGGTGATTGCTAATGAACTTTCAAATTGTCGATCGCAGTATGTGCAGTGAAAAACTTCAATGTTATGATACGCGATGTGTTTTTTCAGTTCTTCCAGACTTTGAAATCGATCTAAACAACTCCGACACTTGAAGTTAGAGTCGTGCATTCGCGTATGTTCGCGAATTCTTTTGAAGAATTTACCGCAGATGTGACATAGGTTGGATTCGATATGAGACTGGAGCTCGAGTGCTGAATCGGAATCCGAGACGAACTGAATATAAATATGTTCTTCGCTTTCTCCTTCCTCTGTCAGATGTGTGAAATCGAAATGATACCTGAAAAATGTGGAAATTAGAAGCTGACCATTATTAACTACTTATTGGTTAGTTGAGGCTTATACCTTTTTTCTGCTGCATACCTTTTTTGCTACAGACTATAATCAAACGAAATAAAACAACCAGAAGAAATTTTATTATTATATTGGACAAATATCACTTCAATGATTATGAATGTTATATGATCAACATTTAAAATTTCACATTGTCGTCGAAAAAGTTCTTAAAAGAATAAATAAGCGACAACTTGGTTGTCGCAGGTACATTTTCACTAAACAATAAAATGAAAGGAAAACTTCAGAACGCAAGGTACATAAATCTCCACGGGTAGGAATTCCATTCAATCTGTGAATATGTTTTCTCTTAAAATTTAAAATCCCTCAACGGTTATACTCAAATAGCAAAACATTCAATTATGAAGAAATCAAAATTATAAGAATAAAAAAAAAACGAATATAAGTGAACAAAAAAATTAATTACACGGAACGTGTAATGTGTACAAAATTCAGAAAAAAAAGCGTTTAAAATTACAAAGTTTGTTTCGAGTTATATTTCAGAACGTTAAATATCGATGTCAAGTAACAATTTTTTTAGGGGCAGAAAAAACATAACTAAAAGTATCTTCACGATTCAATCTGAAGTACTAAATATACTCACATCATAATATCGGGTTCAACAATATCCTACATTTCTTAACACTAATCAAGGAAAAATATTAATTCTCTTGGTTTTATTGAATTATTACGTTCATCATAGTGTTATGTTCATCTAATGCTTACTCGTAGGAGTATAAAAACATAAAAATTAAGTTTCTGGAATTACAATCTATAGAGATTTATGTAACTTACAATTTTGAATGATCATATTATTATACTGTTCAAGTAATTTTTAATTTGTATTTCATGTAGTAGTTTTGAGAAAATGGGACAAAGTCGACACGAAATTTTCTACCTCCAATTTGAAGTAGAATATATATTTTTCTGACAATCAGCTACATTCGCCGAATATTCATTCTTTCTTACTAATACGCCTTTGGCAGCAACAGAAATACATCACAGCAGTAAATTATCAAAATGTCAATCATACTTGTTTGTTATTAGTCAGAGATCTTTGGCTTCAGGCATCAAATCTGCTTACAAGTATCATTCAAAAAATCTATGCTGCTATTCACATAATATTTTGATATTGTATATTAACACTTTGATTTTATATTTTGTTCACTTTTATATCTCAATGTATAAGTTGCAACAACCTGATAATTAAATAGCTAATAATCATCATCATTGTCTTTTTTATACTCTAATTGCAAATGATCTGTGATTCAACAAAATTAGTTTATGATCTATTGGCCACTTACGAGTTTCCTTTACCTACTTGAGGTTAATTCCGCATTGCAAGATATGCAGGTATTTATTATGAAGACAAAAGTTGATCATTTCTCACTGCACTGAATCAATGAACAACTAACTATTCTGCAAAAAGTTAGTTTAGTTATGTCGTCGACTCGTCGCTTTTAAAAATGTTGATGAAACGCTTGACTTAGGCAATATGACTTTGAGGATCAATCGCTTCCCCCTCATAGACTTACTCTTGGCATTACTTTTTCTCATATTAACATGCGCTTGTAAGATAACATGCATGACAATAAGCGGTAGTGGCCCTTGTACATTGGTGGCGGCGCTAGTTTTCGAATGTTGGTATCCGCGATGCGAGCTTTTCAAGAACCCACTTTCGCAAAATTCATTATTAGAATGGTTTTCAGTTTTAATAATAGCTTCCTTCTAAAGTTTAGCGAATATTGAAATACACAAAAAAATCAATTTTTGAATCGTGATTGTGATTGATTTTCAAAGTAAACGATATCTTCATGAGGGCGTTTTGAATGAGAACAGCAGATACCTTTCATACTTTATAACCGCATATTATCGCTGTGGTTTGAGCACAGCCAAAATGACGAAAATTGCATACGTATATAGAGCGGGCGTGTAGAGAGATCGGGCTACCCCCATATAAATCCATTAAAATTATCATGACATTTCGGAACTTCCCATTTAGAAATCTTTGAATATCACGGATCGTTTTAACAAATTGTACAAATATCCTGAATATAAGCAAATTTCCGGAGTGCGATTCAACTTTTGAGAAAAATTACCTATTTACCAAATTGATGCAAACAGCATATCCAGATCAAAATGGTCTAAAAAAAATTAAGAGAATATTATATGATCAACATTTAAAATTCTACATCGTCGTCGAAAAAGTTCTAAAAAGAATAAATAAGCGACAACTTGGTTGTCGCAGGTACATTGTCTTCTTCAATTTTTTTCAAATGAATGTTTAATTTTTTAGTTTTCTCTTAACCGAACTCCCTTCAAAAGTCACAATAAACATCGAAGTTTTCAGGAAAACCTCAAGTTATACCATACTCACATTCTTTTAAACTACGACACACACAAACACCCAAACGCGAAGTGGGGCTCGAACCCACGACCTGGCAGGTAAAGGTAAACACAGTATACCTCCCGACCACCAGGCCGGTTACAATCAATTTATCATATAAAAAAAGCATCAAAAATAAGTGGTTATTATTGAAAAGTCATGTTCATCACATTCTTATATATATTATATATATTCGTGTTTGTTCGATTTTTTTTTTCATAAATCATACCGTATTGTAATCGGTACAAGAAATGTATGATAAAATCCGGATGCAGATTTGATTGCTTTGCCATATTTCTCTAGTTTTAAAACTGCCATGCAAATAAAATTCCAAACATTTTAGAAAAATATATATTCTATTATCTTCAAGGACAAAATATACAATAGCCGTTTTCAACCTTGGTAACCTCTATGTTTCGTTAAATGCTTTGAAATTTGCCCATTACAATTCCTACGAAATTATGTTCTAGATCTTTAAATCATTTGACTGATTTTTTTCAACTCTTCTTCTATTTAAAAATTTTAAAACGTGGCATCCCTACTTAAAGCAAAAAAACACTATGAGTGATGTTGCAGTATTCAAATAATTGTCTGGAAAGTAAAAAAAAACGTTACTTCCTCGATTCGGAGCTACACATACACATCCAGTCCCCATTAAAACACCTAAAATTTCACTTTTTTTAGTCCATCGAACCGCACATTAATTCACAGCACGAAGTCCTTTCCCTTCTAGTCACTGAACAGTCCTGAGTCGTAACTAAAAGTCTCCTTCCTGGTGAGAGATCAATTGGGCAAAGCTCCTTTGCATGATCTCAGATGTATATTCAACATGGCTTTGGCTACGAAGCCTTTCTGACAAAATTGACAAACGTAAGGCCTTTCTCCAGTGTGTGACCTAATGTGTATGACTAAACTCGATCTTTGGGAAAAGCATTTGGTGCAATATTCACATACATACGGCCGTTCGCCTGTATGTATGCGTACGTGTTCCACGAGGATCGGTTTCTTAGTGAAACATTTCCCACAATATGAACAACTAAATGGTTTATACCCCGTATGCGTGCGTAAATGAAATTTGAGTTTTTCTTTGCTCGACAGAATTTTGCCACAAATATCGCAGATCGCAAAGTTTCCGGTGTGGCTGTTCATGTGCAAGTTAAGGCTGTTCTTGTGTTGGTATTGTTTCTTACATATCACGCATTCGTGGATATTTGGGATACCCGTAAGCTCCTCCTTGTGCATACTATTTCTATGTGCGGATAAGTAACGGGAATAAAGAAAACATTTTCCACAAAAGTCGCAGCTGAAAGGTTTAAGACCAGTGTGAAAGTTTTCATGCTCCACGAACCAACTAAAAATCTGAAATCCCTTGTTGCAGATATTACAGTGGTATTTTTGAGTGCGTTCATGATCTCCGCTCATGTGTTTCTGGATATCGAGCAGTTCGGTAGTGCTGAAGTCGCAAAAAATGCACCTGAACACACCCTGATCGGAGTGCGAACGCATATGGATGACGTGCTCCGCTGGTTTCTTATGACTGATTCCACATTGTTCGCAACTGTAGCTATTGTTATGCGTCTCCATGTGCTCCTTCAGGGCACTTTTGTGGCGTAACTCTTTCCCGCAAATATCGCAAGGATGCAATTCGTTTGACAAGGACGCTGTTCGAAGGCGTTTTCCTTTGTGATCAGTTTTATAGTGGACTTTCATTTCTTTTAGGGACCGCTTCGTCGTGTTCCTACAAATGGGACATTCGAATGTTTCTTCCATATCTTTCTTCATCGCGAACTCAGACTTGACACGGATTTTTGCCGTTTTCTTGGACGTCGTTGATTTTCTTTTCGTTCTGGTTTTTCCCTTTGACTTATCAACGTCTTCGTTTAATTGAACTATTGGTATGAGAACGTCGGGTAGAAACCTGGAAAAACGAAATGTTAGTGATATTCCTGAAATATATGCGAAAGTGGTGACATTCTACTGAATTTTTGGTTTCAATACTTTCTCCACCTTTCCAGCGGTTGTTAGAATTCAAAAGAACTGTTTGTCTTAACCCACTAACGGTCAACTGAAGGGCTATCCTTGTTTTTCCTTGTACTTTTTAAACAGGAACACGAGTATAACCGATATTTATGAATATTTTCTATTTCAGTTAACGAATTGAATAAGTTGCACAAACACTTTCGGATAGATTGACTCAGTTTTTTTTTTCACCAACCGAAAATAAATAACTACAGATAGAACCTCAAGGAAAATATATACCTGTTTGCACCTAAAAAATCATGATTAAGATTTACTTTCAGTTATTCATTTTTTGTCTAACGGACCGTTGTTGAATGTTAATTATATATTTAATCACAATCAAGTGTGTAATGGCAATAATCACAATTTCGACAACCCTAACATTGATAAATTGAATTGTAACTCAGAGGCGTACCAAGTTTCCTGAGCCCCTCGCTTTTCAAACCAACTTCGTAGTTGAAGAATATTTCAATCCCTGCCGTTGTTTAAGAACACACTTTCATGGAAGGTGATCACTGCTATCGAATAGTCCTTCGACAATTGTGTCAGCCGAATTACCTTGAATTTCTATGAAGAAAAAGCATTTTGATCTAGACAGTTTGAACACATCACTTGCACACTTCAAATTATTCATTTTTTTATACTTCTCCAAGAAACTTGAAGTAATTTGGATTCTTTGTAGAAGAACCTTTGAAATAGACACATTATATATTATATCATACAGGATAAGTTTTTTAACTTGAGACATGCAAATTACTCGAAAAGGACGAAATATCGAAGAAAATGTTTGAGACAAAAATTGTAAGGTTTCAAGAGCGAATTTAGATGACGAGCTTGAATTTGACCTTGAACCACGTTTTCAAGGTCAAATGAAGGTCAACTTTAATTTTTCAAATGGGAACCCCTATGTTTTTCTACGGATTCGCATTATGCGTGAAAAATTACGTTTTTTTATGGAAGAAGTTTCTTCGAAAGTGTCTAGATTTTCCGGTAGAGGGCGCAAGATTTTAGAAAGATTTGTTCTTGAATTTGTTTGGAGGTCTCATACTTGCGCCGCAAACTCTCCATAAACAAATGCCATTTCAAAATTTTCTTGAAAAACGCTTTGTTATCAATGCAATGTGTGGGATTTTAAAGGGTCATAATGAGAATCTTCCGAAAAATCCCGAACTTTTCAATCTATTGATTGCTATTCATTCAGAATAAGAGCGCAGTGTACTCGGGGCAAGTATAACTCCTCTCCCGAGAAAACTAGACATTTTAAAAAAAAAACTTTTGCCACAAAAAAATCGTAACTCTTCACACGCAGATTGCGAATCCGTAGGAAAAAATAGGGGTTACCATTTGAGAAATCCAAGTTGACCTTCAATGGTTCTTGAAAACGGGGTTCAAGGTCAAATTCAAGGTCGTCACCTAATTTCCCCCTTAAAACCTTACAATTTTTGTCTCAATCATTTTCTCCGATATTGTGTCCTCTTCGAGTAATTTGTACGTCTCAAGTTGAAAAACTCATCCTAAATAACAATTTCATCTCACAGTGTTTTGTTTGCGAATAAAAAGTTATAGATAATTTACTTGGCATGAACAATTTCGATGAAAAAAAATTCGATGATTATTATTTTGCTCTTCATATCGTTTCAAAGAGTTTGTAATTATGGTACCCTCTGAAATTTGTACTCACGGCGCATTAAAAAATCTACATCGAAACGTATTTTAGAAAAACAGTTCATAGTATTTCAGGTCAAATGAATTTTCCGTCGTACAGTTGGAAGAACAGTAGTAAAAGCACAAAATGATTTTAGGCAAATAGGTCACAAAATTTGGAACACGCTATTTGGACGGTTGGTTTAGAGTTCTACAGTATGGGAAACGACCATATGGAGGCGACGACTACGGGCATGCAGTTTACACAGCGATAGTATGTCAAAAGACAAGATGCAGTAAGGGATTCCACAGAGAGAAGGACATCAGAAGGGATTTGTAAGAAAATTTTTAAAGAATAAAGAATGAATCTGGATCAGGATGTGGTTTTAACTCACATGTTCAAACTGCGAGGTGAGGAATTGAAGGGTATTATAATGCAGAGGAGGACCGTTTGGGGTTTCAATGAAAGTAGAAAGGACGGAATGCTGGAACAATGTAATAATCTTTGCCAATATTTGTTTAAAGTGTTCACGAGTAGGTAGTGATTGTTAATTTTTCTTTGCATTTTTCTTTTGTCGTCTTCTATGCTATACGCGATTATTATTATCATTCTTTATTACTCAAGCTTCAATCACATTAAATAACTTGGAACTACACGAACTTTCGATTGTCCACCGTCCACTTGAGGATAGTTCGGTTTTGCGATGAATGATGGAATAAAAAAACTCTTCATATTATATGGGCGGACTGTGGATAGACCGTCTTCTATAGTTGAAGATTGTGTCTCCCAGATTTGGAACTCATCTTCAAAATATTGTAGGAGATTAGGCCGGTTACACCAACGACTACTGGTACTATTGTTGGTTTCTCGTTCCACATCCGCTGAGCTTCGATAGCAAGATATTTATATGTAAGCACTTTTTAGGCTTCTTTTTGTACGAAATTATAGTAAGATATATCCATTAGCAAGCAAATGTTGTCAAGTTTTTTTTTTCAGTACTAAATCAGGTGTGTCCCACAGCAGGATCAGGTTTGTGTTTAATCTTCTTTTCACATACTTCGATATTGAAAGCCAGATGGTTTGCTACCACATAATGCCTATCCAGGTTTTCTTTTCTTGCAAGAATTTGGCATCCAGATAGGACATGATGAATAGTTTCACTGTATGACCGGCACTCGTTGATAAATCCCGGTTTTAAGGCTGATGTTTCTGACCACAAGGGGGCCAGTGGCGGTTTGAAGATTTAAGTCAACATTCCGTAGCGATGAGCGCGATCGTTTGTTTTATTATTATTTTTACTCTTGGAGAGCATACGTGCTCAGGTATCAAATCGGAAACAAATTTCAATAAACCAAACCATACTATAAATTTCAAACAAAATTTAAAATTCTAAGTGAAACACAGAAACTTCGAGCCCAAAAACCGGAAAAACACAAAAATTGAACCCGAAAGTATTTTGTACTTGAATCTTTTTCTCTAGTTCCAGTTTGCTTCATTTATATATTTGAAATCCCCATCTTCTAGTTAGTCGTTGAATTAAACAGTAAATTGTTTGTTCTTTATAAGATACTGTAGAACAAGATAAAATCGAATTTAACGTTTATTGAGATAAGAATCAATAAATAACCGTATTGAGAGAAAATAAATTCTTGATGTTTTATTATAAAATAAACTAAATTACAGACCACACATGACCATTTTCTTTTCTGAATACAAAAAACAAAAACAGACATTCGAAGAGCTCTAGCAGTCATATCACTTACATAACTTACAATTTGATGGAGTCATTGATCATCCACTAAAAAACAAGTCTTCATATGAGTGTCCCTTACGCCTTTGGAAATGAAGCCTCTCCTGCATACTTTGCATTCATACGGTTTTTCACCAGTGTGTCTGCGTTCATGAATTCGCAACGGTGATCTCTGAGAGAAACCCTTTCCGCAAAATTTACAAATGTACGGTTTTTCACCAGTATGAATCCTTTCGTGATCTTTAAGTATTTCCTTCCTGGAAAAACTTTTTGGGCAGATATTGCACTTATGTGGCTTGAATCCGCTGTGTGTTCGACTGTGAAACTTCAGTTTTTCTTTACTCGATAAACTTTTGCCACAGATATCGCACAAAAAGAACTCTTGCGGCCTGGCAAGTCCGTGTATTGAGCGTAGGTGGCGTTTTAGACCAGACGACGAGGTATAATGTTTTTTACATGTCTTGCAATCATACTTATCAAGAGGCAATCCGGTCTCTATTTCATAATGTTGGGTCCGCCTATGAGAATTAAGACTAGAAGAAAACATGAATTTTTCCTTACAGACCCAACACGTGAAAGGTTTCTCTCCCGTATGGAAATTTTTGTGTTCGATAGCGCGGGTGTTGTCGGCGAATGATTTCAGGCAAATTTCGCACTTAAATTTACTAGTGCCTTCATGAGCGCGAATATGATTTTCCGTTGTATATTTCGATGTACTTTTGAAGTTGCACAAGTGACAAGAAAACTTTCTGTCGTCGTTATGCTGAATAGAATGAAGTACGAATAGCACGTTGTTTTGATACGTTACATCGCAAATTTCGCAATGAATAGGATTTATATCTTCCGGATCCTCACTATCTATTGGATCCGGTATTCGATTCTTCCTGTTTTTTCGGTTAATTTTTTTGACGTATTCCTCTTCAGATGCTTCCGCTTTTACGTCGTGGAGTGGATATTCTTCAACATCGAACCACTCTTCTTCGAATTCAATTTCCGATTTTATGAATACCTCTATTTCGCTATTTTGTACAAGCAATGGATACCTGCAAAATATAAATGTTATTTTCTCACAACATTTTGTTACTTATTTACATAATACAAACATGCAATTTATATATTATATTGACTCATACTTAGTCTTATTACGAAAAGTTATCATATTATTAACCGAATGCTTTGTATTATTCATAATATCATTGAGCAGTGAGGAAATAAAACAACAAGATTATTAATTTTTTATTCAGAAGTGAATATTATATCATAATCAGTGTTGTTGTCTTATCTATAATTTAAAAATGATATAATTGAAATTCGGTAAACCAAATAAACAAAATACATAATAAAGGTCAGGTCTCACTTTGGCCGGTCACAGACGCGGCAGTCTTTAAGATAACCGGCCTCACACTTGTCTCTTAACGAGAAATGAAAATTTATCGTGTTTAACGCATTTCGAGATTCTGGGCATATCGAACGATTGTTTATTGTTGAATATCCTTTGATGAACCCACAAATCATTACTATTCCCTCGGACGTTACTTTCGGAATGAATGACAGCGACATGAATTTCGCTTATCTGAAGCATATACTTAAAGCGTACTTAAATTACGTAAATCGAAAGGAAAGGGAAATAACTATAATAAAATTTTTTCGATAGAAGCTGTATTTTTTTGTAACAAGCCAAACCGTTTGTTCCAATAAAATATGGCAATATGACTCTTCTAGGGCAGGGGTCGGCAACCTGCGGCTCGCGAGCCACATGCGGCTCTTTGGATGTGAGG
This sequence comes from Novius pumilus, assembly GCA_020654155.1. Lineage (NCBI taxonomy): Eukaryota > Metazoa > Arthropoda > Insecta > Coleoptera > Coccinellidae > Novius > Novius pumilus. The sequence continues at coordinate 443,265 of JAIFOV010000010.1, read as the reverse complement.
CTGCGGCTCTTTAGTTCCATTAAAAAAATGTTCTGAAACGATTAACGAGGTTTAGGCATTATTTCTATCTCTCAGCTACTTTTTGTGGCTCTTTAAAAACTTGAAATTTTGTAAATAGTAATTTTTGGCTCTTCCGACTCAAAAGGTTGCCGACCCCTGGACTAGGGTATTAGTATGAACCATTGATCTCCTCCTGAAACTTCTCGGAATATTTTTTTTTTAGGTTGCATCAAAGAAATGATGGAAAGTGTTTATTGACTTGAGCCTTGATTTTGATAATACGTTTCATTCATCGGAACCGAAAATAGAGAATACATTTTCTACAGAAAAAGGAATATAGGCTCAAAGGCCATGGCCGAATTTACTTGGAAATTCTGTCCCTATGGCTTTTCTGACTCATATTTATGGGGACAATTTGTTGTCGAATGAAAACCATTCACCTCAATGCATAACCGGATTCGGATTTTCAGTAGAAATCGGAATTAAACAGTGGTGATTTTTTCCTGATTTTCACAAGACAAAAACATGAAAAAAAACCATTTGATCATGATGCTTAAAGGGAAAACCGCTTTTTAATGGAGGAAATGAAATTATAATTCTTTTTTTTTAATCAAGTAAAGATTTGAGATTTAAGACTTCATTTTAAATGTACGACTACAGTTTCAAGCTGTTCGCTCTTTGTCAAGTACAACAATTCTGAATACAGAGTGTTCTTTCTCGTGTTATATATCATAAAATATGGTGAAAGATAAATGAAAAAGTAATGAAATTTCAGCTGTGTAGAGGGAGGCGCAAAAGGGTATCCTGAGTGGACGCTGTACTTACGCTACGGTTAAGTTTTAACCTTTTTTAATGAGTGTTTGATACGTAAGTAGCATTAGTAATGTCTTTCACATTATCAATTTAAAATCATTTCTTCGAATGACAAATATCGATAGTCTATATCGGTTAGTTTTCAAACGGCTAAAATAGATTCATTAACAATATCGTATTTAAATTTCTACATTATATTTCTTCTCAACTCTTTGCATTCTTAAATAAACAACATTATAGGTGAACTGAGAAACATATAGATTTCCGATATATTCTGTCTATAATTACACTTTTTTTTTCATTTCTCCTTCTTCTGATTTCAATTTGTATAAGTCTTATTTGAAACTTCCGATTTCGGTCCAAATATACTCACTTCTTTAACAACCCTCGTTTTTATATTCCTCTAATTTTTGCAAATAGTAACAAAAAAAATTTACTTAGTTTACATTCAAAGACAAAAATTTTCGTTTGTCAAATGGAGCCTGTGTAAGGTGCTTTAATTCTGGCAGCCAATTGATTTGCTACCATAGAATCTTATACAGATTATTTCATTTGAAACGAAGAAAGTTTTATTCCTTGAATGTAAATAAAATTAAAACAGTTTTGAAAATATCCTTTGAGATGAATACATTTTTGAATAGAAATAAATACCAGGAAATATCTCATCTCCTGCGAAGGGAATTCAATTCTACAAGAGATTTATTGAATCAGTGAAATTTCACGATCGGATGCAAAAGAAAATAATTGTATGTCTATTTTTAAAAGATTTTTATAGATACAGTACAGTGAAGATTCCGATTGTTTCCAGCCTCCTCTAATACGGTCGTAAAAGCCGGAGACGCAACCTTATAAAAGGACTTTATGAAAAAATTTGAACATACCTCGCAAGTTCGCTGTCTCAAATAAAATAATCGCTAATTTGATATCCCCTAGTCCTCCAGCAGTGGATGTAAGGTTCCAAAAGCTGCATAAAGATTTATCCGTCACCACAACACATTTGTCTTAATAAAAACTGAAACTATTTCAGCAAGGTACAATTTTTTTTTCAATGTCGTATTTTACCAGTTCTTATGGAGTTCATTCAATAACATTCAGCTGCGTTTTTATTAATACCATATCCTGGATGCAAAATTGATGAGTCAATTGTTTTACCTAGTGTGAACATTGACCATGGCTGAAAATATAAATAGTGATATCAAAATTTCAGTAACAATGACTACTTACACGTACGCTCATACCATTACAATAACCATGAAATTTTTGGTCGCTCACTCGTTTGTATCCAAATGAGAATTAAGGAAACAAAAATAAACATTTGACTAGGCTATTATGCCTAATCGGGGGATAACGATGTCGCCTCCGAAAGAAACATTATCACCGAGGATGCATGCGGCACAGGCAAATTGATTTGAATAATTTGCAGCAATTTCAACGTAAAAACATCAGGATCGCATATCAATTTAATATTTTCCAGTTCTGTGTGTGTGCGTTCAGCTATAGGCTAAAGGGCTCTACGTAGAACGACGAAATTGTCATAAAAGATTGATGTCAATGATCTCCAGATCTGATGCCTTATTTGGTCGAAATAAAAAAATTCATTCTCCAGATATCTCAGAAAAATTACAGCATTTTCAAGAACTTTCGACCTTGTTTTCACAGCTAAGGATTCTAGATACACTCTGTCCCGTTTGCACCGTCTAATATTAATCGGCGTAAATTGGTAACCAATTTTCGTTTCGTTGCACCGCAAGAGCGTAAGTTAGGCACCGAATAATTTGGCCAAAAGGGGGAGCGCAACTGAAACCTCAACCTAAATTACGCTGCTGAAATCGACTACCTGATTTTAAGATGCGATCTCGATGATGAGGCGGCAACAATCTTCGAGGTAGGTTTCGATCGATACATAAGTCATTCTTATGCCCGTTTGCACCGCAACACTAAGCATGACTTATGTATCGACCGAAACCTAACTCAGAGATTTTTGCCGCTTCGTCATCGAAACCGGCAGATAGTCGATTTCGACGCCGTGAGTTAGGTCGACCCTCTTTTGACCAAATTATTCGATGCCTAACTGACGCTTTTGCGGTGCAAGAAAACTGTGACTCATCTTAGGATTGGTTCCCAACTTACGCCGATTATAAGTAAAAGTCAGAAATGGGTTTTGTATCAAAGAATCAATATCAGTTCTTTACCACGGATTGTTGGAAAAGGTACAAAAATTTTTCATTCCATTTCCCTCACCTTATTTAGCTGAGCGTGGATTCAGAGGAGAAACTAAGTTACTATCAAAGAAAAGGAATGCACTGCAGATTTTTGAACGTGTTGGAAATCCACCAGTTTTGATGAGATATTTCTAGTCAGATTTCTTCTCATTCATCCATTTTGGTAAGCGAGCTTCCTCAGAATAATTTGCGGAAATCCACCATTTTTTGGAAATATTCAAGAAATCGTTTCAAAATCCTTAGAATCTTAAGAAACTGAGATATTGGTTATTAAGAGATAAATTGAACCAGAAAGAAACTTTCGAAAAATTAGCAAATGCTTATTTTCCACGATTTTACATTGAATTTCGCGGAGATTTCTTGAATATTTGTGAAAATTCGAAACAATTATAGAGATTCGAAGTAACCATAATGTGTAAAGAAACATTCAAAAATTTCTTCTTGCTGACTGTATGTTTGACAGAACATTGTGAAATCGAAACGAACCGAAATATCGATCTGTTTCGAATCGATTGATTCGGAGCGAATGATTTGCAAGTTCGAACTATTAGCATACCCCTAAAAATAACTGTTTTTAATTTAATTTTGATATTCTATAATAATTAGCAATGAAGTTGTTTACTCTAAAACATTAATGTTTTTTGTATATGAAATAGAATTTAATAAGTCTTGATAGAAGCGATATTATTTTTAGGAACATTTTTCGCACGCTTCTGTTGGCAGTAATTGATGAATGGCGAAAATTGTTTGAAATGATTATTTTACTACTCTAATATCATTCGATGAAATAATATAAAAATTACTGCCAGCATGTCGCATGATTCGATCATTTGCAAGGAATATATAATTTCTGATGAATTGCTATTGAATAGTACATTGAATTACACAGGCCGACAAAATTAGAACAAATTTCAGACCCAGAAACCAGAGTATACTTTTCCGAAGGTTTTTGGTGCGCTGAACAAGAATCCGGCCTCAGAATTGCTCCCTCACCTCTGGTTTTCGAGATATCCTAACCTAAAAGTGCGAAAAACGTGGTTTTTGCCCATATTTGAAGTCATGTAGTATAATGTTCTTGATTTTTACTTTAAAATCTTTTCCGGCATCTTAAAGTACAAACCTTGCCCTTTCAAACGCGCTTTAATTTGCTCAAATATCTTTTTTTGTCTTTGAAATATCCTACGCTGAAGTTCGGAATACGCACGAATTTCTCAAGTTTCGTGCACCTACTCGTTTAGTAAAAACAAAGTGTAAAACCACAACTCTTTGAAACGATAGATGTTTTAAGGGTGACAAGACATCGCGAGTCCAAAGTACCTATCAGTTTGTGATAATTAATTAGTTTAAACAATTTGTTTAAAGAATTTACTGCACATGTTAAAGGTGTTATTTCTCACCAACCCGGTGATAGGGTTTAATTTTGAAATGCTGGAGGTCCGGGTTCGATTCCCGGTCCCGCCGTGACTTACTTTTCAGAATATTTTCAAAATTTACTGCACAACATACAGTTTTTCTGAAATAAACATCGACATCAGATCCTTTGCGAGAAATACCTTCAAAATAATATTTGTCTATATTGCATTTCATGTTGGTGTAAACAAATTATTAAATAATAAATTTTTCAGTGATTATTTCATAATTTAAATGTTACTGTCAAACGACGCCGGAGTGGATTTCTCGGGGATCTGATGTTAACAGTCCGCTCTGGCAACCATGTCTCTATTCGATCATTAATAAAAAAAAACACCTATCTTTATGTCCCGTTTTAGCGTCGTATTTTACTGGATATCTTTTTTGGCGCCAAATTTTCCCACTTGACCGCGGTCTTATCTTGTAGCGGACATGAACGAAACTTGAGAAATTCGTGCGTATTCCGAACTTCAGCATAGGATATCTCAAAGACAAAAAAAGATATTTGAGCAAACTAAAGTGCGTTTGAAAGGGCAATGCCGGAAAAGATTTTGAAGTAAAAATCTAAAACATTATACTACATAAACTCAAATATGGGCAAAAATCACGTTTTTCGCACTTTTAGGTTAGGATATCTCGGAAACCAGAGGTGAGGAAGCAATTCTGAGGCCGGATTCTTGTTCAGCGCACCAAAAACCTTCGGAAAAGTATACTCTGGTTTCTGGGTCTGAAACCTTGTCGGCCTGTGTTATGAACGAATGAAACAACAAATAGAACCCACAAAGAATATAACTTTGGATTGCGAAAGGTAGGAAATAGTTATTTTCATACGACGTCATCGGCAAATGACACTTTCCTCCTTTTTTTGAGGGAAGAAAGGAGTGCTGTACCTCCCAAAGCAGGTAAAGTGAAATGCGAGAGGTAAAAGTTTTTTGGTCCCGCATCAATGACTGCTTGAACTAGAAATAGTCATTTGTATACCCAAGGAAGAAATTGCATTTTTCCCACCTGCGGATGAAGTGTGATGTCCAAGACTTGCCGAGGGCATTAATCATCCAAGGGAGGGACAGCGCTTTACTCCAGAGGCATATACATAATTTTTCAGTCGACGTAATTATTATTGTCTTTGACAAAGATTTTGCATTTTGGAATGTCACATTTCAAAATTTCTTTGCCAATCAAGTATGTGCTGATATTTTCATGCCACAATGTGTTGTGTCATTTTTTCAGTTCAAATCGTTGTTGATGCCGTAGGAAGAATCTCTTACTTCCCTTATTTTACTGTACTTCCTTTTCCTCAAAAGAGGGAGGAAAGTGTCACTTTCCAATGACGTAACACGTTATGTAGCATGGAAATATCAACACGTACTTAATTATCAACGACTATTTGAAATTTGACATTTCACAAGGAAAAAACTTTGCCAGAGAGAATAACAACTGTTGCGTCGTATGAAAAATCATATATATGCCTCTTGAGTAAAGCGCTGTTCCCTCCCTTGGATGATTAATACCCGAGGCTTGCCGATCAAATTTCATCCGCGGTAGGGAACGGTAAACTTTTCTCCCTCGGTATACAAATAAATACCCTGGGAGGAAAGCGCATCGTTCGCTCCTGCGAATGAAGTTTGAAAACCAAGACTGACCGAGGGCACGCTCTATTTCAGAGGCATATATATGATTTTTAATACGACATAACAGTGAATATCCTCTTTGATGAGGTTTTTAGATTTTGGAACATCAAATTTCAAATATTCGTTGACAACCAAATATGTGTCGGTATTTCCATGCAACATAACGTTTACGTCATTTTTTCAGTTCAAATCGTCGTCGACGCGGGAGGCAAAGCCGTACTGTAACGTTGCAGGTCGTGTGTACTTGGTTCGCGAACCTGCCAAGGGCCGAGGGTGAGTTCGGAACGAGCCTCCTATAAACGCGTACAAACGGGCATCCTTGGACCTAACCGTATCTAAAGTCAACGCTGTGTGCGTCGTTCTCGTAGCAACGCCGACGGTTAAAGTTGATTTTCTCCTACACATGACAGCTTCGATCTGTCACCGTCCGGTAAGCCTTACTGCTCGCTGATGAGTTATCCGCTTAATGTTATAGCATTCATCTTAAGGTGAGAAAAATCCTTATAAAAGTTTCGTTTGTCAGGAAATAATACTTCCAGAATAGTAACGTTTACCTTTTCAATCTTCTAATAAAGACATCCGTCACTGTAGATATAGTTAACTAAAACCCCATTTGCAAGTGACCATTATTGATTCATGAAATTCGTTTTAATGGACGATATTCCAGTTTAAGAGCTTCTGTATTAATCTCCGGATTAACATAATTGGTGGTTTTCCTTTCGTAGAATATATAAATCTATATCTGACTGCATGTTTGAGTTGTTTTTTATCTGCAAAACTAAAGGAGAATTCTATCATTTGGTGGATTGAAAAAGAAAAATACTTACACGAAACTGATGTTTAACTCAGGCTGTCAATAAAAGACGGAAAGGAACTTAAATGAAAACCTCGTTTACCTTAAATATATATTAAATGATTCTTTCATTGTTAAAATTATTTAGTACATATTTATTTTTTCAATGCTTACTCCGAATATGCAATGTCATGGCACCCTTACTAACAAAAGCTTGGTCACAAAAGTCGCACTTGTAAGGACGTTCGCCAGTATGATATCGGACATGGGTCTTGAACGAACTTCTTTGAGTGAATGATTTTCCACAATCCTGGCATTTGTACGGTCTTTCTCCAGAATGTGTTCTCAAATGCAGATTGAGCGTGGTCTTTAATGCAAACTTTTTATCGCAGTGTGGACACTCCACCGGTTTGAGACCTTTGTGGATCAACAGATGATCTCTAAGACTTCTTTTAGAGTTTACTCTTTTCCCGCAATGATCACATATGTATCTTTGACCGCCATTTTTATGGATCCTCATATGATGATGTTTGAGATACTTTTCTTGGAGGAACGTTTTATTGCACAACTCACAACGGTATTTTGTGTTTGTTTCGTAACCCTCTTCATGTCTAGCACGATGACTCTGCAGGGCAGATTTATCGTAACATGGGCGATCGCAAATATCGCATACGTGCAAGCTGCGACCATGTTTCGATCCTACGTGGTTTTGATACTCTTGCTTGGTTACAAACCCGGCCCCGCATTCCTCGCACGTTGCTACATATTCTTTGAGGTGCCGCTTTCTGTGCGTGGTTAGAGAAGCTTTTGATCTTAGTATTTTGAGGCAAAATTCGCATTGAAAAGAAACCTCATTAGTATGTACGCGATTGTGTACCGTAACCTCGTACTTTCTTTTAAATTTTTTATGGCAAGTTTGGCACTCGTAAGGTCGTTCTTCGCTATGAGAAAGGAGGTGTTTTTTAAGGCGGATTTTCTTCTCAAAAACTTTGAAACATTGCGGACAGGAAAACGGTTGATCATCCTCCTCAATATCTTCTAATTTTATCTCGCATAGCGCAGCCGCCCTAAAAGTGTAGTATTAATGTTTGTATGAAATACTGTTATAATATTAGGTTCCACCACAGTCAAAATAACACCTACCTTAGAAAAGTGTTCAAATGGCATAACGTTGTGGGTCAAAAGATGGTGTTCATGCAAAAAATGGGAAATCTGACTTAAATAACATAGTGAAAGTGAAAGTTCTTGTTTCTCTACATAAATTGCAAACTAGTTTTTGAATAATTTTGACCTATTTCTGGGAGAAGGTTTCTTATTCAACTGAATATGAAATCGATACAAATGGAAATCATCATGCAGGTATTAGCACCGACAACTGAAAAGGATGATAATGAGACAACAAATTTTCACCATGATCTTCAACAACAAAAAGGCCATCACAATTATTATGAGCAACTTCAATACCAATTGGGGAAGGAAAGCAATGATGAGTTTGTTGGATCATACTCAATATCGTTGCAGAAGCGGAAATATTGGTTCTTAACACATTCTTCTAAATTGCCAGCATATCGTCTATACACTTGGAAGGTATCAGCAGATAGACCGGATACCTTAATAAGAAATCACATGGATTGGGGGCCACGACTGGGAAATTAAAAGCCAGCGACACAATTAAGTACCTGGATATTGAAACTGATAAACTACGGCCAGTTTTAGAATCTTCAAATAATATTATTCCTAAACCTGAAGGGACCAACAAATTCGAACCTGCCTGTTCTGGGTAGTATGTCAGTACTAATCCCATTGAGTTACCAATGTGAGACCTATCTATTATTGCTGACAAAGTGGGCACAATGAATGAGTGATGGAAAACCTTCAGAGCCACATGACATTAATGCAAAATTCTTCAAGTTGTTAGGTATTGATAGGATAAAATGGGTGACGAAATTACGATACCAGAGATATTTCTCGACACTGATTGAAATCTACATTTATTCCAATTCTCAAGAAAGCCAGTGAAAAACTTTGCGTAGACTACAGACGAATTAGTTTCATGAATCAACTTTGCTCAAATTATTCTTGAAAATAATCCATAAACAAATGTATAAAAGCGAGTGAAAAATATACAATACCATACAATTTAGACTTATAGCATTGTGGAAAGGTTGATTTACGCCCAAAACTAGCACTCAACCGCAGATTGAAGAAAGATATCTGAGGACTTTGAGTGATCGCCAATAGCTTCAACATCTGGTTCTAATAAACTATCTACAAAAAATGATTCGTGCATTGCAAGCATATCTCCGATAGTAAGTTGTATTTTTAGCGGTATTAGTGATGATGTCACGCTGCCGCTTTTTGTATCCAAACAAAGCAAAATACCATTTGTTTCAACGTTATGGGTATGAACGGATGGTATTTTTACAAGTGATTGGAGAGTTATTTCAAACTCTTCATACATTGAATTGTATATATTGGATTGAATATACTACAATGAGTAAATCTTAAAATCAAGATGTCTGTTTGTTAGGACACATATCGTGTGAAGCAGTTTATTTTAAATGACGAACTGAAGAAACACAAATAAGGCGTCATTTTTGAGTTGAGATAAGTTGAACAATAGCGCTAACATTTCTAAACACATTGCGATCATTAAAGTGTAAAGAAAACTGAAATTTTTTCATAAAAAACAACAACAGCAAGAAGCATTATCGTACAACAAAAAGGGCACTGTATGCCACAGATTCGGTAGGTTACGGTTTCAGACCTCCTCCATAGTTTACCCATAAAGATGTCGTTAGCTATATTTTGAAGATTTTATAACAAACAGATCCAACATTCATTGAACATTTCCTCTTTACCTTATTAAAACTGTTTTTTTGGTTCAACTATTTCCTTCATAAAACCCATTTTCCATCAGTTAACATGTAATATTGTCAATGAAGTGATGCGTTTGTTAACATAGTGATCAATATTTTTCCGATCGCATTTTTTGTCTGTGATCGTTGACCAAGAATGAAGAGACACGATTTCTACAGCGTCCCGCGCAAAATTTTATGAGCAAGAAAAAAAAAGAATAAGCTTACAGAGAATAGGGACAGGTGTTCAATGGTGTTTTGATGGTTTTTGCGGCATATAAATACTTGGGGTTTCAGCCTGACCGTATGCAACGAACCTAAAGAAACTCCAAAAACAGTTAACACCCCCATGTTGTATTTTGGTTCAGGAAGAATTAAAATACCAATATATCGGTCCACCGTTTATTTGAGTCTTTCAATATTTGAAATATAATCAATATCGACACCACCGACGTCGTGCGTTTTATAATGAGCCATCAGATGGCTTTTGGTGGTGAAATTTTTGCCGCATTCGCATTTATAAGGTTTCTGGCCAGTGTGCGTCCGAATGTGTACGGTCAGCGAGGTTTTTTGAGTGAAACCTTTTCCGCACATTTGACAATTATATGGTTTATTTGCATTGTGGATCCTTTGGTGTACCTTTAAATATTCTCTGGAGGCGAAAACTGAGTTACAGATGGGGCAGAGATGATCTTTGAGACCAGTATGCATTTTAATATGAGTCTCGAGTACTTCCTTACTACTCACCGATTTACCACATATATTACAGATGTATTTCTTTAATTTACTGTGTATTTTCATATGAGCATTTAGGTTTCTATTAGTAAGATAGCTTTTGCCGCATATTTCGCACACGTGGCAACGATCCGTGCCGTGTGTTTCTTCGTGCGTGCGTTTGTGCTCTTTCAATCCTGAGGAAGTAGTAAGGGATGACCCGCAGATGTCGCAAATAAATTTTTCTCCATTGTGATATAAACGTCTATGGTTGTTGTAAAGATTTTTGCGCACAAAACCGATACCGCAGTCTTCGCAATAACAAACGAACTCTCCCAAATGCTTGCGTCTATGTGTGATGAGATGGGATTTTTGAAAAAACATACTCGAGCATATATCACATTGAAAGCTTGGATTTTCATGAATTTTTTGGTGTGCTTTGAGTTCGTACTGATGACGAAATTTTTTATCGCAAACGCTACAGGCAAAGGTTTTTGTTTTGGAATGATTCATGATGTGTTTTCTAAGAATTTTTTTAGTAGTGTAGCATTTGTCACACATTTCGCATTTGAATGTGGCACGGGACTTCTGAATATTGTTGCTGACGACTTGATTTTCTAAGGATTGTTCGAAATGCGGCGCGGTGATTAAGCTTGTCGCTGCTATGTTCTCTAGAATAGCGGTACATTCTTCTTCTGTTGAAAGCATGCGAAGAAGTTCCGTGTCAGTTGGATTGAACTGGTCCGTAGCGGTGTTGTCGAGATGGTCCGATGGTTTCAATTGAGGTAAGAAGTAGAGATCGTTGTTTAAATTGTAGTTAGGAAAAGTCGGATGATTCTCTTGGTAGTAGCACCTAAAAATATCATATCTCATCTTCGTAATAAAATTGGACGAACAATAAAAAAACATGCTATTAAGACGAAACATTGATTTATTATGTATCACAAAGTACAATACGTTTAAAATAATTTCAGAATTGGATTAATTTATGTGGATTTCCGCCATGTGTGCTTTTAAATATGATTTCTTCTTGAAAAGTTCTCGGCATCTTATACAACTGTACAACTGATGCTGCATCAATAAATGAGCCCGCATTACCTTAAAGTTACATACTTCATATTCACATTTCTCACACTTAGCTCTATTTTTAATGTGAATTCGACAACTTTTACGTGTCGAAAAGTATTTATCACAGAATTGGCAAGTTTTGTTCTCAACGTCGAATCTCTTGCGGACGGTTGTACTTGATTTTTCATTGCATTTTTCTTGGACTAGCTTTTCAGGTGGCGGATCACTTGGAACTACTGCATGTTCCGAATCTTGCGGCAGGTTTACTTTCTTAGAACTCTTTGATCTATGATTTCTGACTAGTTTTTCACGTTGAGGGTTATATTTCAATTGATTTTCGATTTCCTCTTCAATGTTCTTCGGATAATCGTGAAATTTCAAGTGACCTTTGAAGGCTTCTGCGTTGTCGAAAATATCAAAACATATATCACACGTTATAGATACTTGCTCTTCCTGATTGGAATCTGTGTCGCAAATCGAACGCTCCACCCTGCTCGAAGGAATTTCATTGAAATTCAATATTTCAGATTTCGTCGAATGATTTAGACAAGGTTCTGCTGCTTTATCTATTGAAGGTTTCCACAAAGAAACTGGATCTGATACAAGTGAACCATTTTCCTGAATTTTTGCTTGGTTCTTGTTGTATATATTACGGATGAAGACGCAACTCTTCGACGTGTCCATGGCTGTATGTTCTAGTAGTTTAGAATTTTCAATGAAAGTCACCTGGCAGGTTTCGCATTTTATAGAAATATTATTTTCTATGGTCAATCTTTCGGGGACGTTTAGTTTGCTTGTGATATTATGCTTGTCCGGGCGGGTTGATAACTTTGTTGATGCAGCCTTTTCGTTACTTGGATGTTCATCTTGGAGACTACTTTTGATCAACCTAGAAAAGTCGTTTATTAGTTATTTCTCCATGCGTAAAGATTGAACTCGTGTCCAAGATGTTCAGGCGACAACACTGGCTATTATTGCCCCAAGCATTCTAAAATAAAGATGAACCACGATCCTCAAGCGTTGAACATGAAAACAATTTTCATTTCGAAATTATGAAAAGTTTCAGAAATTTATGGATAAATATTGAAAGAAGTTCAAAAAAAATTCTCCAATATATTATATTACAACCTTCTACGCGACGAGAAGACACTTATTCGCAAGTTTATTATTAGAAGGTGAGCTTAAAATAAAGTAGAAATGTGAAAATATTCAATAAAACTTCCTTTTATTACTTTCTGTTACAAAATACATATAAAACTTCATATGATTTCATGCATTTTAGCGTGTTTTTTCATCAACGTTTTCGTGACAAAACCTTTATTGCAAACGGGGCAAACGTACGGTCGTTCCCCAGAGTGATACCTCAAATGGACGGTCAACGTGCTTTTTTGAGTGAAACTTTTAGTGCAAAGTTCGCAAGTGTATGGTCTGTCTTTGGTGTGAACGCGCTGGTGCACTGCGAGGAATTTTTTGGCAGAAAAACATTTTCCGCATATGGTGCATTTGAAGGGCCTCAGACCGGAATGAACTCTCATATGCTGTTTGAGGCTCAAAGGGGACGGTAATTGTTGTGAACAAATAGAGCATACAAGCTTTCGGTCGGGATGTCTGATGCTGCGGTGTTTGCCGAGGCCTTTCCTGGTGGTGAAACTTCGGTTGCAATATTCGCAAGAAAAAGAATGTGGGCTCTGATTATTCTTTTCCGAATGCGAATTGTCGATGCCGTTTTTATTCTCGTTTCGGTTCTCGTGACAGGTCTTATAGTGATAAACGAATTCGCAGTTATAAGAAAATTCTTCGACACACTCCGGGCATTTTAAACTTATCAAAAAATCGTCCTTCACCTCCTCCTTGTCTTCTGTTCTGGATCTGAAAAAATGCGCTGCCTCAATGTTCCGGTCCGTCACTTTCAGATGCATACACCTACGAGATCGACTACCAAGACAATCATGCTGAGCCAAGATATTAGAAAACACTACTTCGCATTAATTCCCTTCATCATCCTCAACATTCGAACCGACAAATTTCCTTCCCGTCGAAATTACCACTGAAAATGAACTTACCTTTTTCGGAAATGGCTATCCAAAGCAATCATTAAAGCATAGAATCAGTACATTTTAAACTTAGAAAAATTGAAAAAAATAATGAAAAAAACACTAGTGACGACACAATTGTTACCAGGAGACATTTCTGTTAAATGTACATGTATATAATTGATAAAGAAAAAATGAAGGATACAAATTCTATTGTTACTAGCAGAAATGTGATCTCGCGGTTGTTCAAAATTCAGAGTTATGAATGTTTCAGAATTCAAAATTGTGAGGCATTCATTTTGAAAAAAATTAAAATGTCAATTTTCAGCTTTGTATAGTCTTTTCTGTATCTTGTCATTAAAATTGCGTGAATAACAACCTTATTCGTTCTGATAAGTTCCTAAATGAATCAGACCTATGTTTCCATTGACACATGAATTAGTAGAAGTATGAATTAGTAGAGTAATGAATTGCGAAGGTTATCTAAATTTTCAAAAAAAAAACACGGGATATATTGAAATTCAATAAGATTCATGAAAATTCAATCTTCGAATTCTTCAATGTTTGCAAAGACTCTTTGACAAATCAACAATTTATCCACTGTCCCCACTGTTATTGACGACAAGGCAGAATATGTCTGGAGCTCCCACCAAATGAACATAATGCCATCAAACAATAAACCATCTAGACCCCAACACCCGATCTAGGCAAATTTACACACTACCTACACCAGGGATAGTGAATTTTGTGTTCAATGATGCTTAAAATATTGTGTCGCATGTCAATGATTCGCCATCCCTGACCTATACCTCGACATTCTCAAAGAGCAAGACTAGGTACATACTTTAGAGCTATGGGCGTACGGGGAAGGGAGGGCAGCTGCTTCATTCCTCCGCCGGAATTCTGGTACTTCACCGGAAAATCTAACCCTCTCCTCCTGAATATCACCTGTCCTACCCACGGCGAAAGCTACGCTAGCCTGTATTTAGAACCATTGTACACAAGTTGCGGGCGATTGTAATTTCCGATAACTCAGATCTGTGTCTACGCACGTGTCGATGGTCGCCCGAAGGGCGTAGGAGCAACGTGCGGACTACTAAAGAGTCACCATAGTTGATACGAACCATGTGTTTACCCGAAAGTTGCATACAACAAGCAACTTTCGTTATGGCAGGACATAAAAGTAGCTTTTTTTGAAAAAACAGAACGTCGAAAACCTATTTGAGGTCTTTTGAATGAGGGCTGCCAGAATCGAAAAGAGAACAAAAAAAGAATTAGTTTCTATAGTACCTCAAATACTGCGGTACTATAAGAATTGCCTGGAATTTAGGGCTCCTGATGAACGAAATGACTGCTCGGATTTAAAATTTTTCGGGACTTGTCTATAGAACAATGTTTGGTAATTAAAAATGAACATTGACCGCATTAACGTCTGCATGATATTTCAAGTAAAATTACAAAAAACCATTACTAACAACATTATTTTTGTTGAAAAAAATTTTTTTTTTCTTGTGAGCAAGAATTGCATGAAACTATTTCTCTTATGCTACTTGTATATCTTGATGACGTCAGGGACACAAATCTCCAGCAATTGACAAATGAAAAATGCCGGTGCTTCGCAATAATTTATTCAAAAATCATAAACAATATGAAATATAAAAACATTTTCAATATACACAAACAAACTCTTCAATTAATTACGTTATGCAATTTAGAATGTGCGTGCACCAGTGATTTCGTAGCAAAAGACTTCAAACAAATGAGACATTGAAACGGTCTGGCTGTTTCGTGAGCACACTTAATATGCCTTAATAGTGGCGCCCTCTGCGTGTAAGCACGACCGCATTTGAAACAAATATGTGGCTTTTCTTTTGTATGCGTGACTAGATGATCCTGCAGATGATGATTCCTTCCAAACCTTTTGCCGCATATTTCACAAGGAAATGGTTTGTCTTTTGTGTGAGTGCGCATGTGATTACGGAAAGAGTTAGGTGTTGCCAGACTTTTGCCGCACATGTCGCAAACGTAGAAGGTGCGTAAGCCGTGGTGAACATTTTTGGCGTGTAATAACATGGATTTTCGGCAAGAGAAAACTTTTTCGCAAAGGTTACAAGGATGTTTTGGTTTAACGTAAGTGGCCTCATGGGCGAGCGCGCTATGTTGTTTAAGATCCCGGTCGCTGTTGAAAGCTTGGTCGCATAATTCACACTTATAGGTGAAACTTTCGTGTTTGTTCTTGATATGACGACTTAGATCTCCTTGATATGTGTATTTTTTGTTGCATTGCGAACATTCTAAGTAGGTCACTTGGTTTGAATGTTTCTCGTGCATATGTTTTTTCATTGTATCGTTTGTCAGTGACGAGTTTCCACATAAAGTGCACTTGAATTCTTTTCTAGATACGTCGAAGTGTGAGTGGACTTTGAGTAGATGGTTGAAAGTGAATCGCCGATTGCATATCTTGCAAGGAATTTTTTTCGGATCGTCTCTTCGATATTTCCTTTTCTTTCTGGAACAAATGGTTCCTTCTTCCAATTTTATTGAAAATTCTGTTGCGTTTCTTCTAGTCAGCATACCAGTTTTTTTTACACAAATATCCCTAAAAACGATGGAATTAGGCAATCACCAATTTCGAAAATTTATAAAGGGCTGAGACGATGTTAGGCGTCCCACGAAATGAATAAAAAACTGTTATAAATCCGTTTAATTTGAACATAATTCATAAAGTAAAAATCTTCAGTTTAACGATAAATATAATAGAACAAAAATTCGAATTCAGAACTTTAAAATCTATTTACATACATAACAAAATTAGTCAATAACGCTGTATTTTGTACATCTTTTTTGGAACTACGAAATGACAAACAGATTGTTTAACGAAAATGTCGTTTCATGTAATCAAATTGAGCCATATTATTAAGTACCGGGAGAGAGATTAAATATTAATTAATATTTTGGTCCTTGTTTTTGGAGTTTTGAAGTCGTAGGTCGGGAATCGTTTAGTTTAGACGGTCCAATCTTATTGGTTTAAGTAATATTTTGTAAATTGTCATTTATTACAGGTGTATATCCAATAAGAATTTCGAATACAACTCATTCCCAAACGTGTTCAAACGATCAATGAAAAGTAAAAAAATTGATTCATTATTAACATATCGATAACTAAGTTTACTCTGAGATCAACTAGTTTCAAATGTCATTGAGCGAATGAAATATGAAGAAAGTTCTCAACTACATTCTAAGAAAAAGAAAAAAACTATTCAATATATCAGAAATATTTTGTGAAACAAAATTATTTCACAGATGCTCGTACTATTATCTCAACCGTTCTAAGGAAATTAGTTCACAGACCAAGCAAACATTTTGTCAAACAATAAATTGGAAAATTGGACTGCCGTGACACCGGTCCCACGGATATGTTAAAATATCGGTAGAGCCTGAAATTCTGTCAAAATTCCAGCTAACTCAATATCTTGGTGAAAAGAAATTTTATATTTAATTATTTTCTGTTAAATGGAAATTTGTTAGATGATAATTTGTATAGGTTTTCCCAGAAATCGGCATCAAGCCCAAGTTATAATAGTCGAGAATTTACACTGTGATACAAAAATTAAATTTTTAATATATTTTTTTACTTGTTCGTTATGGTTTGCTTAATTATGTTCCTGTAAACTCTGGTTTAAATTGTGAAGCCAACTGCAGCAGGCAACAACCAACCAAATAATCAAATATTGACTACTATGCCAGTTTGGCAAAGTAACATTAAAAGTTGGCGCATTTGATACAAATTTCAAATGGTGTAATTGCTTCTTGCCTACACAAAGCTTTGTTCAAAGTCTTACGGTTTTAGTTAAAGTGAGATGAGAGAGTCGTTTTATGAAGTGTGATCGAGATAAATAGCCCTGTCAAAATTGTAATTAATTCCAGTGAATTAAATATCAGCAAGCGCATTAGGCTCAGTCAGTTGGGCAATATCTTCATAGGGATAGGGTAAATGGAAGGGGGGGTCTGGTATCATCTCCTGTCCTGGTCACCTGACTTGAATCCATTCGATTTTTTTTACTGGGAAGCGGTGAAATATAAAGTTCATCTAAGCCGATTGAAAATGAAGTTGAAGTACGGCCAAGATTAAACCAGCTAAATTTGTCATTAACAGAAGTTTCGCCCCTTAGGGTTATCAAACCCAATTTTTTTTCATGATGTCGGGCGTGCATTTCGTCTCTAGGAAGGTAATCTGACTATCTGATGTGATTAAATGAATTTTTACTAAACAATGTGTCATTTCCTTTGATAAAATTAATCAAAACGTTACCATCGCACTTCATGAAGCGACCGACTCCATCCCAGTCAAACTATAAGTATATGGTTGAAGAAAGCATTGACTACCCTGAAACCGTTTCTCAGTAAGTAAATGAAGATGTTGGAAATTGGATTTCTTTGCAAAACAAGAAATTGTTCTCCATTTTGGAATTCTTATGAAATGCGCCAACTTTTAATGTAACTTGCCAAACTGAGATAGAGGATGTTGGACGAAATGTTACCTTTGAATATTTGGTTGAAGAAATAGTGACGTTTTCATCCAAGTTGTGGTAGTTCTAGTAGGATTATAGGTGAAGTTTCATAAAAACATCATTCAGGAGGACATTCATAACGTCATGAACAAATAATTAAATCATATTTCAGTAGAAAACACCTCAGTTGAAGCCCAGAAGAGTGTAGTGCAGCCTGTAAGCGTATAGCTCAGTTAAATGGCCTTTTTTCGCATTTGACACTTGATCTATCCATGAATTCAGAAAAGGTCACCTCACCAGAAATTTACGCCACGAGCGCTGACTGTTTAATGAAAGTAAGAGATATAAATAAAAGTGTGAATTGAAAAGCATTTTTGAGAAATATTGATTTCATTGAAAAAACTCAAAAGATATATGTTTAAGTTCGAGGATTGAGAGTAAAATCAGATGACTTTGAATACGTCATTTCCTACCAGATGAAAATTTCCAAGTGAATGATTATTATGATCCTTTGAATAATAAAAAAATCAGCTAGCAATATAGCTAAACCGACAGAAAACTCTTAAGCTGATGCAACAGATGTTCCTGTCTCGTTGCTGGATTACATCTTACATGGCATTAGGGGGCTGTCTTTCTACTGAAATATAATCAGGTGACTTGATAATTTGTTAATGATGCTATTTATTAGGTCAGCTGCAATGGGTCTTTTCTTTGGGCGTGCGTGTGTAGCTTAAACCACCAACAAAACTAAAAAAATCTGCTGGTGGCTCGCGAACTAAATAAGTGATCAATTAAAAACCACGAACTTAGCTGTGAACGAAATGTTATTTCGACGAATTCAGATAACATCTATTAATATATGCTTTCAAAAAAATTATCCTATTTCTTTATAAAATACGTTTTACAAATTATTTTCACAAGCCTTTTAAAAACAAATTTATATCTACATATCTGTAAAATCACAATTTTGCCTGAGAATATGGTTATTAAAAAAATCAAATGGAAACATGCACATTGAATACTAAGAAGCACTGATTTATGAACTCATTTCTTCCGCAATTATTTCAGAAGCAACTACTTAGTATTAAAAAAACTGGAACTGGTCATAGCCGTGTGCATCAATATTGTCAACTGTTTGAATATGTTTGAAATTATCAATTGACAAGTTTTGGAAATCATCAAATTTTAGTCTAATTGCTTAAAAATCAATACCATCTTCGCTATAGTAAATGAAAATTTGAAAATCCCAAGTACTTATTATGTTTCGTTATTTACATTAGTCTATGACAGAATTTTTCAATACCTTGTTTTTTGTAATACATAAAGTTAACAATAAAACCGATAGAATAGCAGGATGGCACGGTTAAAGTTTTTCCAACTTTTCCTCTTTACAATGAAAAAATTTACGTTACTGATTTTCACTTTTTCCCTTGAAATCGACGTGCCTCGAGTCCTTTCTGTTTATTGATAACAATAAATAACTTGACAAATTCATCCGTATTCACAATTCCAACATCCAAAACAAGGCAACGAGACAATTCAGCGGATCAGGAACCAACATCAAGGATTGCGTAAATCAGGCAACTACTTTAAACTGTCAGTTTTTGGTTTCTTGCTCTTTCATTCTAATATAATCATGAACTTCCATATGTTCATTGTAAGATTTCATATCAATAAAAACGTCGTAACAAATACCACAAGTTATAGATTTCACATTCATGTTTTTTTTACTTTCTTTTAACCTTACTGTTTTCTGTACAACATTTGAAGTCATATGCATTATATTCTGATGATATTTCAGTTCGGAACTCTCAGAAAAACTAGAATTGCATGTTTTGCAAATATATAATAATACTCTTTTTTCGGGAATAATTTGTTTTTTGGTTTCGTTTGTAATTATTTGGTCATGCTGATTTAAATGTTCTAAGAAGTATTCTGGCGAATTCTCATGTTTTGTACAAATGCTGCAAATGAACAAACATTGCTCTTCAGAAATGAACGGTTTATGTCGAAGTAACTGATCGCTGTTGCTAAAAGTCGAACGACAAGTTTTACATTTGGCAGAGAATTCTCTTATCACAGGTAACTTGGTAGTGCTGTCATCCATTTCGACCGACACATCTTGATTTTTGAAGTTGTCATTTGGACCTTTGTTATTCTCATCATCACTTTCTTCATGAATAAATTTATGAAGTTTAAGCATTTCAAAGGTCGTAAATTTGGAGGAACATCGATAACAAGGGAATGATTTTAGTCGTTCTTTTCGCATTTTAGGCGAAGTATCCTTGCGACGGCGGCGTCGATAACTGGTTAACCTACAAAAAGGATTATTAATGCGTTTTTCGCGCGGCTTTCATGCCTAAAATGGAACAAATTTGAACTTAATAAAAGATGACAATTTATCAGATTTTTATCTTATATCAATACATCTATTATCCTCTGTTAATGACTTGTCATTATGATTCCAAAGGTATATAATAAAACACGATATGGCAATATTAGATATACCAAAATATGCAATAGCAAAAATTTTCTTGAACCTAAATGATTATTAATATACACATACACATTCAATTCGAATAAATTATTTCTACATATATTGTAGTCCTCGTATTACGTCCAAATGGCAACTGTAAAACATACACCAAATTCCGTCAAAAACATTTCAACGCAAGTGTTTATGCTTCACTAAATTTTTCTACAGTTTGTTATTAACACAAGTGGCACTGGAGTGTCTAATCACAAAAATTATAACGATCCGAGAGGCTTGCCGTGAACTTTCGAATGAGTTTTCAACAGTGATTTGGTGGCAAACGCTTTTGGACATAGCACACATTTAAACGGTCTCTCGCTGCCGTGTACGGATTTGATGTGTGTGATGAGGGGCGTTCTTTGGGTGAAACCTTTTCCGCATTTTGGGCAAATGTGCGGTCGTTGTTTCGTGTGGATCCGAAGGTGATCTTGACGCGTACTGCTCTTGGCGAAACATTTGCCACAAATTTCGCAACCGAATGGTTTTTCAGCAGAATGTGTTCGCATATGAAGTCTCAATGAGTATTGCGTGGACAGACTTTTGCCGCATATCTCACAGATATGTCTCATTCCGTTGTGGAAGCTTTCAACGTGAACCGTTAAGCTACGTTTGCACGAAAAGACTTTATCGCATCTATCACAAGGTACTTCGGGTGGCACATAGCTTTCTTCATGCTGTAACATGTGTTTTTTGAGATACATGTCGCTGTAGAAGTCTTTATAGCAGATGACACATTGATACACAACACCCTTGTGTTTAGACTCCACGTGTTGCATGACCTCTTTCTCGGAACGGTAGGACTTGTCGCAGATAGGGCATTGGTGACGAAAATTGTCGCGAATATGATTATAGTTCATGTGATTTTCCAGATACCGGCTGGTTTTGAAGGAGCGTTCGCAGAGCGTGCATTTGAATTCTTTGGTTTTGAGATGAATCTGCGCATGGACTTTCAGTTGGTACTGGTAGGCAAATTGCTTATTGCATTCTGAACAAGCAAATTTTTTCGGGGCGTGATGTTGTCTGGCGTGGTGCTTTCTCGCATTTGCCGAAGGGAATTCTTTGCCGCAGCAAAATTGGCTCGAATAGGTTTCCTCGACGAATACTTGGCATATTGGTTCCAGCGATCTGGAAATGCGAAACGCTAGAATCATCTCGGTTTCAGCAAAAACAGACTAGATTAGTGCGAACGAAAGAAAACTGCTAAAAACACGCATTGACTTCAGGAAGAAAAGTATCAAATCTTTTAGGAATAATCCATTTCGTTCTGTTGTTGACAAAAATTGAATACCAATTGAAAACCTCATCATATTGATACATCTTCACTAATTCACAAAATTATAGTTAAAATACTAGTCACGAAGTTTTTTACCTTTACGAATTTCTTTCAGGGAAACTTTCACTTACCTTTGTAATCCCACGACGTTTGGTGGAATTCTGATTGAAAAATATTCGACGCATAAAACGGAAGAGGTTCCAATATTCTTTTTCAACGAATGAACTATTTATAAAGGACTTTAAATAAATACGTAATGCATAGTGAAATATCTGAGTGAATGTTTTACTACCGATTAACGCCTAAATTTTTTATTACAACTACGTTCTTTTGAAAGTTGTTGTAACAATTGACCTCGAGCTTCATTCAACCTTGTAGTTTTCATCTGCAAAGATCTCTAAAATGTGGTGACATAGCCATTAATAACGCTAATAAACAAATTTCATCTTTATTACAATTATAACAATATAACATTAAAATGGTCCTTATTTTAGGCCGATGCCAAAATTCTTTATTACTTACTAAAAAGTAATACTATTAACTTATACTAAACTTATAATCTATATCAATTATGAATCCAAGTCTCCAACCACGGCCAACAATAGGTTTGTTCTCAGCAACGAATGATCCCTCGATGCAGAAGATTAAAAATAGCGTTCCAAGCGGAAAGAATCATCCTTCGCATGCCATAGTCTTCTATCCAAGCAAATTAGGATCGCATGATGTATATCCGTCAATTATCATTTAAATATAGAATACCAAGCTGGTTCACAGACAAGAACGCTTGGATTTTGATATGTCTATCCGGCAATAGGATGGGCGGGTGTGGTTGCCATAAAAGCGTATGACATGCGGATCGGCTTGAATTCATGATTTACTTGATATGATACTTAAAAGTACGCTTAACCGGGCCCTCGACAAACTGAACGGCCTGTGGCATTCATGAATCGATATCTATTTAACCCTAGGAACTTCTTGTTGCAATCAGTTTGGCTTGGGGCCGAAAAGTTTAGAAACCTTTAATGTAAGGGATACATAGGAATAATGACGATATTATGTATGAAATATTATGAATAATATTGTACGAAATAGCTAATGCTTCGTCAGAAGTGTAAAATGAATTTGGGCACTGATTTTCGAAATTCCCTCCTTGCAAGTTTTGTGAAAATCGAGATAGCAGCGGTTTCTGAGATAATTGTGTCCACTCTCTATGAGTTTGAAGTCAAAATGGAGAATAACTTACACATTCTCCCTATTTTTGGCTTTGAAATACCCCAATGAGATCCAAAACTCATTTAACATAGCCAGTTGTCGATGCAAAAACGTTTTTAGCTGTTCAGCTTAGGGGCGTGGAAAAACTGCTTGCCGAATGATCCAAGATTTAAAGCTTCAATAATGTAACGAGCTTCACTGTTCATTTTTTGTGTTGATCTAAAAATTTCGATAAATATAGTCGTTTTGTTTTGAAGGCTGAGTATTTCCTTTCATGTAAGTTTTTTTCTTGTTCCTGAATTGTTTTTCCTCTGAAGTGCCTGTTTCTTGTGAAAATTTTCCTTGGATACAAGAAACCTACCTCGCATTATAGTCTTTGAAAATACTTTGCAAGATAAAGTATATTTTAAACTTCCTCTTATTGAGTTTTTCGTAGATCCTCCTTAGCGTTTTCATACCAATCCGTTGTTTGAATGAAAATCAAAGCTCCTATCAGCTGTTTCAATTCCAAAACTGATCTTGTTCCAAAAGACGCTCCTTGCAAACTTGAACTAGTTATAAAATTTGGAGCGAAAAGCCAAGTTCAATTTTTTGGAAATTACTGCAAATATAATGCAGGGCTCATCCAAACGTGTACGAGTTTGTCAGGAATCATCCGTAGATTTTAATGCGGTTTCTTTGATGTCTTGAAATGCCTTATTACAATGTTTATAGAGGTTTATTGCGAGTGTCATTGAGTACAACTACAATCTTCCAGGAACAAAAACTTGCTAGAAACAGAAACTCAATGATTCTCCTGATGCGAAATTAAGATCGTCCAACGATTGTATATCTACCTCAGAATGAAGATACAACAAAAATTTCGGAAGCTAGGATTGTCGTGTCAGTACAATTCGATAGCGGGCCCATATTTATACTGCGATGTCTGAATCTATTGGTAAATATAGTGTAACCAAGGAATACAGACTCTAATAGAAGAGCATTCACAGGACTTCGTCTTGACCTGAAAGTATCCCGAGATGTAAAAGCAGTGATCACCGTCAGATGGAGTGGCACTCATCGAGAATCGGTTGACTAAGGAGGTTGTCGTTAAATTTTATTCGTACTAAACCGGAGCGCTAATTCAAATATTGTTTATAGAACGAGCTCACTGCGGGGATAATTTATTACCATCCTATTATCAACTCTCTACTACACAACAAAGTTGGTAACATGTTTCCTCTTTCCTCGCCTGCCATTTCCGCTTTTCTTTAACTTTGAGAATACCTATGCCCAATTTTTGAGGCATCCTACATTTTGGTTGTCGATTTAGAAATTCATATTTTCGATTGCCAGTGATTTAATTTCTACTCATAGAGATAGTATGAGCTTCATCATATTTGTTCGAGGTATTAATGTATCATATTCAGTATCGGAGCTCTGACCGCCACCTAGGTATGGGCAAAATCTTAATCGGGAATGAGATTGAGATTTTTATTCATCACAGAAACCGATGATTGGTCATGATAATGGATCAAATAGAGAAGACGCTCTCAATGAGAATACTCAGGAATTTTATCTGGTAGATCTTACCATCTGGGATTACCATTTGAATCATAATTTTAAACTGCGTTTAAAATTTCAGTCTTAATAAGTCTTAAATTCAATCATATATTATAGCATATAATCATAAATACCATCTCTTCTTTTTAAATATTTTGAAATGAGTACATCAATTATTAATTATTATATCTTATTGTGCTAAAATTGCGATCATTGTCGATCGTTAAATCAAATTCTTCATTTCAAAATTCGATTAATGATAGATTTTCATCATCTTCTAAGTTATCAGCGAAATCCACGCTTGAAATCATTGACAAATCATCTCTTCATCTCTCGAAATTTCATCTTCAATAATGATTAAAACGTAATTCAATTTACAAAAAAGCACATGAAATATTAAACATCTGGTATTCTTTTAAAAGGATATCAACGGAACATGAATGTTTATCCACAATACCAACAAAATTTCCATCATCATTACTCTCTTTATATTCCAAAACCATAATTATAAATTTATCTGTTCATAAATTTTATAAAGACCGCATCAATTGTATCTTCTAGTGATAATCTATTATTTTGACGAAACCTACTGAAACTGAAAATGTGTAGTAAAAAATTGCCTATCGAAAACTGGCGGCAATTGGCGTTAATTATTTGACCCTCGAAAAACAGCACTCAACACGACCGAATGAATCAATTGCGTTTAGGGGCGGTTCAATTGTTATTTAACGTACTTTTTGAATATTCTCCATCCTTTTTTGAAAAAAATTATATACTAACTCATTTAATCAAGACAGTTCATACTTCATACAAACTTCAATGAAACCTTCCTCTTTTCAAACTT
Source organism: Novius pumilus (assembly GCA_020654155.1). Taxonomy (NCBI): domain Eukaryota; kingdom Metazoa; phylum Arthropoda; class Insecta; order Coleoptera; family Coccinellidae; genus Novius; species Novius pumilus. Next base: position 417,808 of record JAIFOV010000010.1, on the reverse strand, counting down.
CGTGAATCAAGATCGAAACTATTTTGCATATGATATATGGATTGTCATTATCTAATTTTAGATAGATAGTTAAACTTAAAAAGTTGTTAGTAGCTCATCTGCAGTGAATTCTTATGTGATTACCGCATTTGAAAGTATGGTAGATTGTCGTCAGAAAAAATACATTTCATCTGTGCATTAAGCTAATAGAAATCAACTTTAGATTTTCAAAGTCCATTTTATCATATTGATAATCGTAGCTGATAAGAATAAAATAAAACGGAATAGCCTTGACGACGCCGGCTCCTATTTCCAACAAAGCATATGGTGATCATCATAATACGGCTGCCTTGATAACTGAGTGCTATTCTCGTATCTCCTTCACTCCCGCCACTACGCACATGCGCAGTAAGCAGGTGTCAATGATCCAGGGGTGCCCCCAGGAGTAAATTTTGTACCTATGTATGTCAAAAAGCGCAAAGAGAAGTTTTCGCTTCAAAGATACATAATGTATTATCGCGATAGTTTGTTTCCATAAGAGCAAGTGGCAAATTGTTGCGAATATGCAGAAAAGGCTTTTGCTATTGGCTTTTGAATAAAGCAGCGACGATGAAGTACTTATTCGTCGACCCAGGTAAATATATGAAAGGCAAGAGCACATTTGCAATCTGCTCGTTTTGGGTTTCTTTGAAATATTTCGCCGTTCCACGAGAACAATCTTGGATTTATTGACACAAATATAACAAGTTTGTGAACTCTTATCTTAAAAAGAATGTGTATATAACAAGCTAATTCTTTTCCACACAAATTTTGACTCATCAAGACAACTAAACGTGTTTTACTTTCCGGGCAAAGATATTATATTCGCAAAGAAAACCTAAAATTATCTAAATTTCGTGCAACAGCGCTTAGATCTTTCACAGCGTTGCCGGCTCGATAATCTCGTTAAACGTAGTCGCTTTAGTGCTGGTGAAATCCGTGTACCGCAAAACTCGGTTTTAACAACACGTTTAATGAAAAATAGTTTAACCAAACGAATGCCAGCAGAGCGTTGGTGAAATCGGACCTAAAATTTTGAATGTTCCATCAGGAAAAACTAATTCTACAGTGATTCCTATTGAATGGATTATGTTATCTACAAATTAATTGATGAACACATTAACACATTATTTCAGTGCAGTAATCTAGCAGATCAATTCACTCTGAAACATCCAATACATTACAATATCGTACATTGCTGGTTCACATTTTTCCTGTAGAAATCCTGCCCTGTATTAAATCGCTGAACTTGTAGAATACTAGGATGCTGTGAACTGGGATAACCGAGATCCAGTTCAATTCAGGTCCCTCGTGAGATCCGATATTTTCATATTTTTTTATCAGTACTTACTTTGTCTCTCCTGTGCCGTTCTCCAAAATGTCGTTGTTTGATCCACATTTTAGGCCTTCTTGTTCAACGGTATCCGTTCTCACATTGAACAAATAAACCTAACAAGATTTTTTTGTGATTTTTAGTTCACCTAGTACATAATAAAATACCAAGCAAGTCCTCTACAAAACACAGTCCATATTCTATTCTGAATATTTATAGGATATGCGCTTTAGTGGTGATATTACATCCAATGATTTTAATTCTTTGATTTTTATAATGTATATGGAATGCTGGTATATTGATAAAAAATCACTTCTTTTACTACTCATTGGCAATTTGTTTTTAATTATAAACTATTAGACTCATGAACTGTTATTTATATTTTTGTGAAAGTATTACTTTATTCAATACTATGTTTACCAGTATCACACTGACTCGAACTCCTTACGGTTACTAATGACGAAATACTATTTCTTCAACTTATACAGTGAAACTTTAATCAACGGAATATTCGAAAAGGATTTCCTGTAACATCTCCGAAAATTTTCAGTTTTTATGCCCTCAGTGGAGAATCAGGCCAACTTTTCGAATAATGACGGAAAATTATTTGTGAAGTTGACGTATACAGAAATGGCAACTGTATATAAATTGAAAATCATTTTGAAATGATGAAATTACAAGGAAGTATTATTATTAGTAATATATTTTCAGAATATGTGGTTTATTAATATATTACCTTGGACGTTATCAATGAAGCCAGAAACGGCTAAATGGTAATTCTGAACTAACCATTACTTAATTATCTAATTATTCATTATTGAAATGAAATCACAAAATACTTATGTATTTCCAAAAGTGCGGAATAATTGGATGTTAGATTAAAAAGGATTTGAAAGAGCGAACAAGTAAGATAGAAGAATACTTTATATAGCATGGAAATATTTTATCGTTTTTTGTTTGTGTTTTTTGCATCACTAGTAATCCTGCGAAATAACAAGTGTGAAACTGGTCAAGTTTGGGTGATATCTTCCCGCTTCAATATTGTTGTTGAGTATTCAATTGCTCCTCCTAATGTAATTGAAATTTGTAAAATAAGTCGGAAACAGCTGCAGTGGAAGGTATATCATAGGAATAATACGTTTTATGATGAATATGGTATTTTCAGGCGACCACGTCAGAAAGTGGTATATATCGCCATGCCTACCTGTCGAAGAAAGTTGACAATTACATGCAACTGTGCGGGAATGTTATTCCCGCACGGGTAAAACCAGTTTGGAAAGTGGTGACATCGAAATGAAACCACGCCAAGTAGATAGAAGTGAATGAAAAGTTTAGTTCGTATATCCCATTGAATATTTATAAGGCTAACGAGTTACCGGAACATATCATATTATTAACGAAGAGCGTAACTTGATTCGATTCGCGTTTATAACATGCAAAGTGAAAAATATCCCTCCAGAAATATTAAGCTCGTGGAAATTATTGCTGACAAATCTGAAAGGAAGGTACGAAATTACATAAACAAATTAAGTTATCTATTATTTTCTCTACAACGCCATCTAGGAGCAGTATATTGAATTATTCAGTTCTGTTTGGGTCGAAACGTTCATTGTGTGTTCTGAAAGTAATTATCGTATAATGCCATTTTTGTGGTCGCCTGAAAAATGTCGTTCATTACTCGTGGAAAGTCAGATTTCATTGCTCGTGTCTAGCCTCACTCGGCTCCGCTTCGCTTCGCCTCATTCGTCAAACTGACACTCGCATGAAATCATCGACTTTCCGCACTCGTTATGAAATATACTATTTCTGGCTTGTTGACAAGAAGAAAACATGTATTATTTCCCCCAATGAATAGATGGCGTCTCCTCACGTAGAACGAAGTTAAGGTCAGACCAAATGTACCCATGCGCTTCATGTGAAGAGATGAACAATTTTTTGCAACATAGAGTTGTAGACTTGACTTGACCTACTCAGTCATTATGTTATAAACAAGTGCAGCTGAAGATAAAATACTTTGAGTGACGTAACACCATTATGGTTTATAGCATATATTCAACGCTTATACATATTACAAACGAAAGGACTTTTCAGAGAACATTACACAGGTAAATCCCGGTCATTCAGGTGTTTCCTTTAAAGTACACTCTGTTCAAAAAAAATCGATGATTATGAAAACGCTGAAAAAATCGAATTCTGCTGTTCAAGGGCCAGAGGTAAGATGCTGTAAAAAAATTCCTTTATGGATGTTGAAGTCGTTTCTTGTAGTTTTCTGAACCAAATAACGGAAAAATCAATGTAATCCAATTTCAGTGGAACGTCATTCGGTTTTTTACGTTATTTGTGAACATGTAGCTCAGAAAAATCATAGGAAACTAACTAATCATTATCTGCACTGCGAGAAGAAACAGAATGACCCTCTTTGCACCTTTCAAAATGAGAAGACTCGTTATGGCAAAAAAGTGTGAATCTAGAAAGTGTGCTGATTGATATTTCGAATTATAGGGTCTGAGTTATGTAGAATCGTATAAAAATGTTGGTTATGTTTTGCATATCATCAATGGGTGTTTCTTAATTCTCAAGATTTGTACTGCATCTGAGTTTTGAAGGAAAATTTTTTCTTGGTTAAGGTGTTAAATAAATTAACAAAAGGAAATTATTTTCGATTGTTGCGATTTAAAGCAATTTAGAGAAGATCGAATGGAGGTTAAGGGGACTATGATCAGTCGACTTTTCCTCATAATAAATTTTTCATTGTACTTTTCGAAAAGGGACGTTAGGAAGTGCCGCTTTGGTACGAATACAAAAGGATTTGGAAAAAGACAATTTTTTGGTTTGTCACTGATGATTGTTGATCTGATATTCATCTGGAAACAAGAAACTGTCATCATCCACTAGTGCTTCATTTGTTACAGTTTGCTGAAAAATAAGTATTACGAGATGAGCACGCTGCCTCAAAAAAAGAAAAAATGACCTCTCTAAAATTCAAGATTTTTTCTTAGAAAGCAGGATTAGTTCAACTTTTAAGATTTCGACGAATCATTACACATCGCACCTACAACAAGAACAAGAAAGTTTCATTCGAAAATTAGCTGGCTGATTTTACATGATTCAGACCATAAACAAGAATTACTTGAGAGACTTCAATCCAGATCACAAGCAAGATGAGTTTTAGAAAAAAAGTCAAAATCAAGTCTTCTCATTTTCTTTTTCTCGTAGCGCAGATAATGCCTATTCTTCTAGATTTTTTTTCAGCTATGCTTCGAAAGATAACCGAGAAAAACAGAATGACGCTCACCTTCCTGGGACACTTCCGCTATAATTGAATTGTCAGTTGTCACATTTATTTTTTCCATATTCGGTCTAAAAGCGATAATGTTTGTAATGAATTTTTTACACCATATCACCTTTTTAAAATTTTGCTATTTCTGAACAAAAAAATTTTTCAATAAACATCTATATACCGAATAGCATTCGTCTGAAAAGTTTTTCTAAATTTAATTATCGCGAATACGCGTAATACTCAATTCCAATGATCTTTCGCCAACTACAGAGATTGAACGATTCACGTAATTTGTAAAACGGGAAATATTATTACGAATTACCAATTTGTCATTGAAGGAATAAAATTATGAATTACTCCAATAATTTTTAACCGAGCGAAAACAAGTTACGAAATAGTCGAATAATTTGTGAACGATAAAGTGAATTACAATTGCGGGTACAATTGGTAATAATGCAAATGCTTTGAACTGACCTGTCTAACAAAATTTGCATATGAAGTCTTGAGTGCTGCTTGTTTTATCTTTTGAGAATCGTTATACATAAAAGGTAATAAAAATTCGGTTGAAATTTTATACTAACCACCGAGCCGACAGCACATATGGAGAACGTTTTGATATTGAAGGTACATACTTGAAATAAACCAACTAATTGTGATAAATTTTTATTTTTAACCATTCCTCTTGGGACAGTCCCGTCGAAAATCTGGAGATTGGAAACAAGGCCATTGCAAATGTCGTTTATTCCTATTGTAATGAAATTATAAAATAAAATTTAAAAAATTTTGCGTCTCAGCTTATCAAAAGTTGTGAGATACTTAAATGCGTTTATGGGCTTCTTTCACCAAAATTCCGATACTCGCCAGTTAACTAGTCGTGGGACAATGTTGCCGGCCGCCAAAAACCGTCAGGTAGGCGAAACTTGGTGAAAGCGGCCCTATGGAAGTTAATTGCGGTGAAATATTTAATTAACATTTGAATAACTGACTGCTAATTTATTTCAACAGTTGAGGATATTTTTGAGTTTGCATCATAAATCAAGATGTTGGCAGTGAAGTACAAATAATTACACGAAATTAGTTGTCTACAAATGATTATGAAGTTTTTGTATATTCCTTTTCGTTTTTTCTCCAAAAATGAAAATAAAAAATTTGCATGCATCTTTATTTTTTACATATTATAAAAGCACAAAATTATGTCCAAATGAAATACATGCATCCAAGAGATCAATATTGTGGAAAATTCTGAAGTGAAAATAAAAGACCATTTTTTGTTTTATAAAACAATAATGATATCACATGGATAAAGTTAAAAATCGTTGAAACATCGTCGGCCATGAATTCCGCAGCATCTCCCAATGATCAGTGAAATATGCAAGTTCAGAAGTTGACTGGACAAACCTAACTTGAAACGAAACTAACTTGGGAAATGTGAAAGGGTGGGGGGAAATTAGCGAACAATAAATTCACCGAATTTATGCCAGACACGAACAGTGGAAGATTTGAGTATTAAACAATGAAATAACATAAAATGAAACGAAATCAAATGATTCAATTGAACTATTCCTTTATCACTGTAGTCATCTCACAAAAAGACGAAAATTTTCGCCTTTTCAATAAAAAATGACACAAATCAAACATGTCACAATTGATAAAACAGTAAGAAAAAATTGTCACCTTACCGAAACGAAAATCAATTGTGATAATTTGAGGCGATTCAAAATTGTTGGAAATGTGAGAAAAAGAATAGATTTTAAACAAATCAATTCGAACGATCTCAACACCAACATTTCGAATCAAAAATACTTTCCAAACAACAAATGTTGTCAGAAAAAACAGCTAATTGATAAGGATATTTACACAAATTTATGTAAATTTCCAATATTTCATTAATTGAACATGGATCAAATATGGACCCTTCAGAAAAATCAGCACTGGTAGGGAACAGAGGTAAATAACAGTTGTCATTCACCCGAAAATCACTGACAAAAATTAATTTATCAACAAAGTAATACTCAAATCTTCCGATTCACACAAGCATCAACAGAAAAATCCAAATCTATAGAATTTTTTTGGACCTTTCAACACCCAAAAATTAGCGATGCAAACAAGCGAGTGCAAAATCATTGAAACTTTGTTTTAATAGAAGAAAAATAGCTGAAGAATATTTGCATCTGAATGCTAACCTCGCTCATCCGCACTATGATATACAAAATTAGACACCAAAGCCACCAGAATAATTTTCTTGTGCCTTTGAGCTGTTTCTAAATAAATGAGAATGTACTCACGATGCTTCAGTTGGTCCTTTTCCTACACCCGACGGTCCCGGCTGATCGTCCATTGATGTTGACGGTCCCTCTTGATAATTTTCTTCATCCTCCTTTTCGCTGTTATCGTCGGATTGGATCTGAAATCCAATTGAACGCATGAGTTTTTTTTTGGTACGGTTACGAATAAATGTAACTCACCTTGGCATAATTATCGCCGCTATCATCGTCCGACTCGAGCTGTTCGAGGGCTTTCATGGCGGACGCTCTTTTGGGTCTCTTCCTAACTGGTTCTTCATTTTCTTCAACAACAGGAGGAGCGTATGGTAACTGTTGTTGCTGGAGAATGTAAGTTTTCGCTTCCGATGAAATTTGCACTTGCGCTGTCTCTTCCTGCCCATCCATGGCTTCTTCTTTTACTTGTTTCTTAGAGTTATTCTTTTCTGGCCTCAGCTGGGCCTCCTGATTGTTTAATGTAAGCTGTTGGAGCCACTGCTGTAGCTGTTTTTCAGAAGTTGCGGCGTCATTCCAAAATTTATAAAATGAATCTAGTTTTGTGGAGCAGCTATTGCAAATTTTCTTCGGCAAGTTGTCATCACGAGATATCTGGAATAAAGAAAACGGTGATGATCGTGGTCAACTATTACATTATTCTGGATGCAGAACTTCTAGATTTTCTGATAGAATAGCTGTGTGACTGTGTTGGGTCGAATACTTCATAAATTGAATAATATCCTTTACGCATTAATAAAAAAACACCAAGTGGTTCGAATATCTGCTTTGCAAGATTCCGAAACATCAAGACTTCTGTAAAAGTATACAATAATATATTGATTTTAATGTAGAATCTATCATCAATTATGAGGAGACTTATGAGTGCCTCCCCAATAAATCTCCTTAAAATAGTATTGATTAATTGGTAATATGAAGAATCAACCATGCAGAAGAAACAAATCATATTATTCCTGAGTTGATAATTTTTTTGCATCCACTATCTTCTTCACTTTTTTATAATCAATCGATTTTTTTTCTAAGTAAAATTTATTCCTTTCAAAGAAGTAGGTACCACACATTGATCATATTTTCAAACCGTTTGTCAAAACTGTTTTTTGGATTTTATGAATTAATGGATCTTGTGCATAATCTACAAGTAATTTAAAGCATGGTTCCCAAACGAAAAGTCGATTTTTCAGGGAGAGGTCAAAATTAGAGTCATTGTATTAACCCAGTTGGTGAAACATTTCCGCCGCCAAGTTTTTTATATGCTTCTACAAAATAATTCTTCAACTCAGCATTGATCACTTACTTACAAAACTATTTCGAAAATTGAAAAATTTACTATCAAAATATTAAGGGTCGAATTGACTTAAAAAATCTATCAAAAAAGGTTTTAGCTCTGATATCATTAGATTTTTTTTGAAGACTGTCGTTTTTTTCACAATTATTTGATACCAGACTTGACTTTGTGAAAAAATTATTTTACATTCATTTCAATTATTTTGAATTGGCATTGAATAATTCAGCTGGAAAGACACCAACGCCTTCAACTTCGCGAATAATTCCTTTCTTGCTATGCATTGTATGCTATGCTATGCTTGCTATGCTTCTTGTGCATTGTAGGAGCTACTAGAGTAAGTTGACCAGTGGATTAAGTTTAGCACAGGTTCAACTGACAGTGCGCTGTAAAAATATTGGTTAACAATGAAAACATGAAATTGGTTAATCATAAATTTAATATATATTGAGGTTACGAAAACAACTTTGTGAAAAACAATATTCATGAACAAATCAAGATGGAGAATTTCTGTTTGCGTGCACTTTCCTAATATAAGTCGGCAATTTTACAACATAGCATGAAGCAAACTGAATACGTTTGGATAAACATATATTACTTTTGGTGAGGTGTCAAGTTGTTGTAGGCACTTTAACTGCTTTGTACTCAAACAATTTTCAAGTACACATGAGTATTACCATTCTGAGGTTGCATTTTTCCCATAGAGATTACTTTTGTAACCTTTATATCTAGAACCTTGAGATGTTTGATGTTTGGGCAATTTTTTCAGGGATGATTTATGTCGTAGAGAATTCTTACAGTCTATGTTCTGTAGATCTTTGGAAATTTGCTTTATTCCTAAGAATTGACACTTTTTCATACTTGAAGCACACAATGTCATCTTTGATTTTGATTAAGAAGTCGCCTGAGTCCCTTTTGATAGACAAAGGGAATTCTAATAAATCAACAAGTTTTGATATCCCAAATGTTGATTGATTAAATTTAAGATTTAATATTAGTCTTAATTAAGTAAATAAAAAATATGTGTTAAAAATGAAGCAGTTTTGAGTATAAGTACAAGTGGTTTAAACATATATACATTCAGGTCGATTTACTCAAGACATATTAGATAGATTTTCTTCATATTAATAGGGGTTTAAAAAACGACGTTTTATCTAGTTACCCCCTTGGTTAACTTTTTTGCTCTACAAAATAATAACTTAATATCGGCTTCAAGAATCTATGTAGGTATGTAGGTGTAATATTGTCTATTAACGAAGTTCTTTCTCTACTTGTATGCGTCACCTGATATGACAATTGCACAGAACACAAACCATAAATTTATAATTTGAAAGAGATTTACCGAAATATGGAAATGCAATTATTGTAACGCACCTTGTGCAAGTTGCAATCAATTACAAACGACTGTCGAAATATTGCTACGAGAATTTAACATCGACAACAAAAAAACGAAATTGTCAAAATTATTGAACGCCTGAGAAATAATTAAAACCTTTAATACCGGATCATCACGACAAAATAAACAATCACTAAATAGGGCGTACGCAACATAAACTCAAGAAATCAATAATCGTGAAACCCTCCCAATAAAACTGCAATTCTCGACAATGCCTTCCTAACCCTAAGTCAAATTGGTTATTACGTAAAACACATTCTTATCACATTGTTTACAATCCCGATAATTGAATATAAACGATAGTTAATCCAACAACACACATCAAAAATGGCGTCCCACGCCGACTTACCGAAACTGGCAAACATGATGTGATCTTCAGGAATACGTCCTTTAAATCACCGGTTTCTTCAAATATTGAATGCGTTACTTCATCATCAACTAAACACAGCCTACATAATTGCAAAAGATCACTATGATTAATCATGGTACACTTTCCATCCAGCAATCGAAATATTTGATCGCTCCAACAACAAATTATACACTCGGTACAGCACGAACGATTTCCGAAAGGAAATAGAGGTGCTGCCCTCTAGCGGTTGATTTACGGATAACTGTGAAGCACAGAACAAAATATCATTTTTTTTTGTGTCCCTGTCGATGAAGAAAACCAAAAAAGGACATTTCGAGTGCAGGTCGAATTTACGAATTATTTATTTGTGTGCATAATGATGTCCAAATTAGTCCTAATTTGCCGATAGTGACTCGCGTGACGTCATTTAACTAGAGCATTATCATTTAGTAATAACATTTTTGACTAATAATATTATTAGACACTAGATTGGACACTATATACTCGAAAAACCACGCCCAAGTGAGTTTTGAAACGTCAAAATTTCCATCATCAATAAGGTTTTAGTTTGTTTACGCATCATTCCATCAGGTAGTGCCATCTAGCACTTTGGTAATAATTTTTTGGTGCTTTGTGTAATGATGGAAGAACTCTACGTCTTATTAAAAACATGACAGTGTCCTATATTTCCAGGTCATTCTGGTTGAAATAGTACGAGCATTGACTAATAATAAATAAATAAATAAATAAAGATGGGCAATACTGCGATTTCTCTGTCACCGTTCCAACTCGTGACAGTTCCAGCTGTGTAACGGCGACAAATACTGGTGATTTTTTGTCACAGCTCCGACGCGACGGCGGAACGGTTGTTTACTAACAACAGTGTTTCTATTGGAAAATATATCGCATATTTTTTATTATTATCATTATTATATATAATTCATTTGGTTCAAATCAATTCAGTGAAGTTAAGCATTCTTTCTTATAAAGCGAATACCGTTCGAATATAATATGGAACATGAAAGGATGATATGGAACAATGATAGTTCAAATGACTTTGAAAAGAAGAACCTATGCTGTAACGGCGACGAACGAAGCAACGAAAGATCTCCTCGTAGTTTTCCGAACAGCGACTACTGTACAGAAGTAGTGGCTCTCAAAATCACTGGCTTGACAATCGATCATCGGCGACTTGTTCCGAGTTGTATAATATGCCTGAGTCTCGTCACCGTGACAAAAAAGCACGGCGACTTTTATAAATTTGGAACTGTTCCAACCCGTGACAAGATCGTAACAGTGACAAAGTCACCGACTATGACATCACAACCCATCCCTACTAATAATGCAGTTATTATTAGTCAATGGTACGAGGTTTGCGATTCCTAAGACTTAAAAAGTAACGTCTTTGTTTATATATAAACAAAGGTACTGTTTCAGGAACAAATTGCGGTGTTTAAAGCTAGATAAATATCTATGGCCTTTCGCCCGGCGCATATTGCGACAGTTGCGTCTAACATTTTTGTACCGAGCACAGAACATGTAATACCAGAGAGTAGAGAATATTCTCTACTCTCTGGTAATACCTAGTTTAATAATATAGTTCCTAGTTTAACCGCGCGCGATTTCGTATTTTTTAGATGTTTCAGAAAACCGTTCGCAGCAGCTCGCAGTACCACCGGAACTTGGGCACAATGTGCTCCCAGACTAAGTGGCGCTTTTTTATTCGTAGCGCGCGCTACGGATAATAAAAAAAAGCACTGTACTGAACAGAGTCTATGTTACAAATACCAACGAATATAGAGAGTTGATGTTACTGAAGGTACAAAGAATTTTTCAATATATGCATTTTGAACCTTCTCTAATTTGCCGTCACTGCCAATGGTTCTTGATGCGCACGCTTATTAGCAGATCACACACAAAATCACGCTTTGACGACACGTTGAGCCACATTTGACGACTCAACCTTAATGCACTCTTGAGTCAAGGCATGATTTTAAAATCAAGGCTCCTACGTCGGTAAAACTTCACATGGCGCTGGAGGAGCGGTCAAAATGGCTCCGAAAAAGAAAAGTATTTTGAGATCAACTCTCACAATTTCCTATTTCGCGTCTTTGCTTTAGAAAGATTAGGTCCATGGACAGAGGACTCCATTATTTCTTGATGTAAGCTCCCTCTCAATCTAAACTTTCAGTGACCCTAGGGATAAGCATTTCCTTTTCCAAAGACTACATCTGGTAATTCAACCGGCGAACGCTGCAACCATTAAAGAAACGTCCCCTAACCAACCTGGTCTCGACGAAATCTCCATCTTATAGTTCTGTTTAGTGTGTCAAAACCCGTGTAACCAGATCCTTTATTCCACTGCTCGATTGTGTCTTTAATTTCAAATAAAGACATGTATGTATATGTATGTCAAAATTTTGATGTTATAAATTAATTTATAATTAGAAATTTCTAATACTGCTTGAAAAAGTTTAACAAAAAAGTAATAGAAAACTAATTCAGTTATAGAAAATATGTAAACGTGGATAAATAAGTATGTGATTTTAGGTACGTAGATTCATACTATGGACGATAGGCAGGGTATCGAATCATTACGAACATGGGCATACGTACCGAATGGTAAATAATCACAACGGTTTGTTGGTAAGTTCTGAAACAGTGATTTAAAAGATTGATTTTTGAAAATACTTGTTTCATGGCAGCGGAGGATGGTTTCTTCTCAATATAGTGAGTTTGCAAACGTGGTCATGTTCGGAAACGTTTCCGAAGTAACAATTTCATAAAAGATCTGATTTTATGGCCGCCATCTTAAATGCTGCCTCATTTTACCAAAAGTAAAATATCGTTGTAATTTTATGCCTTAAAAAAGAATTATTTTTGTTCGATCATCGATGATTTTCTCATTTTTATAACTGAAATTAAAATTCTTTTAGTATTCTTTCCAAAAATTCAATTATGTATAAATAATACGATAAGTTGAATAATAACATTGTTTAATAGCTTCAATTTTTCATTATTTTGAACCTATTGTTGAAAATCCTACATAAGGACGCATTCCCGTAATTACTTTTTATGCATGTATCTTTGTATATTTTGAAATAGATTTTATTCATATATTGTATAATGAGTTGTGGCATTTCCTTCATTTTATTTACTTGCTAAAGTCAAGATTTAGGAGATGACATTTCAGGAAAACCCAATTCTGCAACTGGTAATTTTAACAGACACATTCAATAGCTCCATCAGACGTTGAAGAGACGTGACTTCAATACATATCTAGAACATACCTTAGTGAAGTCTCAATATGCAACCAAGGTTTTTGAGCAGTCGCCGACTGCTCGACTGGTACGTGCGAAACTGGAAAAAACTTAGTAAATGCATCCCAATTGCATTTACTTGAAATTAAAAATAAAACATTCCTGTACATCGAATCTTCAGTTTCATTAATTTGTGTTACTTGATCCTATTCAAGGAGGTACATGTCATGAATATAGTGATCTGTCTGTGACGCTTCAAGAGAAATATTGGTATTTCCAATGACTTTCGATGCTGACTCTCCAAACCCATGTCCAAACTGACACACAGTCTATAGATTACATACAAGTAGACAATAGCCACTGCGTCATATAACTAAGACTAGTATTAGTTATATGCACTCTGCATATACTTTCAGTAACAAAAAATTTTGGTATCTCATACAATGAAAGACAATGGGAACGAATGGGTTATTATGTCATAACAACTCGGACCCATATACGCTTCTTGCAAACTAACTAAAAAAAATGCATAGGGAAACTTTGCTTTATTTAACATTAATGTTGACGTCTATAGACAATCACCATTCTCAAAAATAAAAGGAATTTACACTAATTACAACAAATATACAAGATCTGTAATATAAGATGAAACATTTAACTGAATTGTTGATGAAAACTTCTTTGATAGAAATGAACGTCCAGTAATAAAACTTTGATGATATGAGATAAATAGGAATTACTGGACGTTCACTCGGTACATGTGAGCGACTAGTTAAATCACTATGATTTCATAAATACATACTCGAAATTATTTTTACAAAATATGAGAACCCATGACGATTAATACTTATAACTTTATATTCAGTCTAGATTATAGAATATTACGAGAACGAAATTAATTTGGTCGAAATAGTTGTATGATTATTCACATTCGAGTACAATTAGTTAAAAAGAAATTAATTTAAAAAAATCAACATTGGAAGATCTGAATTTGAGAAAAACATCTTACTTAATGACTAATATGATCAATAGTTGGCAAAAACGATTGGAATGGTTAGTGAAATCTAAAAAAACTTTTATATAGGTTAAACAATCGCTACCATCCAAACGTCAATAAATGGGTAATATTTGAAATAATATATTATTTACAATATGTACCAAAAAAAACTTCACATATATATAATTCGTTACTAAATATAAATAAAATTTTGCTAATCATTCATTAAGAAAGTATATAATATGTATTTTAAACGATCAGGTACAAACAAAATAAAATCGACCGTTACGCTGGTCGCTCATAGCTTATGAGTTTGATGTTTTAAACGTTCTAAACTGTTTGTTTCGGCACCCCAACTTGCACGAATCGTGTACGTACATACAAATTTACCAAAAAAAAGAGACAATTTATTCGCTTCGAATTCACTGGTTTCGATTAATTCAAACGGCTGATACTTGTGTTTCTTCCTCATCTGCATCAAAAACAACCCATTAAAACTACCCTTAAGTAGAGCTCAACATGCAGCCGAAAAACGCGAAACGCGATCGAAGCGCATGCCAGAATATTTGCATCGTCCTCTTTACACATGCTCATTCATTATTATTCCACGGTTGATTACATTTAGCGAACGCCTACATTTCAAAAATCAAAATTGAAAATAATTTGTTCACAGAACATATAAACAGAAGATTTAGTTAATTAAAACCTGATTTGATAAATTAAAAGTGGAAAAATTATTAAAACTCAAATAAGGGTTTAAATCTAAAATGCGGACGTTCTTCAATCAAGTCCGTCGGTAGTGCTTTTTTAAAATCCAATGACTATTTACAGAGCAGTGATGATGATTGAACGTGATACAGCTAACACAATCGGAAAGTATGTACGGACAGGATCTAGGCGCAATTTTTATTATAGCCACACACGCATCCAAGTCCAAATAGTCATTTTGTCAAGAGTCCGTCAGTCAGACCATCAAAATGGTGTCGCTGTCAATGTCGTGAGTCTTGTCGTGTTTCGTTCCTAGGACATTCATCTTTTGATTCGCTAAAAGACCAAATGTAAAAATATTTATGATGAGAGAAGTAGTATCACTTTGATCGCAAATCGTTTGTTCGAGAGAAAAGAGAAAGCGGTACGAGGAAAAAACTACAAAACCCTTTTTTTCTTAGTCCATGCTCAGGATGCCAATTGACGATACATACCCTGATCAGTGTCAGGATCGGTATGATAGTGATAGCTGTGGGTGACGCCCTCGTGGGAGTGGGCGCGCCCTAATCTTTGCAATCTGGCCATTTGATAGGCGACGCTGTAAGCGGGTGGGGCAGCGCGGCGACTAGCGGGACCTGTTTCATAATTGATAGTTTCAAATGTCATAGGTTTTCTACGTATATTTGGTACTATTTGACGAAACTACATTTACAAACTACGAAGTAACGTTCGTACTAAGAAAAGGAACGAATTTGTTAGTAATGAAAGCTGCAAGCAAGATTAATCCAAACCACGGGAGAAAAATAACTGCGAGATAAGAACGAAGATAATCGAAGCAAATTGTATCCTCGTTTTCATCTTTGTAGTGGCTAAAGCAAAGCGCAAATTTCTTACGTACCGAGTGGGGGACGCGGTGGACTGGAGCACCTCTGATAACCGTGAATGAGCCCCTCGCCTGAACTACCGTGACTGGTGGTGCTGTGACCCGAGTCTGAAGACGTTACCGAACCTGTTCGAACATGCCACCATTCAAAATCGACGTGCTTTCGATGTCAATAATATAAAGACATAGGGTGAACTTTTATAGTCATGGATTAAAAATGAAAAAACCAGTACTTATCGTTCTCCCTAGTCAAGTACAAATTCACTATTCACGTGCATATTGAAGCGGTAATAAAGTTGGTTATCATTGATCGAAAGCATGCAATTAAGCAAGTATACAAGCTATTCCCAAAAAGGGACGAATAAACTTTTAATCGAACTTACCGGAATTCGCGTTCTTTCTAAGCGGCATATTACTGAGTGAAGTAACACTGCTGCTTTCTGCTGAAAGCGCCACGGACGGTAAAGGTGTGGGAGTATCGGAATGTGACCTTTCGTGCATCGCCCTAGTCGCGCTTATTCCGGAACTACTCGTCGAACTGTGCGACCCATAACTTGAATAACTTCCTAAAACATGGAGGTATTGACAATTAAGTACACTTCCCAATAGGGTGTCCATTGCATCATTATGACAAGCTTTTATTACAATTTTGTCCATATTTCTCATCCATTACTACAACTCCTTCTTATAACACCACTGTCAATGTAATTTATAAAATTTATTTTCAAAAAGAGGAATAACAAAGTATCCGACCATTTCGATTAACACGACGAAACTTCGAGTAAATAGGACATTGTCCATACTGAAACTAGTGAACCTCAATTGACATAATCATCGATCGGTTCAATTTTCTGATACGAACTGAATCCGTAGTATCTGAAATATTTCTCTCAATAAACAACCATGTATGGTGAATTGTACCCATACCTCAATGGCGTGAAATCGTGCCCCCCCCTTTTTTTTGCTTCCTTCATATAAATCAACAAATGCTTTTGAATGTTTCAGTGTTTTTTGAAACTGCACGAAAGCGACTGATTATTGGTGACGCAAGTGTGATATTTTTTACAAAAATACTTGAATTTTTGATCGTTATCGATCTACTGATAACACTAAACTTTTGACTACGACGTCAATAAAACGCGCATAGCCTGAAGTGTTTCTCTACAGTATCTGTATCAGTCTACTATTTAAGGAATACTGACTTCTTGTATCGAATCAGTTAATTTAAAATTCTTGTCAAACTGGTACGCTGATAAAATACAGACGATGAAAGATTTTTCATTAATTTTTGTGATTTTAAATGTGTATTCAAACACCGTCCATGGCATATTTTCGAGTTTCTATGGGAAAATTGAATCGCTTCCTATCGAAGAGAATGCTGATGTCGGAGAAGCTCTGTTTCTCACACCGTACATCAAAAGTGGTAAAATCAAAGAGGCCCAAAATGCCGCCCAAGTGAAACATCCTGCTTTTAAAAACATAACACATTACACGGGATTTTTCACCGTCAATCAAACCGCGAAATCCAACATGTTCATGTGGTTCTTTCCTTCAGAAAATAAACCCGAAAGTGATCCTGTAATTTTGTGGCTACAAGGTGGGCCAGGTTTTACTTCTATGTACGGTTTGTTTATGGAGAATGGTCCATTTCAAATGAAAGATGAGAATGAAATAACTTTGAGAAAACAGTCATGGACGAAACATCATAATATGTTGTATATTGACAGTCCGGTTCAAACCGGCTTTAGTTTCACTGCTGGAGATTTAGCTCGCGATCAAGCTCAAGTAAGCAACGATTTATATGAAGCACTGCACCAATTTTTTTTGTTATTTCCGGAGCTACGAAAGAATGAATTTTTTATAGCGGGTGAATCATACGCAGGTCATTTCATTCCCGTGCTGGCAACTGAAATACGTCGAAAAAATTTGATCGTTAAGGCGAATTTCCAGATAAATCTTCTGGGAATGACTATCGGTGGTGGTTGGGTAGATCCAATTAATCAGTTAGAATATGGGGATTATTTATATCAACATGGACTCATCAATTCGAATATGAGAAAAGTTTTCAATGAATATAAAGACAAAATCATCGAATTTATAAACCAAGAAGAATATGCTGATGCTTGTGCACAATGTGATAATCTGTATGCACAATTCTTACAAATTTCAAAGTTTCAAAACATATTCAATTATTTATATCCTTCACGTGATTATGTAAAGAGCGTTTTTTATACTTTCGTTCAAAAGCCCGACATTCGAAAAGCCTTACATGTTGGAAATTCAAAGCTCCACGACTACTCGGATGTATCAACTGCTTTGTATGATGATATAATGAAATCGTACGCCCATCTTCTACCGGAACTCTTTCGTAATTATCGAGTCTTGTTATACAACGGCCAGCTAGATATTGTTTGCGCTCCTCCGCTTACGACGAATTATTTGGAGAAGTTGAATTTTGATGCTGCAGACGAATACAAAAATGCGACTAGAGATACGTGGTTTTACAACGGTGAAGAAATCGCCGGTTTAGTTCAAGTTGCTGGGAATCTAACGGAGCTGTTGTTGATGAAAGCCGGCCATTTGGCGATAACCGATCAACCTGACTTCGCGTTTGATCTTATATACAGATTTACTAGAAATTTAAAGTTTGATTAAATAAATCTAACGAACTGAAACTATATTTACTTTTTTTTTGATAAATCTGTTTACGACGTAAATTTGTATGAAGGAAATTATGGTGAATAATAAAAAACGGAGCACATGTTTGGGATGGACGATCATACATAAACTTAACGAAAAAAAAAAAAAATTGTGTGTGTGTAAGCTCCGACCCGCGACCTTAAAATATTTGCATTAAAATTCAAATGTATTCAACATGTAATGGGACAAAAAAGCCATTTGAAAAGATTACAACATTTTAAGGTTGTTCCTTAAGTAAGATAACTAATCGAGTTCACAGAACAAGTAGGTAGAAGGAGATGTTCCGCATATTTTCGTACCAAGAAATGTAACAAATCAATATTTTGGGAGACTTGGAAACGTTTATATGGGCAGTTAACATGATACAAAGAATTACAAGACATGTCCCTCAGAAATTACGTTCTCTTTGCGCATCACTGAATGACGTCACATTCAGTTGAAGAGGGAAGCTCCTTTGTTCGCATGCTTTGTTTACTTGAACGCAATTTGAGATAAGGTTTCTCTTTCATATCCATACTATTGAAAATGCATTAACGACTTGAAACACGACAGGATTTCAGATATGCGATTCTTTAGAAGATGTTATCCGAGAATAAAAACGTTTTTAGAGTTTAAATGAAACTTTCAAATGTATTTAGCTCGAATATCTATATTGCTTGTTAAAATTTTTGGGATTGTTTAGATAACATGTTTTATGTTGATGATAGCTTCATTTAGAAGTCGAAGATAGTTCCATGATTGTGATGGCATAGTTTGAGTTATGCTATAGTTTTTCCGAGATCAATCGTTGTCTTTTTTTTTCGAATAAAATCGAAATTGTTGAAAAAGGGACCGAAGTTATTAGAAATTAAACGATATTTTCCTGATCAGGGTAGAGTTTATCAGACAAAAAAAGTTATTTCTTCATATTCCACGAAATTTTTGTGGAAATTCAATCAGTGCGCACTGGCATGGCTAATAAATTGTTTTAATGTCTCTTTAGGAAGTTGAGTCTAAAGAGTGGGAATTTGCCCGGTGGCGATATAGAAAGTGAAACATGAACCTTCATGAAGCAAGCTCTCCCTCACCCCTCACGCTCTCATTGGCTCATGCGAATTCGTGCTCAAATGAATAACCATTCTATTGTAACGCTGATATATCGATTGCACTATCCATATTTGTTGCATACTGGGCGCCTTAAATATAGTTTCCTAAGGAGTAAACTCCAAAAACAGTTATGAAAAGATATAAGAATATAATATTAACATGCTAGCCAAATTCTTCAACGTTGATTGTAATTTCGCGATATTTCATTAATTGTTACCTAATTTTCCCAAATTTTATTTCGCCTTATTCATACAATTTTTCAACGCTAAATGAATTGGATTCTATAAAATAATAAAATATTTTCAACGTATATCATTAGTTTGGTAGATTTCATTCATTATTTCCCATCATCTCACCAAAGGGTGAACTGCCAATAAATATTTTTTAACAGAACTTCTTTATTTCTTCGTTTATTACGTTTTGGATGTCGAGATTCATATTGATTGTAAGCAGTAGTCATTCTACGTGATTTCGCGTAATTCGGGGTTATTGCTTATCAAACATAGTTTGTTATCTTCGGTGTAATCTAAGATAACTTCGTTCCGCGTATTGTTATTTCCGAAAACCGATTAATACCGGTATTATGCTAACTATACATTATCAGGTGGGTCATATAACTACCAAACGTCGTCATTCCGATCGTCAGATCGCAAATTCCCTTAAAAACAACGTCAGACTGAAAGCAGGTCGGATTTTAAGGAAAGGCGATTTCTTGAAATGAAGAGTCAACAATACTTCATTTCAGTCCCATGCAACAGTGGGGAAAATATTTTTCCTAAAAAGTATTAAAGAATTATTATTTTCATTATTTATAAAAATGTGTAAAAGAGACGTTTCGGCCTTTTTTTCGGTTTTATTATTAATAATATTGCGAGTTCTCAGAAAACTTCTCAAATAATTTCCTCTAATTTATTAATAATTAGAAGATGGAATTTCTCTCGAATCTATCAACATTTTCGACTCTCTTTAAGAATTCGGTGAGTTTGTGTTAGATTTCTTGGAACATTTCTAGAATGTTAGGAACTGTCTCGAATGTTCTGTAGCTTTTCCGAAATTCTGAGAAAATTTTCTTTGCGATCTGCATATATTTTTGAAAATTTAAAAAAATCAATGAAAAGCTTCAGGCATTCTACGACTCATCTCCGGAATTTGTAGAAAAGGTCAAGCGTTTCATTAAATTAGCAAAATATTCTAGTTTGCTGGAAATATTTCTTGAAAGTTTGATAACGTCCTCGAATTTTAATATTAGATTTCCAGCGACATTCTCCGATAAGCCTCACTCAGGGCCGGATCTACAATTTTTAGCAGGGGGGCAAAGTACTCATGTCCCCGGAGACAAAAGTCGATATGATTCAGGGCGGGTAATTATACAGGGTGCTTCAATGAAGAAGGCCTACCTCATTCTATTACTATCACCGGAATTCAATCAGATACGTTCAATAATGTTTGGAGGGGGACACATTTTGAAATACACTTGAGTCTGAGAAAAGCAACCGCCTCAACCCCATGGTTTTGAATAAGGAATAGGGGTGGAGTGATACATCATTTTGAAGATCTTGTAATTCTATTTTCAATAATGTATATTTTGATTTCCTGAAATCAAAATTGTTTGAATAAAACGAATTTCTTTCATGATTTACTCATTTTGAAATCAAGTAAAAAATTTCAAAGCCATTCACATCAAATGTTCGAATTATCCTCCATTCACTTCCATACAATGAAAAAAACTGCGTACTTTTTTCTTTCTCTGGAAAAACTTGTGAACCGTATGATATTCCTATTGTTGACCTTCATCTGGATTTATTGAGGGAAATTTCGATATATTTTTCTAGTCAGGTGAGTATTAAATTTGGTCTTCAGCAATACTGCTTAAATGAGTGTGAATGGTTTGTTCAATTCAAAAACCAGTAGAATTAATCGCGTTGTATTACTCGAATGACAAAAATGCAAGAAATACTGCAAAAATGTTCAACGAAAATAATCCGGGAGATTCTGTTCATTGTGAAAAAGTTTCGAGAAACTGGTTCAGTTCGGAGTAAAAAGCAACAACCCGAAAGGGTAGTCGTCAACAATGAAGCTCCTGAAATTGTTGTTCTGGGACAAGTAGCTTTAATGCCAATCACTCAGTTCTTGAGAAAAATATCATCAGTTTCAAGGATTCTCCACAAATTCAAGTTTCATCTTTACAAAATTTGCTTCAAAACTCAATCTACCCAAGAATTTTGGGAATAATCCAAAATGATGAGAATCTGATTGAAGAAGAAGTATTCTTTCAACAAGATGGAGCACCTGCTCATTATTCAGCACCAGTTCGATTCTTCTTAAACGAACATTTTCCTGAGCGTTGGATTGGCTCCAATCCAATAGATTGGCCTGCACGGTCTCGGGATTTGACACCTCTTGATTTTTACCTATGGGGATACTTGAAATCTGAAGTGTTTCTGTACCAAATAACTTAGACGAGAAATATTGAAAATCAGTTGACACAAATTGATTCAAGCTTTCGCGGCCCACGTTCACTATAACACTGTTCTTTATCGGGTGTAACGGCCGTCGTCTGTTGGAATTGCTTCCTAACGTTTCGCTTGCACGAGTGGCAAGCTTCTTCAGAGGTGTCACCATCTTGAACCAGATCTGGAACCCAGTGCTCAAGAAAACAACAACGTATCCAATCAAATCGACACCTGACGTCAGAACAACTACGTCATCAATAGCCACCTCATCAATATCCACCACATCAATATCCACGTCATCAATCTCCACGTCATCAACGAACACGTCAGGGACAACAAGCTACCCAGCCACAAATGGGTATAAATACAACCTAAGACCCAGGACGAGATAGTTTCATTAGTGCATCGGAGATGGTGACACCTCTGAAGAAGCTTGCCACTCGTGCAAGCGAAACGTTAGGAAGCAATTCCAACAGACGACGGCCGTTACACCCGATAAAGAACAGTGTTATAGTTGACACAAAGTCTTTCGAGATGTTCGCAGAATGTTTGAATCGCGTTTGTTTTATTGTATGGAACTGAATGGAGAACTATTTGAACATTTGATTTGAATGGCTTTGAATTTCATTGCTCGATCATAAAGAAAATTCATTTTATTCCAAGATTTTCCATTTAAGGAAATCAAAATTCACATTATTGAGAAAAGAATTCTGATATCTTCAAAATGATCTGTCACTCGATCCCTATTCCCTATTCAAATTCATGGGGTTAAAGCTCTCTCTCAAAAGGGGTTGCTTTCCTCAGATTCAAGAGTATCTCAAAATGTGTCCCCCTCAAAACACTATTGTGGCAGTGATAGAATGAGAAATATCAAGAGTGGCTCCCCTAGAGATTTGATATTATCTAAAAATTGATTCATGGCAGATAATCACTTCTTAATGAAGCCAGAATTATAATAGTGAACATAATAAGTGATAATATTCTTCTTTCGCAAAAACATTTTGGGATTCGTATTAAAACATCGTCATGGGAAGCATTGTTCCTGTAAACCATGCCATACATTCGCTTTATCGAAATGACCAAAGCATGGAACAAAAATTCAAAAAAATATTAATCAACGGAATGAGTTGTCAATCATCATTAGTGAAGTGAAGAAATAATCGATAATAAAATTTATTTTGATGTCAGAGTCAGACGTTGTCAACTTAAACAATTGGCCTATTGCCGCCCCCTATATCTCAGCGCCCGGGGCAAATACCCCCGCATGCCCCCATAGATTCGACTCTGGCCTCACTTTGAATAATTAGCATCGATAAAATTGGTATTTAAGCTTGTTTGTTAATTTAAATAGACAGTTCACCTAATACGCCAAGTCAATTGTCATATAAAGAAAGGAGGCTGACGGCCTCAAAAAAAATTAATAGATTATTGGATAATTATTTTCTCTGGAATGCATTGAATGAATCGGAATATTTTGTCCGAAATTGATTTTTTATTTGATTTTAAATTGCATCAATGAAACCATCAAACAATTATTCCACTCTTTCCGAAATTAGTTTCATTTTTTTCGTAATTAGATTTATTTTTTTTCGAAACACCTAATGTTTCAAATATTCAAACATGGTGACTCAGCTTTTGATTACCTCTCCATTGATACCCAAATATTTCCCATTCCTCTCACCTAGTTGGCTTGTTTTATAATACGCTACCCATTATTTTTGTAACAATCAAAATATGAGCTATCCTCATCTCATAAACCACATATCAAATATCACTTTTGACTATTTGGAATATTTTTTTACCTGTAGCGCTTGGAGCTCTACGAACCGAAGGACTAGCTTGTGAAGGGTTGATACCACCCAACACTTGTCTGGGTTGATAGGGCCGCGCTTTGTCCGGGTCAGAAAGGGAGAGTAGCTTCCGCACGGTTTGGGGAGAAGCGGCACCTAAAATATGATATTTTTATAACCTTCTACGGAGAAATTTCACAGTCGTCACTCACCAAACTTGGCCAATGGTTTTCTTTCGTCACTGGCGCTGCTGGTAGTGCTCGTCGTCGATGGAGCAGGCGAAGCATGCCGTTTCGATCTTTGACTACCCTGAATCGAACCCGTGCCAGACGTCGCACCTTCACATTCGTATGACATTTCTCGCAGCTTATCCTCGTCCGTAATCACTTTTAGGTTATTTAAGTAAGCTTTCACTCTGCGAACCATTTGAGATTCTTCAAACATCTTTTTGGGATTAGGGGCGGCCGTCGATTTTTTTCGACGTTTCACTGTTGCCAGACCTGTTGACAAATAATAACTCAAGAGCTTCACTTCGGATATAATGAATAGAAAGCAACAACTCAAAACAATTCGCATATCTCTGTAATATGTTGCATTTCGACGCACTTAATACGTAAATAACTATTACAATACGAAGTTCATTGATTCAACGGCAATTGGACAAGTAGATCCGTCAATCAAATATTGCACCACAAAATTTGGTGTTTTAATGTAAGGAAGGGAAGTAAAAAAGTTGCATCAAGTTTATTCAATTTGAATTCAAAATTTTCTTTAATGCAGAATTTTTCAAACCCGTATAGCAGAACACAAATATTGCTTTGAATCAAATGAACAGATTTCAAACTATTACAACCATTTAATTGAACAAAATCATTTGTTTTAAACACCACAAAGAAATTTTTAGAAATGAATAAAAATATTCAGAAAAGGACCTAGCGGGATAAGCGTATGAAAACTGCACTCGCGTCTGATGAAGGATATTTACCTTTTTTTATTGTTTTTCATCTAAAATAGCCACACACCTAATCTTACACCCCTCACCCCTATAGTAAGGGAATAATGGGGGTGACAATCCTTAACGAAATTTTTTTTCTCAGTACCTATTTTAGATATCTTCATGAGATCGAAAACATACATGACTATCGATGAACTAATTATTATATTTTTTTTCAGAATTTTTGGAATATTATAAACTGTAAAAAATGGGAAGTATATTTTTCGGGGTGGTTTTTATATCAACCCTCAAAGTGGCACCTACCAAAAAAATATATCTTATTGGTTAATTGATTAGCTATTACATGTAAAAGTTACAAAAGGGTCGGATTGGTAGAACCTAGCTTTACAAAAATCTATTACGAATATTTAAATGCATGCATATATTTTAATTTTTACCAAAAACTATAAAAACACATGTGCACTATCTTTATATGCATTTATCATCTTAAATAGGTTCTTATAATTATTCAGTGTCAACAATGTGTCATTATCTCATCAGATTTCAGGAATTTACATCTTAATCAAATGTGTATACTTACAAATAAACTATAAATAATCAACGATGAATGATATTCGATTTGATGACATTCGACTGCACGAATTTTTAACATCGTGTTGTAGACTCGATAAAATGTTATCTCATATTTCATAGCAAATAACATGTTGTGACCTGTTCATTTGGACGCGGCACGTAAGCCGGGGAGTCAATCACAAACGCGGATTGAATGCACTAGCTCTAATGTTAGTGTTGCAAACGATATGAAAAAACGTACAAGAAGTGAAAAGTGGCAAAAAAAGAGGAACAAAAGAAGGCGTGCGCACGGTAAAGGTTATGTCACTCAAAAAAAAAAAAAAACCGAAGTTCCTCCAAAAAAATTTGTTTTCATTAACCAATTGTTGCCGTTACGATTGTCATAAGAAATTCAATTTAGAAGATCAAAAGAAAAGTTTAAAAATTTCTACACATTAGCTTTTATTCCAAGATTTTCCATTTAAGGAAATCAAAATTCACATTATTGAGAAAAGAATTCTGATATCTTCAAAATGATCTGTCACTCGATCCTATTCCTATTCAAATTCATGGGGTTAAAGCTCTCTCTCAAAAGGTTGCTTTCCTCAGATTCAAGAGTATCTCAAAATGTGTCCCCTCAAAACACTATTGTGGCAGTGATAGAATGAGAAATATCAAGAGTGGCTCCTAGAGATTTGATATTATCTAAAAATTGATTCATGGCAGATAATCACTTCTTAATGAAGCCAGAATTATAATAGTGAACATAATAAGTGATAATATTCTTCTTTCGCAAAAACATTTTGGGATTCGTATTAAAACATCGTCATGGGAAGCATTGTTCCTGTAAACCATGCCATACATTCGCTTTATCGAAATGACCAAAGCATGGAACAAAAATTCAAAAAAATATTAATCAACGGAATGAGTTGTCAATCATCATTAGTGAAGTGAAGAAATAATCGATAATAAAATTTATTTTGATGTCAGAGTCAGACGTTGTCAACTTAAACAATTGGCCTATTGCCGCCCCCTATATCTCAGCGCCCGGGGCAAATACCCCCGCATGCCCCCCCATAGATTCGACTCTGGCCTCACTTTGAATAATTAGCATCGATAAAATTGGTATTTAAGCTTGTTTGTTAATTTAAATAGACAGTTCACCTAATACGCCAAGTCAATTGTCATATAAAGAAAGGAGGCTGACGGCCTCAAAAAAAATTAATAGATTATTGGATAATTATTTTCTCTGGAATGCATTGAATGAATCGGAATATCTTGTCCGAAATTGATTTT
This sequence comes from Novius pumilus, assembly GCA_020654155.1. Taxonomy (NCBI): domain Eukaryota; kingdom Metazoa; phylum Arthropoda; class Insecta; order Coleoptera; family Coccinellidae; genus Novius; species Novius pumilus. The sequence goes on along the minus strand of JAIFOV010000010.1, from coordinate 391,194 downwards.
TTATTTGATTTTAAATTGCATCAATGAAACCATCAAACAATTATTCTACTCTTTCCGAAATTGGTTTCATTTTTTTCGTAATTAGATTTACCTAATGATTCAAATATTCAAACATGGTGACTCAGCTTTTGATGACCTTTCCATTGATACCCAAATATTTCCCCTTCCTCTCGCCTAGTTGGCTTGTTTTATAATAGACTACCCATTATTTTTGCAACAATCAAAATATGAGCTATCCTCATCTCATAAACCACATATCAAATATCACTTTTGATTATTTGGAATATTTTTTTACCTGTAGCGCTTGGAGCTCTACGAACCGAAGGACTAGCTTGTGAAGGGTTGATACCACCCAACACTTGTCTGGGTTGATAGGGCCGCGCTTTGTCCGGATCAGAAAGTGAGAGTAACTTCCGCACGGTTTGGGGAGAAGCGGCACCTAAAATATGATATTTTTATAACCTTCTACGGAGAAATTTTACAGTCGTCACTCACCAAACTTGGCCAATGGTTTTCTTTCGTCACTGGCGCTGCTGGTAGTGCTCGTCGTCGATGGAGCAGGCGAAGCATGCCGTTTCGATCTTTGACTACCCTGAATCGAACCCGTGCCAGACGTCGCACCTTCACATTCGTATGACATTTCTCGCAGCTTATCCTCGTCCGTAATCACTTTTAGGTTATTTAAGTAAGCTTTCACTCTGCGAACCATTTGAGATTCTTCAAACATCTTTTTGGGATTAGGGGCGGCCGTCGATTTTTTTCGACGTTTCACTGTTGCCAGACCTGTTGACAAATAATAACTCAAGAGCTTCACTTCGGATATAATGAATAGAAAGCAACAACTCAAAACAATTCGCATATCTCTGTAATATGTTGCATTTCGACGCACTTAATACGTAAATAACTATTACAATACGAAGTTCATTGATTCAATTGGACAAGTAGATCCGTCAATCAAATATTGCACCACAAAATTTGGTGTTTTAATGTAAGGGAAGGGAAGTAAAAAAAAGTTGCATCAAGTTTATTCAATTTGAATTCAAAATTTTCTTTAATGCAGAATTTTTCAAACCCGTATAGCAGAACACAAATATTGCTTTGAATCAAATGAACAGATTTCAAACTATTACAACCATTTAATTGAACAAAATCATTTGTTTTAAACACCACAAAGAAATTTTTAGAAATGAATAAAAATATTCAGAAGAGGACCTAGCGGTATAAGCGTATGAAAACTGCACTCGCGTCTGATGAAGGATTTTTACCTTTTTTTTATTGTTTTTCATCCAAAATAGCCACACACTTAATCTTACACCCCTCACCCCTATAGTAAGGGAATAATAGGGGTGACAATCCTTAACGAAATTTTTTTTTTCTCAGTACCTATTTTAGATATCTTCATGAGATCGAAAACATACATGACTATCGATGAACTAATTATTATATTTTTTTTTTAGAATTTTTGGAATATTATAAACTGTAAAAAATGGGAAGTATATTTTTTAGGGGTGGTTTTTTTGTACCAACCCTTAAAGTGACACCTACCAAAAAAATATATCTTATTGGTTAATTGGTTAGCTATTACATGTAAAAGTTACAAAAAGGTCGGATTGGTGGAACCTAGCTTTACAAAAACCTATTACGAATATTTACTTGCATGCATATATATTAATTTTTATCAAAAACTATAAAAACACATGTGCACTATCTTTACATGCATTTATCATCTTAAATACGTTCTTACAATTACTCAGTGTCAACAAATGTGTCATTATCTCATCAGATTTCAGGACTTTACATCCTAATCAAATGTGTATACTTACAAATAAACTATAAATAATCAACGATGAATGATATTCGATTTGATGACATTCGACTGCACGAATTTTTAACATCGTGTTGTAGACTCGATAAAATGTTATCTCATATTTCATAGCAAATAACATGTTGTGACCTGTTAGTATATAGACGTCGCGCAACCGACTACATCCACTGGCTGTAGTGATAGCGTTGAAAATGACAGTGACGACAGGATTTCGATGCAAACGCGGATTGTCGCAAGAATTCACGTCAAGAAGAATACGTAGAGTTTCAAATTAAAAGAGTTAAAACAACACATACTTACTGTACTGTATGTGAATCTAAACAACAACTTACTATTGTGCCTTTAAATGCTCGCCTTCAAGCATTTATTAAACGGAGAATATTTACCCCAAAAGGAAACAGATGTTGCACAAACCGTTTAATAAAAAAAAACGATTCTTTGAAGATGATTTACCGCTATTACGAGTTTATTCTAATCATAGTTTCTTAGAAAAAGGCGAAGTCTTGCAGTTTTTAAATCTTTTAGCTAACAATGTTGGTCTAACACTACACAATAGAGTTGGCGGATTTTGTGTTTCTGAAGAAGAAATACATATTTACATTCACAGGTCTTAAATGGCAAAATATTATTCAATTAGCGGGAATGCTTACTAGCATGAGAGATAGTGATGAACGGTCAGTAATACAAGCATTGGTAGTGTTTTTAGTTAAATTCAGAACTGGTAATTTAAACGATATAATTTAGAAAATCTTTGGATTGAAATACCCTCAACAAGTCTCAGATTATTTCCAACAGGTAATCGAAAATTTTGAAAAAAATATTTTGCCTGTTCATTTTGGAATAAATGCGAAAAGTAGACAAGATCTTATTAAAAATGAAACATCTTATCTCGCGAAACATCTACTCGAATTTGGAGAAACTTCTCTTGGTTTAATTTTTGACGGAACTTACATTAGGCATGAAAAAAGTAGGAATAATGTTTACCAAAGAAAATCTTACAGTGGACAAAAGAAAACGCCACTCTGTACCATTTGTACAACAAATGGCTATATAGTTGACATACCAGGTCCGTACAATGGAACAATGAACGACGCATGTATAATGAAAAGTATATTAGAGGAACCTAACGGACTCAAAACACTTCTACAACCAGGTGACATCTGCATTGTTGATCGCGGTTTTCGTGACGTGGTCGATTTTTTAAAAGAGCAACATTACCATGTACTTATATTTTAAGGGGGAAAAGAGCACAATTAACAGTTGAAGAGGCAAATGCATCACGATTTGTGACTAAGGTACGTTGGCCTGTTGAAGCTGTACATGGCGCTATTGGTAAAAAACACCATCTATTACATAATGTTCTCGACAACAAGCTTTTACCTCTGGCAAAATCATTGTGCAGAATAGCTGAATTTTTATATAACACTTTTGGTAAAAGTTTGAACTCCGATGTCGAGCTGATACTATCATTGATTTTATGAAGGAGCGTCGAAATCAGCAGAATACAATGCAAGAATTAGTTAAAAATGAGAATTTGAATCGGCGTAGAAAACTTTTTACGAAATTATCTTCAACTAGTCTAATGGATTTTCTAGAACTGAGTGAAACTCACCTTAAAATATTATTTACTGGCACTTATCAATTATCACAAGCAGTATGTTATCTTGCTGAATTAATAACTGACAACGAATTAAACCTTGAATTTTTAAAAGATCGTGAAAGTATTATAAAAGTAAGGGTACGGTCAAGGCATATTAGCAGCATGACATATAATTGTTCTATTGAGTATGAGCCAAATTCAACCACCTACAGAGGAATTCGAACATACGTTTGTGACTGTACAAATGGGAACAGAACAGTGGGATGTTGCACTAATGTAGCCACTGTTATTTACTATTTAGCACACGCTCGTTATAAATACAAAATTATAAAACCTGCTGAAATATTGACATCCATGTTTGATGCGACTGGTATAACGACTACGATTGAATAAAATAGTGACGGTGATTGAATGTTCAGTATAATAACTTTATCCGTAATCATGTTCATATTTTGTATGATTGAATTAATTATAATATATTACTTCACTTTTACAGATTTTTATTAAGCTATGTTTCACCAATCCGGCCATTTTTTAACTTGTACATGTAATAGCTAATCAATTAACCAATAAGATATATTTTTTTGGTAGGTGTCACTTTAAGGGTTGGTATAAAAAACCACCCCCAAAAAATATACTTCCCATTTTTTACAGTTTATAATATTCCAAAAATTCTAAAAAAAAAATAATAATTAGTTCATCGATAGTCATGTATGTTTTCAATCTCATGAAGATATCTAAAATAGGTACTGAGAAAAACAAAATTTTCGTTAAGGATTGTCACCCCCATTATTCCCTTACTATAGGGGTGAGGGGTGTACGATTAAGTGTGCGGCTATTTTAGACGAAAAACAATAAAAAAAAGGTAAAAATCCTTCATCAGACGCGAGTGCAGTTTTCATACGCTTATCCCGCTAGGTCCTTTGCCAAACAGGTGTTATATTAAGTCCTGTATTAAACCTTTTCGTAAACAGGTGGTTCGGACTGGATTACCCAAAAATTTAAAACCCTTTCTCAATGTAATTATCTATTTGTTTCTTGCAACCATCTCTTACCTTCAGTTGAAAAATTTTAGTAATTTATAATTTCGTTTTTACTTTCCATAATTCATGTTTAGAGATAGTGATATAATACGAAAAAGTACAATTTGATCCCAAATTTTTTGTATTTGACAAAGAGTGAACACCTCGAAACTGCGGCACACTGTGTGGATCTAAAATGTATATCTAATTAATTGAACATGGATTTACATAATATTCCATGTCTTGTTGAAAATAGAAAAACAGGCCCATTATGGAAACCATCAACAGCGGTGCGACCTAATAAAATCTAAATAGCGTGCCGGCAAACAACTCATCAATCCAAGGTGCTTCATTTTCTCTCCCTACTTTCTTTGTCGTCGTTGCTCGTTCAGGTGCAATATAAATTCAAAGCGGCACTTACCTTGTTGGCAGTGTTGCGAATTCGACATAGTCAACTGATTCAAAGTAATCATGGCGTTGCTGGCCGGTTGACCGCCAAGTTCCAGCATCGTTAGAAGATCGTAAGGACTGCTGCACATGTTACTTAACGAACGAACCTCTTTGGCGATCATTCGTAACTTTTCGAAATTCACCAGGCTTTCCATTTTCGAATCATTGCCCAAATGAATAAAGGTAAGATCTTTTTTGACCACAGGGTAAAAAGGTATCTTTAAACGTAAATATCGATAAGTCGAAACGTTCTCGCTAGTGAAATAAGCTTACAATTGGCGGTTGATTTTGTTCCATGCATACCATCTGTCGATACTTGGACATGTTTCTTGACGGGTCCATCAATTGTTGCAATTCATGAAATATTCTTTGATATTTATTTGGTAATTTCTCCCAGCACTGCTTTAATCTGGAAACGGCGCCATGCCCCAGACCACTGATAATTGCGAACATGGAATTAAAATTCTTGCACTCCTTACATTGTCCTGTGAAAACGAAAGTAATATAGTTTTTACGAGTTAGGTTAGTATATCTTACTGGCAACTTTAATGAATTGTTTGATGATCTTCATACGCCTAACGGGATTAATTTCTGAACAAACTTCTGTTACCACCCAGAACATTTCCTTGTTGACCAACGACGCGAATTTATCCAACATTGGTGTACCATACCTCGATTTCAGTTCGAATAAATCGTCGATATACTCTGTCGGTTCTATTTGTCTAAAAATGCTGAAGTCCTGTAGCGTCAGTTGAATGGCCACTTCTACAGCGTTTAATTGCAAAAAGTGAAAAGCGTTCTCACGCAGAAGTTCAGGTGCCAATTCATCCGGTACCAGCGTTTCCGTCACGCCGTTTGTTTTCAAGTAATATCGACTACTCAAGCCAATCCGTTCGGCTAAATTTTGTAGCTGATCCGGCAATCGCCGCTGTTTAATCGCTTGCGTTTCTGTATCCGTTACCGAGACTTCGCACAAAGAGAAATTACTGCTCGGATCCGTCATTCCGAACTCTTGTAATGCGAGCATCACAACCTCGTGAGCCGTCGTCTCTTTGTGAATCAATAAATACTTGTAACTCTGATCGGGTTTGTAAACTTTGAGCACATGCTCGGGATAATCCGTGCATCGAATGTCATCGTAACAAATCGACATCAAATCCGGATTGCTTTGAGATTCGTACAAATTCGTCGCTTGACTAGATACTGACGTAAAATTATCCACCTGATCGTTGCCCGCCGCTGAATTGATTATGTTTTTAGGCAGGATGTTCATGCGCATCAGCGCTTTTTGTAGACGTTTCTTGGGACCCAGAGTCATGAAACTGCCCGTTTTTTTACCCGTTTCCTTCATGGGACTATTGATGGTAACCGGTTGGGCGGAAGGCGGTTCTGCGAGGATTCCGTCGACGCTCGATAACCGCGCTCGCGGATCGGGTTGCAGTTTCGAAATCTCGTTTACCTGCAAACAGAAATTTTCTATTTATGAAACGTTCTTTTACAAGCCGAAAGGTTATTGACCAAAATTGACCGACACATTTTTAATTGGGCTGAACTTTTCGTATGGGTTTTATATTAAACAGAAAAAAAGATACGTGGCGAGATTCATTTTTCGAATTTTTTTTCTTTCAAAATAAAGCAAATTGAAATTTCGTGATTTTTGACTACTTTTTAAATCTTCTATTGTGTAGAGCTAGAAAATTGATTTTTCTTTCATTTCGAAGGTAAAAGAATGAGCTTTCATCAAAAATTACGTCATGGAAAATGACGGAGAAATTCATGTTCATGAATTGCTTAGATCAATTTCAAACGATTAGCGATTTTTAAAATTAACCATTGTATTCTACATCAATTTTCTTTTTAGAAACGTATTTTTTTGGATGTAAAATTATTAATATATGCTACGTTTTTGTTATTCAATAAACAAAGAGAATTTTTGAATGAACAAAAAACGAAATTGTTAAAAAATGAACGCATTATAGTTTTTGACTTTTTCCAAGATTATGATCTTGTAAATCAGAATTCTGTTCGAGGAATACTCTGGAAAAAACATCAAATGACAATACATTTCTTCACAATGTTATAAAGAGAGAGAAAATTTATTAACAATAAATGTGCTGCCCAATTACATTTCCATACAGCATATTGATCAGTCAAAAGGATAATATTTTTACTAACTAACTCATCAACAATGATGAGTTGAGAATCAGACACTATGTTCGCATTTCTGAATGTTAACATCAAAACTTTCTTGCTGTTCATCTCTGTGAAGGTCAACTAGAGAAATTTGTTAAAACAAATTTAAAGAAGTATTGATGAAATAAATAAAATATTTTCCCGAGTAGGTAAGCGTCCAATATAAAAACCAAAAAGTTCATGAATCTTTGCCATTATGTTGTTAGATTGTAATCCAGATATTTAAATTTGGCGCTCTTATGGCTGATTACGGTAATCAAGTACCGACAGTGGACGCCTCGAATAGACACTTTCATTGGGACATCATAAACTTCCGTATTAAGTATTGGCTGAAATATAAAAATAAATATGATATTCAATAAAGGTACGAAATAATTGAATACTTCATGTAAAATACTGTACTCAACCCTTTTACATATTTTTGGAGCGTAATTCAAAAACTATTGATTGAAGATGTTTGCAAGTTCGGAAAACATAAACTCCGTCTCTACTATATGTCAGCGACCTTGGAGTCACAAATTATTGTTCTGTTCTCTGAAACTACCCTGTCACCGAAAAATATTCTAAAAGCGCAATGAATTAGGAAGTAGGTAGAAAAAAAAGGAAGGGTAGATGCCATGAAGCTGTGTCCTAAAATTATTCTACATATCTTATTCCATATGAAATTGCCGTCGTTGACTTATCATTAATCTTGGCATATCGTGAGTGTGCAAGTTCCCCAATAAAAGCGTTAGGGGCTGCGGCTATAGGTAAATGAGAGGTAGATCAATTTTTATGTATTTGCGCTTGCAAAATTTGTGATTTATTCAACTTCGATATTGATTTTTTTAGTGTTACGATGAACAATCAACTTGCACACTTAGTAGCAATACTGGCAATCGAATTCCATAATTTTTTGCGCATGTCGTCAAGCAACTTTGAAATTTCAATTGCAAAAAAACTCGCCAAAAATTGTGAAACGGAGACACTGCCTGGTGAGATAAAATGTAGCTACCAGTAACGTTGCGATATGGTACATTATCTAATCAAAATTTCGACTCTAACCATATTCGTAAATTGTGCCTCGAGTATTTATGAGAATACATTTCCAATTTATTTACAATTTTATTAAATTAGGAACTCTCAAAGCCTTGAACCATTTGTCGATTTATATAGTTCATTATTTTGCAAAAAATGTTATGTAATCTAGATTTCATTTATCCACATAAAATAAATAAACGCGATTGAAAATAGAGTTTTGAGGATTTAATTTTGGCTTGTTGGCGAATCGTTCTGAATCAGGTAAGCATAGGATACCTATGGGCTATGTGATATATATTTCAAGAAAATAACTTGTTGAATGTTTATAATCTTGGTTATCGTTAAATGATTTGTTTTTTATTATCGTTCTAATAGCAGAAACTTGTTGTTTCACTTTTCATCCTTATAGTTTCTTTTTATTTTCATTATAATAGAAGGTCAAAAAGTACTGAAAATTAGTCCCAGAATGTTCTTATTTTTATTGTTATTTATCATTTCACATAATTTTTATTTTAATGAAATGTTAAATTTATCCGTAGTTTTGTTATAACGAAAAATGATATTTAATTTGAAATGATCATATCGAATATGATCATATCGAAATTGGCAATCTTACTGCCGATATAAAAATATGACAATGACAAAATGAATAGGTAAAATATAAATTGAAAAACTTAGTGTGAAACTTCGAAAATTATTGAGTATAGAAAAAAGAGATTGATCAAAAAGCATATGAAGATTAAAGTTTTAAAATATATAATAGAAAATGAAGTACAAAACTGTTCTCAATTTTTTATTTATAATCTTCCTATATAGGTCGGAAATGTCCTTCGATAGATCTTTTTGTTACTTCAAAACCCCACTTCTGGTCTTGAATGATATATGCACATTTTTTGTAACAGGTTTTGCCTCCCATCACATTCTTAGAGTATTCTAGCAGGGGTACTTTTGTATGATATAAAATGAAAAACCAGGTGAGTTTTCATGTCTTATAATAAATCTATTTGGAATTAAATGATCATTTCAAAGTAAAAGTCAATTTTTTCGTCAAACATTAAATATCTTTCTTCGTTATAACGAAAGTACGGATAAGTTTCACACTTCATTAAGATAGAAATTATGTGAAATGATAAGTAAAAACAATAATAAGAACATCCTGGAACAGATTTTGAGTACTTTTCGACCTTTCATTATAACGGAAATAGAACGAAACTATAAGAATGACAAGTGAAACGGCAATTTTCTTCGATTAGAACCAAAATAAAGAACAAATTATCCATTGATAACCAAGATTATAAACATTTGAGAAGCTATATTCGCTTCAAATATATATCACACATTGATTCCTTTGATCCTGTGCTTACCTGATTCAGAACGATTCGGGAACAAGCGAAAATTAATGATCTTTCAATCATGTTCACAAAAATTTGTTGTCTTATATTATGTGGATAAATGTAATCTAGATTGTATAAATTTTTTTGCAAAATAATGACCTATACAGGGTTACAGGGAAAGTCGTGCTAGATCCGTACCAATCATTTCTGACTAATTTCACTATATAACACCATAGCCTAAACTTAACCCTTTCCGAGATATTCGACTTTTAATATTTTTATTGAAAATTACTGAATTTTAGGCTACTGAATTTAATTTTGTTAATTTTGTGTGTTTTATTATTATTATTATTGAATTTTTACATGTGTAATAAGATGCTTTACGACGTCAATCATTAAAATAGTGCATGCGTCAATTTAATAGGGTGTAGGAGGCAATTGAAAGTTAAGAAATCAAAAAAAAAAAATTAGGAAGTCAATTTTCTCTAAGGGATATCTAAAAAAAATGATATAGCAGTTGTTCGGCAGATGTGTTTCAAAATATCTGCGTTTCATAAGCTATCTAACGAGGTATAACAGTCCAGGATTTGTATTCCAATTCGTGGAGAAAAGTAGTTCGGACGTTCCAGGCAGTAGTTCTCACGGTCCCGCATTGATAGTAGATGTGACATCGTTTTGCTCATTTACGCGACTTGACTGTGATTCTGGACTATTTGTTCTGATTTGTGATTACTGTGCTTTTTAACCGGACTCTGGTTTGTACTTGTGATACAGAAGTGTTGAAGATGACGTCCTACACATCTGAGGAATATGCTGATATGCTTCTTTGTTACGGATATTGCAATTGTGTGTCTGCACAAGCTCGCAAAGAGTACATAACTCGCTATCCCGGTCGTCGAGTGCCGGATGTAGCCGTTTTTGACAAAGTTTATCGAAGACTTCGAGAAACTGGCTTTGTTTTGAGACGAAATACCGACATTGGAAGACCAAGAATTAATGACAACGAAGAACGGGACAATGAAATAGTGCAACGATTTAGAGTGGATCCGACTACTTCGACTAATATTGTTGCCCGTGATCTGGGACTTTCGCAATGGAGAGTGCGGACCACAGTACACACTGCTGGCCTATATCCGTATCATTACACGCCGGTACACGTTATTGAAGGAGACCCCGCGAGAAGGATGGACTTCTGCAGATTTATGCTGAACGCTGACGTAGACGACCCGGATTTTCTGCGAAATATCTTGTGGACAGATGAATCCAAGTTTGACAAAGGTGGGATAACAAACTATCACAACGCTCATTATTGGGCCCCAAAAGAACTGAGGAACCCCAATAAGAAAAGAATTAAAGGATCCGAACGGAGATTCAGCGTCAATGTGTGGATGGGAATTATTTCCAATTATTTGATTGGACCTTACTTTCTCCCGGACAATCTAAATGGGGAAAACTACGAAAACTTCTTGCGGGGAGACTTCAGTGATTTGCTGGATGATCTGCCACTAAACTTGATCAGGGAAATGTGGTTCCAACATGATGGCTGCCCTGCCCATTTCATTAGGAGTGTCAGAGACTGGCTGGACACTAATTATCCAAACAAATGGATTGGACGAGGTGGGCCGTTGCCATGGCCAGCAAGAAGTCCAGAACTAACCCCCATGGATTTTCATGTGTGGGGGCATATGAAAAATCTTGTCTACAGCGAGCCAAATCCAGTTTCGTCTGTTGAAGAATTAAAAGAAAGAATTGTGTATGCAGCAAATCAAATGAGGACAACGTTGACCACTGGAATAGTGAAGACTGGTCTCCGTACAACGATGCGACAATGTATTAAAAACGGAGGCGGCCATGTTGAACATGAACTGTAGAATAAGTAAAAGTTGTGCGAGAACCTAATTTAATAAATGACATATTTTGCATACCATTTCTTCTCCACTGTCGTCAATGAAACTAAGTTTTTTTTCAATGAATTTAAATAAAACCGAGATTGTAATACCTCGTTAGAAAGCTGATGAAACGTAGATATTTTAAAACACATCTGCCGAACAACTGCTATATCATTTTCTTCAGATATCCCTTAGAGAAAATTGACTTCCTAATTTTTTTTTTGATTTCTTAACTTTCAATTGCCTCCTACGCCCTATTAAATTGACGCATGCACTATTTTAATGATTGACGTCGTAAAGCATCTTATTACACATGTAAAAATTCAATAATAATAATAATAAAACACACAAAATTAACAAAATTAAATTCAGTAGCCTAAAATTCAGTAATTTTCAATAAAAATATTAAAAGTCGAATATCTCGGAAAGGGTTAAGTTTAGGGTATGGTGTTATATAGTGAAATTAGTCAGAAATGATTGGTACTCCACGCTCTTAACGGATCTAGCACGACTTTCCCTGTAACCCTGTATAAATCAACAAATGGTTCAAGGTTTTGAGAGTTCCTAATTGAATAACAATTAATAAACAAATTTCACTCTGTCCAAATGCGGTCATTTTGACGATTTTTACTGTTTTACCCTAATCTACAAACAGTTTCTCCAGAAATCAGATCACAAACTATAAGCGCATTACTATATTTTCTTTGCGTGTTTCTACATCGAAGGAATGCACTTCTACAAATATTCCATTTGCTCATATCTCTAGATAATGATGTTTTCATTTCAAAATTCACTAATGAGTTAAAACTACATGTTTCTTTTTATGAACGCAAGAAATTTTTTTTGTATCTTTATAAAAGCCGTCTAGGGTTTCAGTTTCCTTGTACCCTCTTCCTTTGAAGTATTCCAGAAAAACCGACATCGAAGCCATCATCGGCCAAAAGTGGTGACGTTATAAATCGCTCGTCACCTAGACGATAAGACACATGACTTCTTGGCTACCCTGAAGGGATTCAAATACGATTACGTTTACGAAACGAACTATCATTATTGTTTGTTACAAAAAACCAAAGATTATCATATTAACAGACTTTAAATAATTTTTATTACTTTAATTCATCATGTAGTTGTACAAAAAAACGGCCAAGAAACGTCATTATATTCATATTAAATTCCCAGAAATAGATTTGGCATCGCTGTTCCGTAAAACAGAAAACCTTTCAAGTTGATTTTCGAGTATCGAAATTTATGGGATGTTGGTCCCAATGTTGGGCCATTATGTGGGCGCTACATTAGTGTCCAGTGCTATCAAAATTTTTACTTCTCTTCTATTGGGTTCGAAGGCCATAAATAGTTGTTTTGACGGTAATTACTATTTGGAATCATGTGTGCAGTGATTAGTACAATCAGATTGAGGTCAATGTTAAGTAGCCAAGCAATACAATGAGATCGAATACCGTCTGAATTCAACTAAATAAGTTTAATAATAGTTGCCTATTAAAATTTCTACTGTTTCATTCAAGATTTCATACTTTCATTAAAATACTCACTTTTCTACCTCTCGGTCTTGGCGAATTATCAGGCGTGTTGAGCATCTCCTTAAAGTGTAACAAATTCGATTTGACGGTGATGCTCAGATGGGTCGTCCCTTTGAGTATTTCTAGAGCTCTAGCATGACTAACGTGTTCAAAACTTTGTCCATTTACTTCCAGTATTTGATCCCCACGTTTCAGGCCAACGTCTTCGGCTTTGGATTTCTTATCGACTTTGAATATGAAAATGCCGAATTTTCGTTCGTAGCCACCCAGAATTTGAAAGTTGAGTGGATCGTCTCGACTTGGTCTGGCCAAGACGACATTGCGGACGCGGGCTTTTGCCGCGCACGCGATATTGAGCAATCGAAGCTGACCGACCATCTTCTCCGTTTCCAAACCCTGTTCGAACGTTTCCAGGAATTCTATCATATCGGGATCAGTTTCAAAATCTGTGAAATGATTGTTCACCCATAATAAAACGACGCGTGTCACCCGATCTCTGATCTCTGTATCTTGAAACCATTGGAGTAAGCGACCAGCGACGTGCAGGGGACTGGGAATAAAAGTACGATGGGTGAGTAGAAAATCTTCCACGTAAGTGGGATCTGTCAGAGAATTTTCTTCTACAAGTTGATGCATTAAACGTTCTGGAGTACCGCGAATGACAACATGGCCGCGTCTGTTGAGGTTCGGCTCGACCGAACCGCGTAACTCTGTCACCATAACGACTTTACCTTCTTCTTCATGCCTGCGGATATTCTCTTCACCTTGATGTAGAATTCTGCAAAAATAAAGTGAAAAATAGTAACGTCACTTACAGATTCATTTTTATACCTGTAATAGTCTGATTGCGTAATACAAACAAACTGACAATCCTCGGTTCTTGTTCGCATGACACCCTTGTGGTAAAGTTTGTCCATGGTGGGTAATATGCCGAAAGAATCGCCCACGTTCAAAATTTTCACTTCCTCTCCATCGATTATCACTTCGACACAACCATTTATCAAAACTGACCATGAATCCAATTCCTCGCCATCGTTGATCACCAACGTACCGGCCGTTTCGACCACCGCGAAAACCATGACAGCACAAAGTTCTCTGCGAACCGCCAGAGTCATGTTCGTGAACGCCGTTAGATGCTGGCTGAACTCGAGCAACGTTTCTATATCCTCTTCAGTTCGGTCGGAGGCATCTTTCTCCAAACAATCTCGGACGCGATCTCGAACAGTTAAGCTCTGCAAAAAGTTGAGAATGTTTATTTTTCATGCCGTTTTACATGGTTGTAACTAATCTATTTTACAGATTTATACGTGATTTCTTTATTATGGTTAAGGTTTCTATGTGAAATGCTTTCCTCCTTCTGCTTTCTCTGTTTTCTACAAACAGAACATGAATTCAAAAAAGCTACTAGATTATTAATTTTCGTAGATAAAAAAGGAAAGGAAGATTACAAAGAAGTAAAGAAAAAAGTAATACCTCTATGCTTTCCGCAAGATCGTCCTCCTCGTCGCTGTCGACAGCACTTTCCATCAGTCCAGTTAGATCCAGCTCTTCGGCGTTATCCATTTCTGAGTGATTAGATACCATCGTGTCGGAGCCGCTATACGCTGAGCTCGTGTCGGAGGAGTGCGATCCCCTGCTGCATTTGTAGTAGAGATTCGTGCGGTTCGCCTGAGGGCCGTAAACGGCGTCGTCGAACATTATGTTCACGGGTCTGTGCTGCGGATGGTCCATAGGCAAAGGCGGAGGAACAAAAGTTTTCGGTATCCTGTCTACGTCTGGATAATCGATCTGGATAAACGTCGCCATGAATACGATTACAAATATTCGAAATTATTGATACTTACGACAATCATCTCCGACGGTTCCAACACGAAACATTCATGTTGTCGCCTCGCGCTGCCGCCAGTTCGTTTGCCAAAACTGAAAAATTTAGTGAATGCTAGAGTTTTAATTAAAAAAATATCTACAAATTTATTAAAAATATCAGGAACATTAATTTATAGTGTCCTTTATATTTTTTAAAACCATTTTGCGTTATCTGAATAGTTCGATTTTCCGTAGGAATTAATTTTGAGAACGCCGGAATCGTAGCTTTCGAATAATGTATATAATAATAATTCTCTTTATTTTCTGTATCAATATCGACTGTATGCAAGTTAAATATAAGGAGACTTATCGGGGAAGCAGTCACTAATAAAGACTAGATGTTCTCTTTTTATTGTTATAAAACCAAGCTTTGTGACGATGTCTCGTCCTTCATCCGGGCACTATAAAACATTGTTAATTGATAAGAATAAAAAATTAAGAAATCAGTCCAGTGTCTTACTTTAATATGTAGAGAAGAGTCCCAAATGAGCACGTGATAACTGAAAACCTCTAAAGGCCAGTACACTATCACAATTTCAAAAACCGGAATACCTTCTAAATGTTCGAAACGTCACAATATGACGTAAGTCATTACACATTAGAAAAAAAGAAGGAAGGTTGGAACGATTAATAATCAATGATCAAAGAACTTCGACCAAGATATCAAGAGCTGCTTAGAATACATATTTAATTGTACACTCCACGCCGACTCTTATCAACAAGCCACTCTCCCCATACGTAACGGAGGAATCGGTATACGCAAAATTGCGGACTTGTCCCTTCCTGCATTTCTTTCTTTAGTTCATGCGAATGCAAAACTTGTCAATTTGCTGATGCAAAATAACTCAGATAGGCTTACATTCGCTGGCGTACAAGAATCTTTACAGGAATGGATTATACGATTTGAAAAAGTCTCTGAAATAAGTTTCGTACAACGATTCTGGGACAAATTTGTAATTGATGAAATATCTTCTTCGTTGCAACTTAAATCAGAAGCAGACAAAACCATTTTTTCTGCTCTGACACGAAAGGAATCTTGTTCATGGCTTTCGGCATTACCTTCTCGTATGATAGGAACCCTCCTTGATAATAACACCTTCCGTATTTCAATGGGATTAAGACTTCGTATCAAAATTTGCCAACCTCACACTTGTGTTTGCGGAGAAAACGTGGACGAATATGGTCGACATGGGTTAAGTTGTCAAAAAAGTTTAGGACGATATAATAGACATGTTGAGTTAAATGACATAATATTTCGATACCTATCCACCGCTAAAATACCGTCAAGACTGGAACCAATTGCTCTATCCAAAGATAGCAAAAGACCGGAAGGGATAACCCTCACCCCATGGTCTGAAGGAAAATGTTTGGCATGGGATGCGACTTGCTCGGATACAATTGCGAAATCATATCAACATATAGCTACAAAAGAACCTGGACTAGTTGCCCAACATGCAGCTTCTTTAAAAATTAAAAAATATGAAAGTATTCTAGACGGAAATATCACATTCCTTCCATTTGCAGTGGAAACTTTTGGCCCGTGGTGTGATGAAACGTTGAAATTTGTTAAATCTGTTGGGAAACTCATAAGGCAACAAACATCGGAGATAAGATCGACTGAATTCCTTTACCAACGAATAGGAATTGCAATCCAGCGAGGAAATGCTATCTCTGTAATGGGCACCTTCCCCCAAAGTGATTCTCTTTCTTAAATTTTTTACTTTCTTAATAACCATAGATAGTTTTTACAAACAAAGATGTAAACATTTTTCATACGAAGTGGAATGTTAATAAAAATTAGAGTTATTGTTAAAAAAGATAAAAAAAAAATGATCAAAGATGCAATCAAATTCGAAAATTGCTATATAACATTCCGATTACTTCTTTTCATTTTACGGTCTTTATCAATTTTAATGATGTTGCAATAAATAGAACTAATCGATTGAAAGTCAGTTATTAAATTCATATTTTCAGGGGTACAAGAAATTTGAGCTGATTCTAAAATCATTCTTTTAAATTTATTGTTATTCACATGTAAAACTTGTGCTTGTTCAAAATTCACACGATGGCCTGTATCAGTTGTGTGTTGTGATAAACCATTATTTGATGTACGAAGAGCACTATCTCTAGAATGTTCCTTGATTCTTGTTTTGAAATTACGTCCTGTTTGTCCTAAGTAAGACTTGTTACAGTTAATACAATCAATTTTATAAACTACATTAGTTCGATCAAATAAATTTATTTTATCTTTAACTCTACTGAATACATAAATCCCGATGGTATTTGGAATTTTCTTAGATAATTTAAATTTAAAGTTGTCAGTTTCATTGTTTTTCAAAATTTTATGTATTCGTTCAGTTAGATTATTATACCAAGGTATAGTATAGAATCTGGTTCTAATAGGAACTTGTGTTGCAATATCAATATCAGATTGGATCTCAACGGTTTCAATTCCAGGATTGGTTAGATTAAAGCGAGAAGGATTATTATATAATAATTTCTTAAGCAAAGTTGTCGGATGAGAGTTATCTAGCAAGAGTTGTTCTAGATTTTTAAATTTTCTTAGATGAGATGGGGGCTAGCAATCTTTTCTACCCTGTGTTTTAATCCAGTAACTAAATTTATTTTGTGTTTGAATGCGTGTGCAGATTTAAAATTCAAATACCTACCAGAGGATATGGATTTTCTGTACAAAGCAGTGTTAATTCTGTTGTTATTATCTCGTTTTAATATTAAGTCTAAGTATGGTAAATTTACTTTTTTTTCTATCTCATACGTGAATTTAATGTCTTCATTGAACGAATTTAACACTAATAATGTGTTATTTATTTTATCTTTAGGTATGATACAAAAATACCATACTTAGACTTATTATTAAAACGAGATAATAACAACAGAATTAACACTGCTTTGTACAGAAAATCCATATCCTCTGGTAGATATTTGAATTTTAAATCTGCACACGAATTTAAACACAAAATAAATTTAGTTTCTGGATTAAAACACAAGGTAGAAAAGATTATTAGCCCCCTTTTCATCTAAGAAAATTTTAAAAATTTGGAACAACTCTTGCTAGATAACTCTTATCCGACAACTTTGATTAAGAAATTATTATATAATAATCCTTCTCGTTTTAATCTAATCAATCAATTGAAACCGTTGACATCCAATCTGATATTGATATTGCAACACAAGTTCCTATTAGAACCAGATTCTATACTATACCTTGGTATAATAGCCTAACTGAACGAATACACAAAATTTTGAAAAACAATGAAACTGACAACTTTAAATTTAAATTATCTACGAAAATTCCAAATACCATCGGGAATTATGTATTCAGTAGATTTAAAGATAAAATAAATTTATTTGATCGAACTAATGTAGTTTATAAAATGGATTGTATTAACTGTAACAAGTCTTACTTAGGACAAACAGGACGTAATTTCAAAACAAGAATCAAGGAACATTCTAGAGATAGTGCTCTTCGTACATCAAATAATGGTTTATCACAACACACAACTGATACAGGCCATCGTATGAATTTTGAACAAGCACAAGTTTTACATGTGAATAACAATAAATTTAAAAGAATGATTTTAGAATCAGCTCAAATTTCTTGTACCCCTGAAAATATGAATTTAATAACTGACTTTCAATCGATTAGTTCTATTTATTGCAACATCATTAAAATTGATAAAGACCGTAAAATGAAAAGAAGTAATCGGAATGTTATATAGCAATTTTCGAATTTGATTGCATCTTTGATCATTGATTATTAATCGTTCCAACCTTCCTTCTTTTTTTCTAATGTGTATTGACTTACGTCATATTGTGACGTTTCGAACATTTAGAAGTTATTCCGGTTTTTGAAATTGTGATAGTGCCTTTAGAGGTTTCCAGTTATCACGTGCCCATTTGAGACTCTCTACATATTAAAGTAAGACACTGGACTGATTTTTTAATTTTTGATCCTTATCAATTAACAATGTTTTATAGTGCCCGGATGAAGGACGAGACATCGTCACAAAGCTTGGTTTTATAACAATAGAAAGAGAACATCTAGTCTTCATTAGTGACTGCTTCCCCGATAAGCCTCCTTATATTTCTTTTCATTTTCCTTTAACCATTAGTATGGTAAATGTCATGTGTACTAAAAATTAAAATAATATTAGAAAAGTCAAAATTATCATAACAAATTACCTAGGCAGATCAGTGATAATAACAAAGCAGAATGAACAAAATTAGAAGAAATAATTGTTTGAAAATATCAAAAAGTAGCTCAACAAAACTTGACAAGGTTGTAAAATGTTTTGGTGATTATAAGTGGGCTGAATTTACTTTTGAAAGCCCGGAGGCTCTTGGAACTTCATAGTTCGTCGACCAAACTATTGAAAATTTAAACTCGCCACGAAAACTGTAGAAAATTTCGAACCTTCCGAAGGCGAATGTCAAAAGCTACATCATTATGTTTAGATTTTCCTTCGTTTTCCCGGATATTTCATTGAAATTACTAAAAAAAAATGTGCAAATTTCCAGAAACTTTCAGAAAAGTCAACTAAACACGCAGAAGTTTTGTGAAGTTTTCATCGAAATCAAAAATAAAACATTTATTTTCCCAAAGAAACTCAATGTGGATGAATTCCCAAAAAAAATTTTTTTATAATTATAGGAACTTTGAGTAGCTTCTAAAAAATCGCAAAATTCTATTCAAAATGATTTTCCCAGACAAATCGAAATTTATATAAAAGTTTGTAGAAGTAATCAGGAGATGTTGTGCAGTAGGGCATACGTGATTAGAAAGCAAAATCCAAAAATAGCATGAGAAAACTCATTTTTAATGAAAGAAATATCTTATATACATATATCAATAACAAAATATCATCGCATACCACAAAATTTGCAAACAATTATAAACCGCTCCAAAAAGATCGGGACATAAATTGTTAGGCTATGCTATAAAAATTAAACTATGATAATGATTTATTGTTATAACAACATTTTAACTTAAAAAAATGTAAATATTATATATGAATATGGAAATATACTTATCTATTATATTTGTACATACATAATGATTCATAATTAATTTTGTAAAATGATACTTGCGAAAACTATAAATAATTACCGATCTATTTGCTACCTGATTAGATCTATATACGACATAAAATAAAATTTTTCTTCAATCGATTAATCAAATACTTGACATTCATGGTTCTTCCTTCACTTTCATCAGCAACTCGTGTAACTCGTATTGCTCTTGCTCTTTATCTAACTGCTCCTGTAACAACCGATCCAAGATATCTTGAAATCGTTGTCTAAGCGTCTGATTCTCAATGTGCTCGATCTCCATCTCCTGCTGTTGCCTTCTGCCTTTCAGCTCCATTAATTCAGCTTCTAGCTCATCCATTCGTGCTTCAATCGCCGCTCTCGACAGATTTTGCTCGCTGTAAGAAACACCCGAGGTAGATTGCTGATAGTAGTCAATGTCATGCATCATTTGAGGGGATTCTTCCATCTGTCTGAACATGTCGCTGGTGAATTCGGTTAATATCTTGGAGTCTGTCGATGTATTCAACATGGAATTGGATGCGGTAAGCTGACTGTCGTCTGCCGAATTCTGACTGTTGTCGTCCATCTCCTCCAGTACGTTGATGTGGGCATCTTCTTCTTCCGAATCGCTAACAGCTCCGCCAAAGATGTCGTGCTCCGCTACGTTTTGGTTAGGGATTTCTGGAGGTTCCTTCTTTATTATGGTGCCTTTGTTCACTTTATCGTCGTCTTCATTGATTACCTCCCATTTTACGCTAACGGCATCATTGTCTATGCGAAGCAGTCGCTTCACCTCCTTTTCGATCTCCGGCGCTTCCACGTATTTTTTCTTCAATGTTTTGCGAAATCTTCGTTTGCGAACGTTCTTTGTCGGCGGCGTGATTCCATGCGGCCAAAGATATTTCTTTTCCACCTTGATAGAATCTTTCCTCTTAGCCTTTTGCGGTATTTCTTCGTCGGTCGTTTGGTCGTCCTCCTCTTTGCACAGTAGCATTTGACAAATGTCAGCAGTTTTGTAAAAATTCTTGTTATCGATTGTTTTCAGAGACTCCACGACGGTCGGGAGATCGACGACTTTCGCCGGTAAGAGCCAATGATCGAAACGTACCTCGCCGTGGCGCATGTTTTCGTTTTCGACCCGTATCGTCAGTCGGTCTTTGAGGCTGCTGTTATTTTGGATCGCCTCACGCAAAGCGCGCGCCGGCTCCGCGGGCAGCCGGAGGACGAATTGCGACTCCAATTCGATCTGATTGTCCGACTCTTGACCTTGAACAGAAATAAAATCCCTTCAGTGTGTTATCCATCATCCCCCGGGGTACTTGAACGAATCTGATGTACGTACCAGTTTACACTATCGAATCACTTGAATTTTTTTTCTTTTATCACACTCCGAATTATTTGTCGACGTGCATGGATAAATAATCGTCAAGTACCCTCGTCGTACTTCAACGATAATTTAATTCGACGAAAAAATAGCGGTTGATATAACGGTGAAAATGAAATATGCGGTAACGTTGGGAAAAATCGAACCGGAAGAATTCTATCATTCACTTTCGAATTATCGAAGGTAACGATACGTGGAAACGTTTGTTCGGATTATTATATACATATATTCTTACATAAGATTGCTACGGGCGAAACAACAAAGCAAGAGTTCAAATAATATACTTCTTTTTCAATTTTGATTTATTTTCTTGTTACACCGATGTCCGATATGATTTTCAATTTTTTTAACCTTTCATATACTATTAAAAAAACAACAACAAAAATTTTTCAAACAATTATGAAAGCAAAAAACGAACTTTTTTAAATAAATGATTTATATATATATAAAGGATGTCCCAGTATTGGTGGTCCATACTGTATGTATGTGTGCGTGATATTTTGTGAAATATCGGAAATTCCTACTTTTCTTCACATTCGTAGACAGCAAGTCCGCAATTTAAGCCCTAAATCAGTATTTTTCTATTCAATGAGTTCCCTTATTATGGTGTTTCTAAATTACCTCTCCAAAATGTCAACTACTATGGCTAGTAATTCACAAACGGCCATGAAACATAAATTTCATAATTAAAATTTATCTTACTGCTAAGTTTGATCATCTTTGGTGTAACAAAATTGTATGGGATCTCGGTGCCCAACTATTCCGCAAAATTGCCCAGATCATAAGGATTCTAAAACTGTGGCGCTCCAAATACTGAATGTCATTATTCAGTCAGCTATGGCCGTTAACACGTAAAAGTATTCAATTCATTGAAAATCTTCGAAATTATTTGCAGTCAGCCTTTCTTAACATGGCATGTGTTTAGGTAAGTACCTGTTGCCGAAATGTGCTAAGGATTATTCGGAGTAAAAAGTTCAACAGATATTTGTCTGTATGATTGGATTCATCTTTTATTAATGTTACTTGTGATTAGTGAGTTTATCGACTTTCTCAACTTCGCGAAGTCTTTATTATTTCGGATACTTCGGTACTTGATATTATTAAGCATTCTACTGGACTTTTGATTTGTGAAGTTTGGTTGGATTTTGTTTCTCTACTGCTCTTTGTTTTGTGCACAACAAGAGGACTGTGTCATGTCACGAGAACTGTACACCGTCCAAGAATATGCAAATATGCATTTCATCTATGGAGAATGCAGAGGTAATGCAAGGGCTGCCTCAGCACTTCGTTTCAATCGTTTTAATTTATGTTCAGTGATGGTCTGTGAATTACCAGCCACGGTAGTTGACATTTATGGGAAGTAATTTAAAAACATCAATATTAGGGAACTAATTGAAGAGAAAATTATTAATCTACAGCTTAAATTGCGGACGTCATGCCTAAGAATGTAAAGAAAATTAGGAATTTCTGACATTTTACAAAACATAGCGTAGAGCGCAAATCATTCGGGATAAAAAAAGAATTCAGGTGGATCGAGACCACCTCCCCCTCCACGCACACATACGTACTGTATGGACCACCAATACTGGAACATCCTGTATATTCCCAAAACTGTTCCTAATTTACAAGTTGAAGATACTGAACAATAAAAACAACGACAATAATAATAATAATAAAATTTAATCCTGTGCATAGGACAGGTCATAAACAAAAGAATCAAATATTCAAGGGATTATCCATATACCTGTTAACAGAATAGAACAGTCTTGATTTCTTTTTTAAATAGCGTTTGCTGCAATGCTTTTACAGATGGTGGCAAATGATTAACCCACCTGATACTTTGGTATAAAGGAGAACTTTCTGTATGAGTTCTATGTTTAGACAATAACTTGATAATCTCAACCATTTATTTTCATTTTCCTTAGTGTATAGCAATCAATTAAAAATATATATACCGAACGCAGTTAAGATTTATTTTTGATGAATAGTCATCTACAGAGCTCTCGACAGAAACAACCACAGAAGCATCATCATCGAATATTTGTTAACAGGGGTCAACTTCGCATGTAGATCGTTGATGAATAATATAAATAGGAGGGGGATATATAATAGGATTGTTCCAACTCGCGTTGTGAACCGTCAATGTACTGTCACGATTCTGCGCTGTTCATAAAATGTCCTTCATTTTCTGAACAGCGCAGAATCGTGACGGTACATTTACCGTTCACAACGAGAGTTGTAACAGACCTAATGTAATATAAATTGATAACGCGGGATTGTCTATCCTGATGTTTCTTGCAATTAAATTTTGTGATGTTTTCAATTTTCTTTGTCTCAAGCTTAAACAATATTCATATATACGAATCAGATTCAAGTGAACCAAACAGAGGATGACGCATTTCTTCAGTTATGTTGTAACTGGCTTTAATACTCCATCCCTTATACGTATACCAATTCTGTTTATTGTGCTCGGATTTCGAGATATCGCTGTGGTTTTCTTAGTACAACACAGGGTGCGGCTGAGCTGCTTTTTGATTTCAATTGAGCGCCAATTATTCAAGAATAATCCGAATTGGACGACGAGAGATACTGAATTTTTGATAGCTGTAGTCATGCGTTGGATTAACGAGCAGCGTGCGTTCGCCTTGAAAACCGTTTTTTTAAGTACGTTCAATAGTAAGCCTTCCGGACTTAATTTGAGAAAAAATGGTTGCGGCAAAAAGAAACAAAGAAAAGGGGGGTGTCTACGGACTTTCAGAAGCTCAAAAAATATCGAGATGGTCCAATCTTTCTCCGATAAGTTGAGAAAATGGATCTTGGGAGCGTATGGTTCCAGAAATATGAAGCGATGGCACACGCAACTAGGACTTTTGAGGGAACACTTGCCTGAACGCCTAATCTTCTTGAGGGTGGCGTCTGGTGACCGGCACGCAGCCCAGATTTGGTTCCATGTGATTCTTGTTGTGAAGTTCTCAAAAACCCAGCAAACAGATTAGAACAGATATTCTTTCGAAACAACTTGAAAAGAAAAATTTATGATGTGCATAACGCAATGGGAAAACAATGATATATGAAGCAATTTTTCATCAGTTAAATTTTCGGCATGTTATCTCTGCGGCATACTTTATTACACTAGCGTAACTGGGACTTTTAGGAAAATTATTGAGCCACAAAATATCAACGAAAAGCAGTCTGGTAAGTGTCTTAGGTGCTTTGGTTCATGAGTTCCGACAAATATTAATCCACCGGGAATGAGGGTAGTTCGCCCCCGCGAGGAATTCACATTTTTATGCACTTCACAACAACAAAATAAGTTTTTTAGCGAATTTGAATTTAGAGTTATCGATGTGGTTTTCCTTTTAAGGAAAGTTATTCTAACAAAAAAATTAGCAACAAAATACTTTTGGTTATGCTTCGGTAATGCAGTCTGAAGCATTAGCTAGAGAATCAGGTGATATATAAAGTAATCTCAATTTAGCTCAATTTCTTCAGTTAATGCCATCAAACAAAAACAACACTAACTGTGGTGGTTCCAGAAGTTTCATACCTAATTTTTTTACTGCGTTGTTTTTCCACAAACATAGAAACTCAACATGATTTGCTGTACTTTCTGGATCATATACTTTTCCATTTCCAGCTGGTGGTTGGTCACAGTAATTTTTGAAATTACTTGATGTCCACATTTAAATATATACATATACATTTCCCATAACGCCGACTCGTTTAGACCATGTCAAATTAGAGTAAGAAAATGTAATCATAGACTGCTCCCATATATAGTTCTTGAAACTTAGATGCTACAAGCGTTCTGACCATTTTTTTTTCTTTCAACTGTATAAATTTCGTTGATAATTTTCTTTTCCGATGCGTTCATTTAAATTAACATTAATTTAGAAATATGTAATAATAAATGTATCATACAAATTTCAAAAATTTATATACATTGAAAATTATGATAGTTTTCGATAAACTATAAATTAAAATTTATCCCTGATTTGATGAACCATAACTACACTGCGCAAAAAAAATTACGCATATTATGGAAATCTCAAATTAATTCTACAACTGAAGTTGTTCTCAATGATAATTATTTTTATCAGAAGCAGGTTTGCGACAACCTCAATAGAAGGCTGAGAAGTTCAGAAAATCACCCAGCTACTCTTAATGACTTAGGAATCCAACTCGGAGAAATCTGGGAAGGATTAGATCAGAAAATTTTAAGATCACTCATTTTGACTATGAACCATCGTTGCCGAGCTGTAATTAACGCAAGGGGTGGAAATACCAAGTATTAAATCACTTATCAGCATTCCATTATTTTGAAATTTGTTTATTTCTCTTCTTTCACATCAGATTCGGTGAAATCCCGAATTTTTCTTTCTAATGTGTCTTGTTTCGTTCAAAACCTTCCCGAGAAAACATAAAAAATAAGTTATAAAATCAATGTAGAGTTAACTTTCATTAAAATTTAGATTTTCAGAACGTGCGTTAATTTTTTTGCGCTGTCTATTTTAATATACATGTCTGAACATTTTATTGGTGATGAAAATATAATACATATGTACAATATTTTTCAATGAAACTTGTGAACAAAAAGAATCAAACATTTGCAAAGACTATGGGATTCCAAAAACACCAATATTTGATAGAATAAAAAGATTGTTTGAAGAATCCTAAACAGATAGTGTTCAGGAAAGGGAGAAAAAAGATAACCGACTGGGTAATGAAATTAGCGAAATGTTGTTTTCATCTAAAAAAAGAAGTTCTTTGGTCTGCTGCTCTTTGCTCAGCCGTTTGGCGAAAATGTTAAAGAGATAAAGAACTGAGAAAAACTAAAAAGAAACAAAGTTTTAGAAGGAGAAAATAAAAAAATGGAAAAAAGAAAATCAGAAAGTTGAAAAAAAGCGTATCTAAAAGAAAAAAATAATGTGGATATAGTAAAACTTCTATTTATGTCGTTTTTTTATATTTGCAACACTTATGTGTTATCGAGGTTAAATATCACAAAAGAACAACAATTAAAGTTGTCAATAATTTTCGTCAACACTCAACTGGAAGATGAAGATTGAGTTATTCAGGTTCACTCAGATTAAATATTTTGTGTTGTTTAAGTTATTCCCGTAGAATTCCATTTTTGTGCTCGCCTGAGAAGTGTCGTCTTTACTCGTTATGAAATAATATACTCTTACATATTGTCTTCCTTATTTTGGTGAGAGCTCTCGAATATAGTTAGGGATAAAAATATTAATAAGTCTTATTTAGAACCAAAGACGCAAAACTTGCTAAAAGGAATTTCGATTGAATCAGAAGTAACTAGTTGACTGAAATTACATACTGTTTTGACATTGTCATGCACGGTGATCATGCAACCAGAGAGCCAGAGAACGTACTTCCGTGGATATACATAGAGTACGGTATTTCAAAACAAATGTAACCTTGATAAATCCAGTCGGAAATATTCATAATTATCAAAACAAATGTAAGAATATGAACATTTTCTACGAAGTGCAGTTCAGTTTATTTTTCGAACTTTTTACGTTCCACGACGGAACTTTCACCCGTATGAAGTTGGTCGCAAACCCCCCCAGGCGAATTCATTCATATCCGACGTAAAATCGATTTTCGATACAAAAGTTGATGACCGAATACAGACGACAGATAACGTTTAACGGGTATCCCTTTTAACAAGAATCGGGAATTCGTCATACGATCAACACGAAGCAACGGGAACGACAAAAATACAAATAATTGGAATGTACCGAACGATTGTAGAATAGATTACATACCCATTGTTATGCTACTTTTGCGCGCAATCGGGTCACAGGACACTGAAAGTCCAGATAAAACAGTTTCGCGACTCCAACTGGGGCTCCCAAGTTCCTTTTTCGATTAGATATCACACGCAGCTGGGGGAAAGTAAATGAACAACACACAAGGTAGAGAGTTACGTTCCGAATTAATGGCACAAATTGCAGGAAACGACAATTGCAATACCCCGGTTTGAATTACACTACTCCACTCGCGCACAGTGCAAATTTTATTTCGGTTTGTTTGGTTTCCAGTAAATAATAAAACAGATTTTACACTACCATAAGCGTACCGCCCATCGTTTCCACACTCATAATAAGAACGCAACGTTGCCGGTAATATCGAGCGAACAATCCTCTTGTTTGTAATCTCCGCGGACTTCGTAGAACGTAGTCAATGAAAAGCCCTAAACTCTTACATTTCCTTGTAACTGGATCGATAACGAAAATATTTACTCAGCCGTTCCGGACGAGATAACGATGCATTCATCCCATCTGCACATAAATGACCTTAGCGTTGCGCATTCGTCGATGAAAAAAAGTCGGACCGTGCGAACAGGAATCCGCTAGCTCGGATTAACGGTATTCGGACAAGGAGAAATTCAACGCAGATTGACAACGCCGCTTTAATAATTGCATTGAAAGGTCTCGCGACTGCGCGAACGTGCTCCTATCTCGAACAACAGCGCCATTGCGGAGTATGTTCGAAATGATCCCAAGAATTCAATGGAGTCTGGAGAGAGCCGAGCCGATGTCATTCGTAATTTCTCGGTAGAGTACGTGCAGATCGTATTGCTCGTGCGTATGTACGGATGAACGGAATTCATTCGGTAATTCGAAGTTCTCATTCAGAACAAGTGTACTCTTTTTTTAATGCAGGACCGAACCGAAATAACTTTTTATCACGATATGTTGAATTTGTTTGTAAATTTTAGCGGAAGCTTGACAAATTCTCGAGCTTCGAATGAATATTTTCACTTTTAAAAAGATTTTGTATAAGATAGTAAAAAGAAAACAAGTTTTGTTACTTTCGCGAACTCTTTGGAACAATTCATGACATTTTTGACGCTTCTTTTAATTGTTCGATAATACGATCAACTCTTCCTAAAACGATAGTCTAAACACCTGCAAAATCCTATGAAACCCCCAAAGTTTCGGAATTTCTGATTTGTTTATTGTTAATAAAAGTTTGAGGTTTATAAACTATTAGAAAAATTCAATTATATCTCGAATTTCTGACAGTTTTTTCAAAAATTTTCAACTGTACTGAACATGTCAAATATATACTTTGACGATTCCAGACAGATGAGAACGTTCTACGGCCTACAAAAAATTTCTGCAAAGCAGTTGAACTTTTTTAATAAAAGAATCTCCCCAAAAATTCAAATATTCCAGACAAACATTCTAAATTCATCGAAATGGTTGAAATTTTCGTTAAAATTTGTTATTGTTAAAATGAGTACACAAAATGTGGAAACGAATAAAATATGGCGATATTTCTATCATCTTGTTGGTACAATTCAGACAAACCATGATTGTCACTTTAATATTTCTCTTAAAAATCTCTACTTTATTGTCCTTTTGTTGAAATTCAAATTTACAATTTCTTCTGGGAGTTGCCGTGATTCTAGTAGTTGTTTTTCGTTTTCAAACAGTGTTCAATTTCTTTTAAATTACAGACTTTTTGGAAATTATTTGTATAATTTTCATTCTAAATTCATCGAAATGGTTGAAATTTTCGTTAAAATTTGTTATTGTTAAAATGAGTACACAAAATGTGGAAACGAATAAAATATGGCGATATTTCTATCATCTTGTTGGTACAATTCAGTTAAAACGAATTATACAAGATGGTATATTAGATTCAGGTCAATCAGATAACATCAAGTTTATAGTAAAGGTTTTCTGGTTTTCGAGATATTGTCACTTTAATATTTCTCTTAAAAATCTCTACTTTATTGTCCTTTTGTTGAAATTCAAATTTACAATTTCTTCTGGGAGTTGCCGTGATTCTAGTAGTTGTTTTTCGTTTTCAAACAGTGTTCAATTTCTTTTAAATTACAGACTTTTTGGAAATTATTTGTATAATTTTCGAAAAATTTTCAAATAAAACATTTCGAGGAACAGAGGCAGAATTGGGAGATCTGAGAGTGGGCCGATAATAGTTGACGTTTCTTGCAATAAAATGAAATCAACCAGTAATCACGCAGATTCTAAATATTATTTTTGCGCCTCGAACTCATGGTTCACTATTTTTTTATTATTACATTGACTTCTTTCTTATCTTTGTACAACATATATTTACACAGTAGTTGAGACCGGAAGCTTTTTAAAAAAACAAAATCTACAGAAAGACAGAAGAGTATAAAATGAAACTGAAACTTAAACTGAAATTTAAAATTCGTGCAAAAATTAAAGGATTTTACACTATAAACTTCAAAATTGCAAGCCAAAAAAATGGGATCAATTAATTATCCAAATTTAAAGCAGATAAACGGAAAGATCGAGCATAAAATAATATATGAATGATGAAATTAATCCTTTAAAACCCAAACAAAACTAAAGAGTGAGAAACCATTCAGACCTGAAAAGCCGTAAGTCTAGCAGAAAAAACGGTCCTAAAAAGCTAAAAGAACCAAAATTTCTATCAAAGATCCCAGAAAACCGGGAGATTCGGACACAAAAAATGAAAATACGAACAGAAAGCAAAGTTCGGAAGAAAAAAGACAAAACCAGAAAATTCGTGACTTAGAAAATATAGGCTGAATAACTGAGTTTAAAAACCTCAAATAACTAATAGTTTTCGACTAAAAATTCAGAAGAAAAAAAAACTAAATATTCCACACCACAAATCGAACAGAAAAAACGAAGAATTTTTGTCACTGAAACACCGACAAATTTTGCGTGAAAATCTAGCAAACTCAACTTTCTGGTCCAAAAACAAAATTTGTGTCAAAAAAACCTTCAAAAACCGAAAATTGACGGTTGAAACAAGAAAATTGATGCTAAGAGCCTCGATTGATTGAGGTCGAAGAATCTACAGCACGAAAAAACTTAGAGAACCTAAAATTTTAATACCTGGAACCAAAGATTCGAGCCTTAAGGTAGTTGTGGTATAAAATTGTAAGACAGTTTTGTGTCATGCGCCCGATTAGTGAACAAGAGCTTGTAGCAACATGTGCTATAATTTTCGTGTGACTGTACTTTGGGAGACGTACTCATGTACGCGTTGTCAAGTTGTCTCTGCCTATTCGATAGTTATACGCATAGACATATATTTCCTATGTCTATGGTTATACGTGTACTTCCTCACAAATTGTTGAACTTTACATCATTATTTCTCGGCAATGCGACGGTCAATAAGTTATTTTATTTTTTGCAAAAACTAGACACCAACATTAATTGACTTAGTTTTTTATAAATTGATACAAATTCTATGTAGTGCCTATGATATTCATGTTAATGAACCGATTTTTAATTAGGTTTATCTCGGGTTAGAAACGATCAATCGACATCGAATTTTGACAGTAGTATGATTACCATGCCTTTGATAAATGTGTAAAAATTCATAATAATAACTGTACGTTTTTCTCACAACTACCTTAAACCATAAAAAAACGAAAAATTCAAAATAAACGGAAATTTTAATCCGAAAGTATAGAGAAATGAAAAATTCGTAGTTCAACACGTCACAAAATATTCGGCCTATTTTTTTATCGTTTAACCTACTGGTATAGGTTCACATGCCAGACGTTTTTAGGTTGCAGTAGAACCCTGACATGATCTGACGGCTATTATATGAAATATATAGACGGGACCAAGGCCTTTACGTGCCTTCCGAAGCATATTAGATTAGAATTGACCGGGATTCGAATCTGATTTTTCTGAACAATGCGTCAGTATTAATCCCATCGAGCTAATACGATAAAAATGAAACGAAAGATTCAATAGTCCTGTTTAATAAGTTTACTTTCATATGCTGACATATTTGCACAATATTTCAATTTGATCCTTCAAATAATCTCTAAAACAAATGATTGTGATGCAGTTCTTATTAACTTAAGAGCAAAATCATCCAAATATCATTGTTATTCATTAACTGCAACATTTTTCGTTTTCATTTTGAAATTTTTTTTATAAAAATAGAATTTGATGAATCGTATGCAACATTTGAATTCTTTAGGGATTTTCATAATCCCTGAATAGTTTTGTGATTTGTTTGGTACATTGAGAAATTGTTGATAAGAAAAAGTTGAACTGCTTTCTTAGCTGAAATATTCGTAGAATAGTTTAAGAAAACCTGCCAGCTTGTTTCAATGGTTCAGAATTTCCAGATGTCAATTAAATTTTATAATCATTTGAGCAATTCACAAACCTCAAAGTAAAACAGTTCTTGGGGTGAATTATAGAATTTTTGGAAAAGTTGAAAAAAGGTGTCTACAATGTCTTGAATTCTTCCATAGTGTTGATTCTTGACCCGTCTTGTTATAAATCATTCAAACACCGGAGAAAAGCCTTTTTCCGTGTATTTTTTGAGTTTCCTTGGAAATTAGAAAACATGTTCAATTTTTATGCCGCATCCCGCGAGTATGCTTTGATGGTACCTCTTTCGATTTTCGGAATTTTAAAACCACTAATACTGATATTTTAACTTTTTCACAGCAAAAAATTAAATTGTCAACAGTAATTCTATTAAGATTGTATTAGTGAAATTTATAATTTAGATGATTGCAGAAAAAAACAAGAATGTGTTTTGAGAACCAATTTCAGTGGTGTCGTCCCTAATAAATTATCAGTGCAATATGCATAAAATGTGAGGGAACGTCATTTTAGAATTAATCCAATAAAACTTAATGTTTGAACTAAAATACCTACCTACTCAACCATCAAGAGCATTCAAAAAGGGGGCTGTCATCGCCGACATCACATTTGAACTAGTGCCGCCACTGTCATGCTTATGATACCAGATTCAATTTACTACATACGAAAAAATTGAATCAATTATTCGGAGATTACATGTTTCCGCACGATTTACAAACTCATTCATTCATATTCATATAGATATATGTATGTGTATTATCTCGGCGCGTAAATCGAATAGCACCGTTAATTTTTCGAGGTCGCTTCTAACTATAATCGACATACATACTTCGATGTTTGGAATGTTCACTATTTTTAATATAAAAGTAGTCAGTTAACACTTACCTCGATCGCGGTAAGTAAAGCGATCCATCGATGAAGACGGATCCGGAGAGTAGGATGTACCAGCAGGTGGAAAATTCGCCGGTGCTGAAAATTCGTGAATCAATTAATTATTCCAAGCTTCGAAGCACCTCCAAGACTGCTAGGCGGTTGATTGCACACTGAACACATCCGTTCAAGAAAGTGATTTGGAAGGGTTGAAAGCTATTATCGATAATGTAGTCGTTCAAAATTTCGAGTGACTTCTCTTTGTCTGAGGATTAACTTAACGACCCTTAATCGATCATTTAAGGGTTGATTGGTATTTAATTGATGGAGTTTACTTGAACAGTTATTTCAACTTTGAAATGTCAATTCGTTGATTGAGAAGGGTATTAACGCTTTTGATAATAGTATGGGTTGATATAAAATCAATGAAGTATTATGTATGAATTCACTTTCAGAATGCCAAATACTAAAGCTTAAATCAATAATATTTCGTTAAATCATGATCATACGAATGAGTCGATATGGTTTCATGATATTTATTAGCATATTATAAGATACAGAGATCTTCCGTTACATTATGCATCAGATTTTATAATTTTATCAGGTACAAATTATACATACCAATGTTCCTTGAAAACTAAAAATTACAAAATTTCAAAGTCCAATTTGCATAAAATCTTTGATATATCCCTAATTCGTAATGTCGAAAGTAATTAAGTAGCCAAAACGCGTCATCGAGAATATTTACATGATTCGAGTCGTACAGGTTCAATAAACTTTCATATCATAAATTGTCACGATAAATTCGAATCCTCCTACGAATTAAAGATCCCTGCTTCGTCTAAAATAAATAAATCAATATAACTTTGCGAAATTCCAAATACATTCCAAAATTTATCAAATTTTTTTGTTTTCTTAAACCGCCATCAGATATTTTCATAAACTCAATTTACTAAATTGAATTTGTTCACATTGAAGTTAAAAAATGGAAATATAAAAACTGTGTTCATTATCAAGTCGAAGAAATATAAAAACTGAAGCGTTACAAGAATTAGTCAACCCAAACTTTCAGTACAAAACCAGTAAAAAATTCAGTCCCCTCTCCTCAGTAATTGAGCGATTATTCAACAACTTAAGTTTCTGGGTCAAAATGGGACAATTTGAAAGATTGCGAGTGAAAGAGTGCCATCTCCGTTACGTAGTTATTCTCATTTATAATAATAACAACGGTTTTCTTCGTTTTTATCATTGCACATCTGAGATTATTATATCGAAAACATTTTCTGCACTCCAGTGGACATCAATCAATTTCATAAAATAAGAAGAATAGGAAGAAGTAAATTTGAACATTGTGTCTGTCATTCGGTTGTAAGGCTCGAAATGTTTTTCAATTTCTCACGTTTCAATGTTAGGTTTTTACGATGGATTATAGTTGTTATATTTTTAGATTCGAGATTTTGTTTTCTTTTCATAATTTTCGAAATGCGAACTATAGGTTCAAATTTGAGGTTGGAAATTTCTTGTTCGTGTCCTAAATGTAGGTTTTTATGTTTGAAATGCACTTTATGGTCAAGATTTCGGTGTTTTTCGTTTTTCTAATTTTATCCGTTCAAAATTTATGTTCTCAGTCTAAAAATTTGTTCCACCGGTTTTGGGATTCAAATTTTTGGGATCGATTTATAATTTTTTCAGGTTTTGGGTTTTCAAGTTTCAAGGCTCGAAATTTTCTTTTTTCACGTTTGAATTTATTATATTTATATTCGATCTTTAGTTTTTTTTTGTTTTTCAATTCGAGTTTTAGATTTTATATTTCGAATTTTATATTTTATATTTCGCATTTATGTTCTGATATTTGGTTTTCGGGTTCTATTTTCAGCGACTTCAATTTTTAAGAATTATTTCCATTAATAAATGTGACTTTTAGTTTTTTTTTGAGTTAGAAATTTTAAAGCCGTATTATCAAACTTAAACTATCGCATCTACATTGCGATATAAAACGCAAAATACAAAACTGAAAACCAGAATTTTTTTGCCTTAAAACCTAATATTAGACATGAATCCGAAAAACCTAAATTACCGAATCAGAAAGCAACAACTCAAATTTAATATTAAGTCTTTAGATTCAATTTTTAGTTTTTTTCGGTTTTTAGATTGGGTTTCTGTTTTTATGTTCACAATTTAGGTTTTCAGGTTCGAAATGGTTTCTCATGTCTGAAATCTCAGTGTTTCAGTTTCAGACTTTCATTTTTCGGTTTCTAGGTTCCGATTTTATTTTTTTCAATTCGATTTTCATATTTGAAACTCAAGTTGAGTTTAAGGACACTTCGCTGTGTCAGGGATTGAGACTAGTGGCCATACTCTAAACTGCTCAATTGAAAATGAATTTCCAGGTTTTTAAACCTCGATGTTTCAATTTACATTACTACGAAATGTAATTAAAATTTCGAAAGTAGCATTATTCGTCCTAGAAAAATTTTTGACTGGAATATTCAAAGAGACCGTCCAAGATATTTATGACGGATACTAGATACAACAGTTAAACGAAATTTTCTTAGAACCGCCGGCCGCTGGTTCACATTTTATGATACTCCGACCGTTGAAACATGTGCTCTTTTTAGTTCAGTGGCGCATCCAATAACGTTTTGCAGGATTACTCATAAAATAAAATGAAAGAATATATAGTCAAGCATAATATCATAATTCATTTTTTCGATATTCATGTCCGTAAAAGTCCTGAAAAAGCACAAGACTGCTACTGTTAAATAATTTATTAAAGGATAAAGAATGTATTGCTCTCCAACTTTTTTACATTGATAAAACCGTTGGTACGCCTTTGATTTCAAGGGCCGAAGAAAGTGCGTGAAGAAGACCCAAAAAGTGCGGAATAGTTTTTATTGCAAGTTGAAGCTTCTCAGTTCTCACTAGGCAGCATTCGAGAAGTTACCACACATTATTTTGCTCCACATTTTTTATCAGGTGAGTACATCATTTTATCGTTCATTTGAGAAAATGTTTGCTTGGTTGGTAGTGTTGGTACATGTTATTCATATTTAAACTATCTATATTGAAAATAGAATTGTTTTTACAGTTTTCTGTTTATACCGAAATTTTTTGAGCGGGTACGGTATATGTGGAACAGGTAGTTAGCTCAATTGGTTGTTTATACTTATTCATTCATAAAAATGATTTGTTTTTTATGTAAGAGAAAATTCATTACATTGAAAATGTTATTTTTTCACTTCAAACGGAGCCACGATTTAAGAAGCAATAGTAATTTTAGATGTTGTCAGTCAGATTGTAATCAATTGTTTCAAAATTTAGGTAGTTTTAAAAAACATATGAATCGTAAACATATAAATAGTATACATTTAGAAAACCTTCAAACTGAAACAGAAAATATACATTCAAATGGTACAATACAAGTAGAAGACGCGGCAACCCATGAATACTGTGAAAATTCCGTTGTACAATCCCAAACAAATTCAAGTTGTGAATCACAAATTGAAAAACCAACTTTACTGAATTCAAATAAATACTTCCAAGAAAGTGATAATCATGAGAATATTGTGTCAAATGATCAATTATCGGATGAGCCGGAGGTTTTAACAAAAAAAACACCTGATCTGAAAAAGCAATTTGAAGAATATGTTCGAGAATTTGTTTTAACACTTCACAATAACAACAGTTTCTCTAGAAAGAACGTTTTCAGATTCAGGAGTATATAAAAAGTCTTTTAATTGAGCCTTTGTTGGATGTATTAGTTAATTTTTCAGAGAGTCATTTCATATCAAATACTCAATTATATGATGAATTCTCTGTTCTTATATCAAATTTCAGAAATCTGTTTGAATATTCTAAATCGGAATACATATTATTTAAACACCTAAAGAAAGAAGGCTATGTTGAAGACGTGACTGAGTTTTAATAAATGACGAAGTGAGTAATATGCATAGAAAAGGTAGTCTGGTAACTAATAACAAAAGAGTTACTGGTGTATTGATGCCCTTAAAATTTCAATTCAAAGCTTTTTTTGAAAGAAATGGATTGTTAGGTGAAACAATCAAACACATGAATAATATGAAATCGGAACCTACATTAAAAAATTTCATTCAAGGCGAGTTGTGGAAATCGAAAGAAGCATTATATTCTAACAAAATTTTGTTGCCATATTTCCTTTATATCGACGATTTTGAAATAAATAATCCATTAGGATCGCATTGTTCTAGCGTTTGTAATATTTACTACTCTTTCCTTGCCTTCCAGAATATGTTAGTTCATCAAATAATCTCTTTCATTGCGCAACAGTCAAATCCAGCGATGTGAAGAAATGGGAAATGAAAAATGTTTCCACAAGTTGATAGAAGAAATTAAAGAATTGAAATAGATGGTTTAGATATAAGGATAAGCAAAAATTCTACTAAAGATTCACAGCATAGGTGAAACTACATATAAGCGAAACGATTCTTAATATCATATGTCGAAATATTAAGTTTTTAGGTTCGATATTTTGAAATTTTCAGTCTTCAGGTTCAACACTTTATTTTTTCAGTTTCTAATTTTAGATTTTTTCAAAAACTTTTTAGGTTTTCTTCGATTTTTTAATTAGAAATTTCATGCTGCAAATCTAATTTTTCAATTTGAGTTTTAAGTTTTTGAGATCGAAATTTTGTTTTTTAGGTTTTATGTTGAAAGTTTATGATCGAATTTGAGATTTTATGATTGCAATTTTGGATGTTTAGGTTCGGTATTTAGTTTTTTCCGGTTCTTAAATTCAGATTACAGTCTTTTAGGAACAAGTTCACATTTCAGTATTCTAGGATTTATTTTTATATCTTTTTCGCTTCGAATTCTGAATTTCCAATTTTAAAATTTGTTTTCTCGGTTTTTTATTCGACTTTCAGTCCTCTTCTTGCCAGGTTTGGAAGGTGGGTTTTTTTTGTATCTTTTCGATCTTCAGATTTTCAGGTTCAATGTTAAATATTTTTTTTCGGTTTTTAAGTTAAAATTTCGGTCTTTCAGGTTTCATTTTTGAGCTTTTTCCGATTTTCAGCGTCGAGTTTCCAAGTTTACCTAAATTTTAACGTTTTCTGTTTTGAAATATGTTTTCCGGTTTTTTTTTATTATGTTTGTTTTTAGGTTTTTCTGGCTGTTAATAACCAAAATTTTGGGAGTTCAAACCGAATATTCGAAATAAAACCGAAAAACCTAAAAGGGTATAGCCAGATAATCGGAGTTAACCGGCCAGAAATTAATTTGGGATCTTTCCTGTGTGGTTCGATTCCACGTACCCTACGATGCATTTTTCCGTGATACAGCTCTCCCGATCACACCGCATCACCCGGATATTAGTAGGATACGAAACAAGTCGTTATATAATGAAAAACGACACTGTGCCTTAACGGATCAACTTAGAGACTTCTGCTTTGTCGCGTTGGAAAGCTGAGAAAAAATGTCACAATTCTAGGCCTTTTCTGGTTGGATTTGAGCTTACGAAAATGATCACCGAGCAGGTTAATGTCGGAAGAAGATGAAAATTCGACTATTTCATCATCGCTAGCGTAGTGAACCGAACAGGGACTGCTCCGACTGCACTTTTTTTTAATCCTCAATCTGCTACAAAACTTTTCACACCGGTTAAAGCCAGTCCAACCAAGGCGTTCTCGCGCGACATCCGAGAGCATTCTGTAAAACCTTCCAGAGAGCGGCCTCTCGGAAAGAGGAAACGTCAAAAGGCGCGAGAACGCCTTGGTTGGACTGGCTCTAACCGGTGAGAAAAGTTTTGTAGCAGATTGAGGATTAAAAAAAAGTGCAGCCGGAGCAGTCCCTGTTCGGTTCACTATGCTAGCGTTGATGAAATAGTCGAATTTTCGTCTTCTTCCGACATTACCCTGCTCGGTGATCATTTTGGTAAGCTCAAATCCAACCAGAAAAGGCCTTGGATGGTGGCATTTTTTCTCAGCTTTCCAACGCGACAAAGCAGAAGTCTCTAAGTTGATCCGTTGAGGCACAGTATCGTTTTTCATTATATAACGACTTGTTTCTAATTCTACTAATATCCGGGTGACACGGTGTGATCGGGAGAGCTGTATCACGGAAAAATACATCGAAGAGTAGGTGGAATCGAACCACACACAAAAGATCCCAAACCAATTTTTGGCCGGCTAACCCCCCTTACCCGGCTATACCCTTTCAAACCTGATGGAATTGGAATTCCATGCATTAGACGTTTCGCTTCGCTCTGTTCAAACTTAAAATTTCATTGTTTCAGGTTTGAAAATTCGTATGTTCTCGAGTTTTTCAGGTCGAATTTTAGATTTTACGTTTGAACTTCTGATTGAATTTTAGATTTGAAGGTTACAAATTCTAATTTTATGCTTGTTGGATTGATTTTCTGGATTTTGCATTCGTTTTTCTGTTTTATTCGGTTTCCAAGTTCGACTTTCAGAAATCGAAATCTCGAACCTGAAATCCTAAAGTTTGATCCTAAAAACTGAAGGAAACCAGAAATGTCGAACTCGAAAAATTTATCTAAATTTCATGAACTAAACCTAAAAGCCAAACATAAAAATACAAAATCGAAATAAAACCGAAAAAATTGAAATCTCAAACTTTATTTTTATACTTTGAGGTTCGATTTTGAGTTTCTTTCAGTTTTTAGATTCGTTCTTTTAGATTATTAGCCACCAAATTTTGTTTATTGAGTTCACAATTTAGTTTTGAGGTCCACACTTTAGGTTGTTCAATTCATTTCATTTCGTTGCTTGAAGTCCAAAAGCTCGTTTCTTTCGGCTCTCAAGTTTGAATTTTTGAGTTTTCTTGTTTTTGAGTTTTTCGGTTCGAATTATTCAAATTCGAGAATAAGGTGAAGAAATTTTTGCTCGTTTTTGCAGAAGTTACAAAAATAACTCATTGAATTCTTCAAAATTTTTGAAGATTTCTTGGAAATTTTCAGCAAGCTCCAGTTCCTAAGAGTTTTTGAGTACCTATTCAAAAAAATCGCAAATATAAATATTTCCAAATTTTCTAAAGGAAATTCTGGCACCGGGAAGGACAATAACGGTGTTCATCAATTTTCCAAATTTGTGCTTCAATCCCAACAGTGCACAAAATTTTCATTATTAGAGAGCTAGGAAAAATTAATACATATAATATTTTTTGTTACCTGAAGTTTCGTGACTTCTTTCGAGAATCACATGACTAATTAAATACTCACTAGTACAAGACATCGTCTGCCGAATGTTTTTCATATCTGACGATTTTACAAAGCGTCCTGAGTGCGGAATCCCTGAGAGTTTGCAATGCATCCAAACCGCACAATCCGTAGTAAATATTTTGAAGATCCTGCAATGTCCGAATGTGGGGCGGCCGTGCCAGCGACCTAACGAACATTTGGTCCCATTGCTTCATTTTTGATTTCGGCGCATTGCTGCAATAAAAAAGTTGCGTGTAATGGAAATAAAAAAAACGATAAAATGTTTGTAAGCCCATCAGTCGAATACTGACCGATTAGAATTAATGGATTTTCGAACGATTGATGTGAATAAAATATTATCGCAATTGAAAATGTGATGACAAAATGAATCATAAAAGAATGTTATAATTCGGAAACGATGATTCACTGCACAATGTACTGCCTCGACAACTAAACGGTCAGCATAGCACCGAACGGCGCGACGCGGCGCGGCGGTCAGGTAGCGAGGTCGTTCCCTTCTTATAATAGGATAATGCCAATCGACAATATTATTTCAATTTATATTTAAAATGCGTTCGAAAAAAGGAAATATTTTACATGGGGAATCATCATCTAGGAGTGAAAGTCTATAATATTATCCGTTTGTCGTTTGTCTATTTTATTCAAGGGGAAATCAGGAAAAAAATTGCAGGAATAGGATTTAAGTAATAAAAGAAGACAAGCTTTCCTTCACAATTAATCGAAATTCAACGTTTTTCTCGTTGGACGCTATAGAGACAATAAGTAAACGAATTGGGTCAAAAACGATCTATTTTAATAACTTCATACTAGCTAAAGTGGTATTAGTTTAATTAAAAATTATGTTGAGCAAGCCCCAAAATGACAGTAAACCACAAATAAAACGATTTTTATAAATCTTTTCAATCAGTTGGTTCCGTTGATAAGCTAGAATACGTTCTATTTCAATAATCGTCTATTTCAATAATGAATACAATATCTCCAAAACTGATGGACGTCAATGTATAAAGTAAAGCTTCTGCTAAATAATATAATATGAATGTAGACAAGGATTATTTCTTCTTTTGCAAATAAATCATTAAGTTTCAATGTGTTCTTATCTATGATTTAAGACCTAAAGAATTCAGAAGTTGTTTCACCATATCCAGGTATACCGTATCTGTCAGGTAAACTGAATATTTCTACTGAACTATTCTGGTTATCTGACAGATAGCACTTTATCTGGAGCTCTAATGTAAAATGATGAAAATTATAAAAAAAAACAATTCAATCTACATACATTTTGTTATTGTTTCTTCAAAAATTTGTTCGTAGCTTCCTTCCCAATTCTCTCGATGAGTTCTGAGTGTTGAATATTTGGTAAAGGAC
The DNA here is from genome assembly GCA_020654155.1 of Novius pumilus. Lineage (NCBI taxonomy): Eukaryota > Metazoa > Arthropoda > Insecta > Coleoptera > Coccinellidae > Novius > Novius pumilus. The sequence goes on along the minus strand of JAIFOV010000010.1, from coordinate 350,446 downwards.
TTCAAACTTCAGTAAAAAAAAAGCTATTTGAAAAGTTGTTTCTAATAGTAAAAACATATTTTTTGTTTTTTATGAAATACATGTTTAATTATGTACGTTTACCGCAATTTTCTTAGCAAGGTACAGCATTTTTCCCTCCTTTTAGGGAAGGAAAAAGCGGTGTTCTTTGAAAGTTTTCCGATAAAATTTTAATGTTCCTTTTTGTTGTAAAGTTGTTACGCTTTTTTAATATTTCCGTAATAGTTTTTGACAAATTTTCCGGAAGAGTAGATTTGTCATGAAAGTCCACTGAAAATGTCCTCACATTTTGGCAAAAGATTCTGTTAAAAAAAATGTGTTGAAATACTGCTGTCTCTGAAAATGTCTTTTTTGATTCGTCACCAAGTTTCTTCAAGATTTTTGAAATTTTGCCGTCTCTTTCAGAATTTCCTTAACGGATTGCTGGAATATTTCTTCGCTAATTATTAATAGTCGTTTTCCATATATTTTTTTTCAGGCGACCACGTCAGAAAGTGGTATATATCTCCACGCCTACCTGTCGATGAAAGTTGACAATTACATGCAACTGTGCGGGAATGTTATTCCCGCACGGGTAAAACCAGTTCGATCCGTGCGGGAAAGTGGTGACATCGAAATGAAACCACGCCAAGTAGATAGAAGTGAATGAAAAGTTTAGTTCGTATATCCCATTGAATATTTATAAGGCTAACGAGTTACCGGAACATATCGTATTATTAACGAAGAGCTTAACTTGATTCGATTCGCGTTTATAACATGCAAAGTGAAAAATATCCCTCCAGAAATATTAAACTCGTGGAAATTATTGCTGACAAATCTGAAAGGAAGATACGAAATAACATAAACAAATAAAGTTATTTATTATTTTCTCTACAACGCCATCTAGAAGCAGTAGATTGAATTATTCAGTTCTGTTTGGGTCGAAACGTTCATTGTGTGTTCTGAAAGTAATTACGGTATAATGCTATTTTTGTGGTCGCCCGAAAAATGTCGTTCATTACTCGTGGAAAGTCAGATTTCATTGCTCGTGTCTAGCCTCACTCGGCTCCGCTTCGCTTCGCCTCGTTCGTCAAACTGACACTCGCATGAAATCATCGACTTTCCGCATTCGTTATGAAATATACTATTTTTAATGTTATCAGTGTTTTTCATACTTTTCCACAACTTTCATCATAGGTTGTCCACAGACTCTCTTGATTGGTTTCGATTGTGACATATTCTAGACGAATCTGAAATTTTAATCGAAAAAAGTCATTAAAGAAGCATTCCCAAATTTTTAGTTCTTCTTTAATTCCGTAAAATTTTCAAAGTTCTGCTAACAAATTCACAATTTCCTTTTCTTTCATTATCTTGAATTCCTTTGGTGGTCTTTCTTGGAATTTTTTCGAAAATCCCAATTGAGAAAAAATTCGACATTCATAATGAATATTCCAGGAGGTTTTTGAATATTTGAAGAAAACCGGGAGGATTTCGCTACGATTTCTTGAATATTTGCAGAAAATGGCGGACTTTTTCAAATTGCACAGAATTTTCTACGAGTTCCATGCTACATCTTCTATAGGTTTGTTCAAACTCGCCTTGTGGATGATGACCGAATCGTCACGATTCTGCGCTTTTCATAAAACGAAGCACATTTTGTGAACAGCGCAGAATCGTAACAGTACATTGACGGTTCACATTGCTAGTTGGAACAAACCTACTATTCTCTTGAAGATATGTAATTGAATTTGCAAATGTTCCCTTGAAATATGTACAAACTGTCCCAAAAAAAGAAATCTCAAAGATTTCCAGGAAATTTAGAAAAGTCAATAAATAGTCTCAATTGTTCCACAGAATTTGAAAATCATGAATAATTCCAAAGAATGTTCAAGATCTTTTATAACATGGGTAAATGGTTTTCAAAATATTGTAGTTAATTCGAAAAGATTTCCTGAAGGATCAATGATAGTTTTGACGTTGAGGAAATTTTCTCAAAATACATTATAAATCTTGAATAGTCTGTGAAAGTGTATCACACTTCATTTAATCTAATAATAATATTGAACCAAATCGCAGCCTTTCTCACATCTTTTCCATCCCATTGCATAAAATTAATTAAGCAGGTCTCATTGTCGAAATTCATTCTCGTTGTAAACTTATATAAGTTCTTTCGACTTCAATGTTTTTTAATGTTTATCATTATAGTAGTTAAAATCGTAATACATCAATTCTTCCTATGAAAAAAATTACTTATTTGGAATGAGTTTGCATTTGTGACCACAAAATAAAGTATTCTCATATTAAAACGACACAAAATGAAAATTCGAGACGAGACGAGATAAGCTCATTGTCGAAACTCATTCTCTTTGGAAACTTGTATAAGTTGTTTCGACTTCAATGTTTTTTAATGTTTATCATTATAGTAGTTGAAATCGTAATACATTAATTCTTCCTATGAAAAAATTACTTATTTGGAATGATTTTGCATTTGTGATCACAAAATAGAGTACATATTCTCATATTAAAACGTCACAAAATGAAAATTCGAGACGATCAATTCGTCACAAAATGCTTCAGCCATTTAAACATGTCATTTATGAGACAGCTACCAAATTCCAATATTCAAACTGCAATATTTACTTGTTTAATTTCCAAATTGGCACTATTTGTATTTATAGTACGACGACCTCACTGTAAGCTGCCCGAAATAGGCAGAAACGGTGGATAGGAACACACGATTGAACAAAAATACTCCCAATTCGATATTTAGTCCTCAGACCCATATTTCATGGCGAAGGCGCCCGCGAACGATCATTTTTAAAACTCAACAGGAAACAATCGTAAATTGTCTCTTGTTGAAATATTTCGTAAAGATGTTTTTTTCTGAGGAGGTTTATGATTCTAGTTTAGGCAACAGTTGTAAATACCGACAGAGTATTTAGTTGCTTCATCCGCATAATTAGCTCTAAGGCGCTATAAAATTAATTGCCGCAATTTCACACTTTCAAGGTACGCTAACAACCCACGAATATATACGACGGGCGTATTTCAAACTTTCGTCCCGAATTTTCTCGTTTCGGTTTAGTGATTCTTGTGACCTTTTTTATATCCTCAGTTTGGTCGCCAAAAGTTAATCTTCTCTCTGAGAAACAAGTCGTATATATTTGGAATGTTTTTTCCGATGCTGAAGTGGTTCAAAAACTGAACAAAAGTACTAAAACTGGCATATGAAGCTTAAGGCTACATTCCATCGGAACGAAAATTTCGAATCCGGTTCTGACCATCCGACCGTTTACCTTTCTTTCCCAGAGACGCTCAATTGATTGGTAAACAAAAATTTGCACAGGGACCAAAATGAATCTGGATGCTATGGAAATGAAGAAGATAAGAAAAAGCAGAATACTTGTCAACGGAAATATTTAATTAATGTAATTAGCATACTGATCCAAAACTCATTTCACGACCACTGAACGTGATATATTTATGCCATTCAGAAATTTGCATTGTGTACTCAGCGTTTAAAAGCGATATGAGTGAAAAAAAAGGGCATTACAGGTAAAATTTGTCTTCTCAGAAGTACAAATCTTTAGCAAAAACGTGACTTTTTTCACTTTCGAAGGTATTTTTCGATCGCGTACCGTTTAGTTAAGGTACCACACTTTCAAATCGAGAGAGTATGAATAATTACAGTAACAATGCTGGGACGATTCTCCCTTTCTCCATTTCAGATTACACGTTTCCCACGAAATTTTGATTCTTTTGAGTAACTTCCGATTGAGAAATCGCAACAGCTTTATAGGAGATGCCCACAATGTCCGAACTAACTGTTTCGAATTCTTCTTCAATTCGAATCTTGCATCTTGCTACCGTATATCAAAAAAAGTTGTAGGTACAGTAGTGACCTACTAATACGACGAGTAGAGATGGTAATCGAGGAATCTGTGTAAAATCTTCGTTTCAATTTCGGAACGTCTGAAGTATTCAATATCCATTGATGTTCATGAAATTGCTATACGAGTTTTATCGTTCACTTTACGCTTTATGATGATAAGCAGAACTTCAATTTTGTGACTCATTTTTAAAGTATGTTTGTCATTTATGACGAAGTAGCTTCAAACAGTGCCGTAGCTAGAGGTTGCGGAAGAGGGACGCAACTTTTTAGGTACGTCCTGATGACATATGTCGGCGCTGTGACATGACACACCTTCTGTGATATTAGGTTTGTTCAAACCGACCACCAAATCAGTTCCCAATTAGTCAGACGCTTGCGCAGTACGATTTTAGGGCCCCGAAAATACTAAAGCGCAAGCGTCTGACTGATTTGGAAGTAGTTTGATGGTCGGTTGGAACAAAGCTATTAAATGAATTTTGGTCTGGAGTCCAGGCTCTAGAATGCTGTTTCCTATATACCGAATTTTTAGTTTTCAGTTTTTCTTCGAAATTTGTGGGCTTGCCCCATTTTTCAAAAATTCAAAATTCAAAAATAAAGGAAATGATCGAAATTGGGAAACTGCCTGAAATTATAAAAATTCACATATCGTAATAAATAATCCAGAAAAGGGTGAAAATGTACAATTCATGTGACTTTTTCATATTCGAAATTTTCAACCTGATACTTCCCTTATTTCGATCTGTTTTTGAAAATTTAATGTGTTTCTTCGTTTTTAGCGCATTTTACTGAGAAGAATTCGCTAGTAGGGAACAGAAAAACAATTTCACCGCGTGAACACGTTTTGTGACTCCCTGAAGCTATGTTGAGGACGGATGGATATTTTTTGAACGGCTGAACCCAGTGTTCCTTTGTTATCAAAAAATATCTTTTAGGGCGGTCAAAATTTTTTTGGGCAACCCTGGAGTGTCCACTTGTGGTACCTCATTTGAAACGGCATAAAAAAAGAACAATTTTGGCCCAAATTTGAGGTACTTTATCTGAATCAGTTGCAAAATGGCAGCTAATTAAAGTCCAAAATGAGTGAAAATTGAGATCTCCGCTATTTGCCAATGGAACTGCTTCAAACTCGCATCCTATGGGTATTTTGGCACGAGAAAAACGAATCTGGCCTTAGACTTCTATAATACTCAACCATTTCAGGGTGGTGAATATAATTTTTACAAAATTTTCGAACCCGTTGTACTGGGCATGTATATAAAAAATGTTTGTTAACATTATGTGTTATAATATTGGGTGGTAGAATTTGTATGACGTTAGAAAGGATGCGCCAAAATCAAAAATAATTTGAAATTTGAGACATACGCAATTGCGCAAAGCTGTAGCTGTTGATCCGCTGCGTTACACAGTGACAAAGGTGACACCCTTTTACCCCTTCAGCATAAGCGTCACGTATTTGGAGGATAACTACATTCTGTTAGCTGCCTGCTATTAAAAATATATATTTTCCATGAAGTTATCAGGTACTACAAGGAAAAAAATCGTTAAAACGGAATCGCTTGAGTGGGCGCGCAATCGTTCAATTAATCTATCCTGTATACGAGTATTTCCTTCCAACAAAATTTCTGAAAACAAACAAAAAATGAAATAGTATAAACCTATAGGACACTGAAAAAGTCTTCAATCACCATAATTCTTCAATTCTTCCCTCAACAACCCTATTAAAAAATTACAATTGATCGGTATTAATATGACCAAAAAAAGAGCTTATTGATCAGAAAAGTAGTGAAGGTAGAATAATACACAAAGGAATTCTAATAGAATCTCATCTTATTAAATGAGCTAGTGAACCTATATATGTATATACAAAAGGAGTATGACTGACGTTAAACGTCAGAAGGTTCATGGATAATTGAAAATGTGTCGACGGTAGGTGTGATTTTGTTAACATACCGTCGTGATCAGTCCTACAAAATCCACTGGACGAAACACATTTGGCTGCCTGTTTCCTTTTCGTATGAGTGACGACAACCCTTGTTCCGTGCGATCAGAAAAATGAAACATAAGGTCAGTTGAAACTATTATCGAGTTCTCTGTGATCGATTCATTTATTATGTATATACATATATTTGTACACGAATCTCGAAAAGGGCTCTAACAATTTTTACGAAATTTGGTAAATGAAGGCTTTTTGGTACTAGAAATTGGATGGACTTAGTCTCATCCCTGGAAAAAATCGCGTTGGGGTGATAATGGGGTGATAAGAGGTTGAAAATAGTTGCGCCATCTCGTAGAGAGTAGCGTAAACAATGTTTGATACGAAATGTAAGGTAGATCTCTACTTTCCAAAAGCAAATCGAAAAACATAATTAATGTTTCCCCTTCTGAATAGTTGAAGATCCTTTTTATCTTTTCAATGCCAGTTGCACAGTTAATTAACAATAATGAAACTTCACGAAACGACAAGTCTGAGGGCACATGTTGTATCTACGTAGACGTGACAAATAAACAAGCGAAGCTCTGTCATCCAGGTACTTCTGATAAAACGAACAAAATAAGTAGGGGAGTGGACAAGTGTCTCAAGAGCGTATTTGTTTTGTAAATCTATTTTTTCTATTTTTAGATTTCATTCTCAAATGTCTCTTTTTTGGACGTCGCTAAATGACATAGAATTAAAACGAATTCAATTCTGAATACAAGAAATGAAAGTGCTAATTAACCTTGAATTTCTTTATAGGAAAAGTGAATAGCGTATAAACACTCATTTAATAATAATAATAATAATAATAATAATATTTTTACTTTCCAAAAAAAACTTAATCTTAAACTCTAGAAATTATAATATTTAAGCAGAACGGAGGTCGAAAAGCAATTATAAAAAGATTTGGATTATTTTTCGGTTTTCATCTAATTCTGATCATGTAACGCTGAGCTTGTTTGATCAGACTTTCTCTGAAATCCTTTGTTCACTCTTTAAGTCACACTAATACATACACAATACAATACAATTGTAATTTTCCCTGTCAGATTGCTGAGAGGACGATTGAAGAACAATAGTAGCTGAAGACTTTTTAAAGTCACTGTAGATTTGTACTGTTCCACTTTTTTCACATTTTTTTAGAAGATGAGCTTTTCTCATACACAGAATAGATTGGACAATTTCCCTTTTAACAATGTTTTTTTTTTCCTTGTCATAACTTATAACTTCATGGCAAATATATTCAATGACAGACATTTAAAATTTGATGTTTGGAGAATTTTATCTTTCACTTTTGAAGCTTTGAACAAGATTCTACGAATTTTCAACTTTTCATTGAAATTTCTAAAATTTTCTCCTTTTTCTTTGGATCTTTCGTGAACATTTTTGGGGAAACTTTCCAGGTTTTAAAAAGTCGAAAGATCAATTAATGTTTAGGCCCCGTTCAATTTTTGGCGTCCCAAGCATACAAATTGCAGCGTAATCGGGTTTTTGAAGAGCACATACGATTTTTAGAAAGATGATCAGAACAAGATCATAATTTTGCAAATATTCTACTATACAAATTGTATTTTGCCTAGTACAAAAAATTTAACTATGACGTGTTCTTTATGCGGCACTCAATCGATTTTTTTAATTTAGTGTAGATGCTTACATAACGGTTTATATCTTAATTACTTGTTCTTTGTTACCTCCATACTATTGCTGATTTACAGACCCATGAAGTTTGAGACAACTTCACGAATAAACAAATTGGAAAAATTATTTCATATTTTGTACCGAGTATGTAAAGATATGTTTATTAATATTCATTCCATAGGTTTGAGCGTCTATGTTTAATGTTTTTTCTCTGATATACCTGTTAAGTTCATTTAGCTTTTTAAGCGTGTATATTATTGAAATTATCATGTTGTATTAAAATTCCCCATTATCAGTATATTCCCTCATAACAGTTTCGTTTTGAAATAACTGATTCCAGATTCATATTTTTTTCCGTCTTTGTTGACTTCATGACAATTTTGCCTAATGATATCTATCGATCACTAAAACAAAAGTCATTGTTGATTCAGTGACACTGAAAAGTGTATTCAATTTTCCATAAAATAAATCGTCCTATAAGATAATAGAACCTCATTCGTATTGAAGAATTCTCATTCTTTTCATAAATTGAAAAGGTAATTCTCGATAGTCAAAAACGACCTTTTTTAATGGCTACATCTGCACAAATGCTTTCATGCAAATATGTAAATAGTCAAGTTCCATAAAAAGATCGGTACACTAATAAGGTGATCCGAACCCGCAATTTCGTCCTCACCGTCCCACGAAATTCGTTCAACCATTGTCTGAAAAGTCTCGGTGCAGGTTGAATTTTTCGAGCTATTTGAAATAGAGTAGGTCGTCAAGGTCGAAAATATTTGGAGAGCCGCGAAGTGATAAGGAAATTGATTAAATGTATCGATTATGTCAAGGTACTTCGTTAATTAGGGAATGTAACACGAATTAACGGTGCACTTGGGGGTGCACTTATAAATCGATCAGTTGATCGAAATGCAATTATGCGAGGTAATTATTCAATTGCCGTAGGCGATCAGTTGCTTGCCAGTTTGAAATGGTTGAAAAATTCGTTAGAGGAAACGCGCGTAAAGAATATCGGATACTTCCGCTTTTCGTGTAACGACTATGTCAATGATAATTAGTGTCATCTTTGTCTTTTGTCTTTTGTTACGAAACCAACGCTCCATAGTTCATAAAACTTACCAAAAACACTGGAAAAATCGGGAATAACGAAAATATCCTTCGAGGGTGGTCGGTCACGACCCCCGGGTCGGGTAATCGCGGATATAAACAAGACACTGTACACACACAAACCGGCAAGGCAGGTGCGAAGCTTCTACTCGCTCCTTTTCGACGGTTAAAACTCGACGTTCTTGAGGATAACGAACACGCTTTACATTAGCATTTCCAACGTTGTTTCAAGGTAAACCGACTTAGAATCCACACACAGGTGAAATGATTAAGAGCGGTTAACGAACAGAAAACAAGAGCGACGCTTTGCGCGTCGCACTACGCATCGACTACTAAAATACTGTAGAGATGGGGCTTGCGGTTGTTGGGCTGGTTTGTAACCTGTCAACGTGGTGGAGGTGGTTATGGTACCTGCTTTACCATCCGCATCCGCGCATTTGACTTCCCCAATTAACCTGGACGACGCGACGCGACGTCGCGTTGGCGGCGCGTCGTGCGTTGTGCCACAGTCACAGAAAAATGACATGCCTGACCAATAATGGTAATGATCCATATGTCTTGATCTTTCCTTGCTCTTGTATCTCAATCTATTGGCGCTTCGATCACTATAAGGACCCCATTTCTATATGCGTTATAGAGTCATCAAATAGTCAATTCATCTGATGGTTGGCCCATAGACTGGCCCAACTTAGGGACCAACATCCCATAAATTTCGATATCCGAAAATTACTGAAAGAATCTCTTCTGATCATGTAATTTTAATTCATTATTGAATTTTGAAATGAAAACATCATTACCCAGAAATATTAAACAAAGTAGAGACGAAATAGAGTCGAATAACAAAATAATTCGTTACAGCAATCTGACACTGGGTCATTGTCGAGCATGTTGTTCTTAAGAAGGGAAAAAATCGACGCTCTGACTGTTATCCATAATGGAATTGGGTGGGTTTTGAGGGGTTGTAATTAGATTTTTGCAATTTCTGGCTAAATGGTGTATCCGAGCAGTAAAAGTGCTATAAAATATCTACCACTTTTGACTCCATCGTTTTTACGCAAACATTGAAATTTAATTTTCCGGAAACTCCATTGAAAAGAACTTCTAAGAGCTCAAACCTTCCTAAGATATATCTTTCAATATAAGGAAGAAGTGGTACTTTTAATAGACAAAAACATACAGAGTTAAATTTTTTCGAAAAAATACTGTAATTTTAAGTGTAATTCCTCTTGAAACCAAATATCTTATAGAGAATATTTTTTGCACACATATTCGTTCTTATACAGTGTCCCAAAAGTACTTTTTTTTTTTTTGTTTTTCAATCCGTAGATTGGTTTTTAACAAAATGCTTTACAATAAATGACTTCTCCATTTTTCTCTATCGTTTGCTATATTTTTAAGTACCCTGTAGGAAGTGACTCCTACATCTTGCATTATTTGACTAATGTATCTCGTCCTAGGTCTTCATCTTGATCTTGTACCCTCTATCATTCCTTCGATTATTATACTATGCAGTTCATTTCCATGCCTTAACGTGTGTCCTATCATCTGCCATCTCCTTCTCTTTATGATGTCTATCAATGTTCGTTTTTCATCTATTGTCCTCAGGATGTCTTCATTTGATCTTCTCTCAATCCAGCTTATTCTCTGCATCTTTCTCCAACACCACATCTCGAAAGCTTCTAACATATCTTTTTCTTTCTTATTAATTGTCCAAGTGTCACTTCCGTATAATGCTACACTCCAGATGTATGTTTTTATGAGCCGTTTCTTTGTTACTATATTCATATTTTTTGATATAAGTAATTTTCTCTTTTTGAGAAATGTATTCTTTGCTTCACCTATCCTGCTTCTGATTTCTTTGATTGATTTCCCATCTTCTGTTATAATGCTACCTAGGTATTTGAAACATTCTACTTGGGTAATTTCTTTGTTTTCTAATGATATATTTATAGATGGTATGTTTTTTTTATAACATACTAGGGCTTTGGTCTTGGTTGTATTTATTTTCAAACTATATTCTTTGAATGTAGTATTCATTGCATTTAAAGCTGCTTGTAAGTCTTCCTCAGATGTTGCAAGAACGACTATATCATCCGCGAAACGAATCATTGTTATAAGTACCCCTCCTATTTTTATTCCAATTCCTTTTTGTTCTAAATAAAACTTTATGACATTGATTGCTTTTTCAATAAATACATTGAACAATGCAGGTGATAGTGGGCACCCTTGTCTCACACCTTTTTGGATTTTGGCAGTCACTGTTGTTGTATTAATATTAATAATGGCTTCTTGTTCTTCATAAATCTTATAGAGAATACGTCTGTCTTTAAAATCTATCTCAGTTTCTTCCAAAATCTTAAAGAGACTTGTCCAGTTTATGCTGTCAAATGCTTTTTCTAGGTCTACAAAAGCCATATAAGTGACTTTTTGTCTCTCAATTTGTTTTTCAAGTATTACTCTTAGACCTAAAATAGTCTTTCTGGTTCCTTTGTTTTTCCGGAAACCATATTGATCATTTTCTAATCTAGCTTCTATCTTCTTACTTATCCTTTTGCTTATAATTATTGCCAGTAATTTAGCTGCATACGATATCAAGCTTAAGGTCCTAAAATTTTCGCACTGATTGGCTCTGGGTTTTTTTGGTAGAATAACTAATCTGCTACATCCAAAATCTCTCGGAATTTTTCCAGTCTCGTATATTTTACATAATAGTTCATACAGAGCGTTCTTCATTTCATCCCCTGCCTGTTACAGGAGTTTTGTGTTTAATTTGTCTGGGCCTGGTGCTTTGTTTTTCTTCATTGTTTTAAGTGCGTCTTCAAATTCTGATTTTAGGATCCTTGTATCTGCATTTGAATTAAAGTCACCGTTGGTTAGGTTTTCAACGAGTAAATCAGTGTTTTCTTCTTCTCCATATAGTTCTTCTACATATTCTTTCCATCTATTCGCTATCGCTATATCATCTATAAGTAAATTTCCCTCTTTGTGCTTTACGTGTATACATTGTGACTTTTTTTCATTGAAGTATCGTTTGATGAGTTTATATGCCTTGCCCTTTTGATTATATTTCATCATATTATCTATTTCTTCGCAGTTATTTTCGATCCACATCTCTTTAGCTTTTTTTGCTTCACGGTTTATTTTATTTCTTAGGGTCTTATATTGTTTTTTACTTTCTTCATCTGTTTTGTTCTTAAGCAATCTCCTTTTTTCTATATCCTGAACTATTTCCATTGTTATCCATTCTCCTCTCGGTGCTGGTTTCTCCCTAGTTAATATTTCTTCTGCAGACTGTACAATAGATTCTTTTATGCGACCCCATTCATGTTCTATATTATTAAAATCAACTGACCTCGGCATACCTTTGGTTTCAATTTTTTCTTTGCATTTCTTTTCGAACAGTTTCCTTATTTCTGGTTGTTTCAGTTGACACAAATTCCATTTTTTGGTTTTTCTAACTTCTTGAATTTCAATACCGATTTGATCATCACCAGGTTGTGGTCACTGTCAATATCAGCTCCTGGGTAAGATTTACTCGATTTAATCTGATTTTTGTACCTATTCTTTACTAGGATATAGTCCAATTGGTATCTGTTATTATCACCAGGCATTTTATACGCATAGCGTCTTCTTTTATGATTCATGAATAAAGTATTGGTTATGACTAAATCATGTTGTCTGCAAAATTCGACAAGACGGTCACCTCTTTCATTCCTTGATCCAAGTCCATATTTACCAACTTCTCTGCCATCTGCATTTTCACCCACAATCGCATTCCAATCCCCTATGATAATTAAATTTTCCCAACTATTTGTGAAATTAATGAGTTCTTCTATCTTTTCGTAGATCTCCTCTACTTCTTCATCGTTCGCTTGTGTTGTGGGCATATATGCTTGTATTATTGTGATGTCATTAGGAACAGATTTCAATTTAATCATTATCAATCTGTCATCGTAAGCAATGTGATTCTTCACACATTGTGCCCATTTTTTATTCAGAATAATGCCAACTCCATTTCTTCCATTATAATCACCGGAATAGATGACTCTATAATCTCCCGATATAAAGTCACCTTAACCATTCCATTTCATTTCACTTATCCCCAAAATATCAATTTTAAGACGTTTCATCTCAATCTTAAGATTTTCTAATTTCCCTGTTTGTAACAGGGTTCTCACATTCCATGTTCCTATCATACTACAAGGATTTCGCTTGGTGACGACCTGAGGTCCCTTGTTTGGCCTGCCGGGAATAACCTCTCCGATAAGGTCATTTCCATATGTTATATCATTTATTGTGCTGTTCATTTGTTAATTGACTAAGGAGATTAATGTGGTGGTTTCCTCTTGCCTTCCACATCGCAGTGTAATAGCCGTGTTCATGGACTCCATGCACGCCTATTACTTCTACCTGGCTATAGCTGTATCTTCTTACGAAGCACCCACCTATAACCAGTACTGAAGGCGCTGCTGCTCACATTCAGGACCATTTTAGTCGCCTTTTTTTTTTAGCACATTCCCAAAATTGTTCTAAATATTTTCAAAATTCATCAACGTAGAGCAAGTTTGTTCACCATAAGCCTCATTTGTCTTAAATATTTCCCAAAATTCCCATTCCCCAAAAGTACCGGAACGGCAAAATAACTCGGGAACTAAGCATTCGAGAGGAAAAAGTTCAATACAAAACTTTCACGGTTTTTCTCTGGCTATTTAATGGTGACCTTGAATTTGACCTCGGGCTCGATCTTCGAGGTCATTTGAAGGTTAGGTCAAGTTTTTTGCATGGAAACCCCCTGGTGACATTGCCTATCCGATGGTATAAGATACATAGGGGGTCAAACGTGAACCTGAGGTCGTTTGAAGGTCAAATGAGTCCTCAAATTACCGATAACTCGAGAACTAAGCGTCCGAGAGAAAAAATTTCAATACAAAACTTGTAGACTATTTAATGGTGACCTTGAATTTGACCTTGGGCTGTAGGTTTGGATGTATTAAATTGCTTTTCGCCATTTGACCTTTGAATGACCTTGAGCCCAATTTGGACCCCGGATTCGTGATAAGCGACCCCAAAACCTATGTGATCATAGGTTTGGATGTAATAAATGACGTCTTCGTGATTTGATCTTCGAATGACCTTGACACCCCATTTTTTTTTTACAGTGTACTCGCCTCATGACAAGGCCTCGTAGAGGTCATATTTGTTGAGTGAACCGTTTGAAGAACAAAAGTTAAAAAAAATGTTCCCCCAATTTTTTGCAGTGTTCTTGCCTATCTAATTATCATGTGGATGCAGTACTTATTTTTTTCATACTTTTCATTTATAATTTCTCTCATACTCCTTCTTTCATAACTGTCGTTTAAACGTCGATAATCATGTCTAGACTAATTCACAAACAATCGCCTACGCTTTTGAGCAGTTTTTCGAACTTTGACTTGCTTCCGTAATAAGCTAGGTTGATCATCAAAGTGAACGACTGCTTCGTTGATGGTCCATTTCGGTATAATTCAAGAAAGTGAATGTGATATTGGTGGCTTTTTCGACTCTATTTATTACTATTTCTGCAAGGTTGATCATCAGGTTCAATGACTGCTTTCTGATAGTCCTCTTCAGGATAATTAGAGAGCGATCGCTTGTGGTGTTGGTCTCTTTTTCTACTTTTTTTCTTGCTACGTTCGACGAGGTTGATTATCAGACGCAGTGGCCACTCTCTGATAGTCCTTTTTAGAATAATTTGAGAGCAATCACTTGTGCTGTTTCTTTTCCCCCGTGACATACATTTCATTTGAAATGGCACAACTTACAGAGCAAGAAAGAGTGTCACTTTTAATGATGAGAGGATGGGATGATAGACAGAGATCGTACGATGAAGTGAAAATGTTATTCAACGAAACTTTCCGTAATGACCGAGAAGGTATTTCTAAATCTACGGTCTATCGCACCATTCAACGATTCAAGGATACTAGGACCAATAAAAATCGTCCAAAATCAGGAAGGCCAAAATCTGAAAGAACGGAAGATCGGCAATTGGAAGTAGCCCAATCCTATGTTGAGAATTCAAGGCTGTCTCTAAGAAAAACATCTCGACAACTGGATATGAGTAAGTCTTCAGTTCATAGGAATTTGAAAGCCATAAAATTTCATCTTTTCAAAATCCATCTAGTTCAAGAGCTGAACGAAACTGATTTTGATCATAGACTTTTTTGCGAGATCATGATGCAAAAGTTGACGAAAATCCTGATTTTTTAAATAATATCGTTTTTACAGATGAAGCAAATTTTGAACTGAATGGTAGCGTCAATCATTGGATGCTCGATGCACATTCACAAACACCACAGAAGTTGAATGTGTGGACGGGGATTCATCGTGGCCAAGTAGTTGGACCTTTTTTTATTAATGGGACACTAAATGGTGACAAATATTTGGAACTTCTCACGGACAGCATCGTTTCGGCAGTACAGCAGATTGCTGGTGATGATTTTGAAGATGTCTGGTTGGATGGAGCGCCTCCTCATTACAAAAGAGATTTTTTGAACGAGACTTTTCCTAATTGTGTAATAGGCAGAAGGGGTTTTATCGAGTGGGCTGCTCGATCGCCGGACATTGCACCAAAGGACTTTTTTCTTTGGGTCCACGTGAAAGGTAAAGTTTACTTTACCAAGCCAGTTGACTGAGCGAATAAACAGAAATGCGCTCAAATGCCACAATGATAAGAAGAGCTTTCGACAATTTTTATATTCGTCTAGCGCATTGTCAAACGGTTGACGGTTATCAATTTCAAAATTTATTGTAGTCGAAAAATTGAAAATTCTTGCCTTCACTGGCTGGGCTTGACACTCTTTGGCTTCACTGGCTAAGTTTTAGACTCCTTTCCTTCACTGGCTGGGTTTTAGGCTCCTTGCCTTCACTGGCTGGGTTTTAGACTCCTGCCTTCACTGGCTGGGATTTTGACTCCTTGCCTTTCGTGGCCAGGTTTTGTCAAAACTTTTGATCTTTCATCGTGTCCAGATAACGTTCGGTCTCCTATGAATTAACAATTTTTCATTTTCCACTTCCTCTATAAAAAATGGGGGTTTCCATGCAAAAAACTCGACTTGACCTTCAAATCACCTCGAAGATCGAGCCCAAGGTCAAATTAAAGGTCACCATTAAATATCCAGGGAAACCCCTAAAAGTTTTATATCGAACTTTTTCTCTCGAACGCTTAGTTCTCGAGTTGTTGGTCATTTGGGGAATCATAGGACATTTGACCTTCAGACGACATCAAGTTCATGTTTGACCACTTTGTATTATACCATCGGATAGGGAATTTGGCCAGCTCTCTGTTTCCGTTATAAAAAAATGAGGGTTTACATGCAAAAAACCCGACTTGACCGTCAAATGACCTTAAAGATCGAGCCCATTCAAGGTCACCATTAAATAGCCAGGGAAAAACCCTGAAAGTTTTTTATTGAACTTTTTTTTCTTGGACGCCTAATTCCCGAGTTATTTTGCCATTCCGGTACTTTTGGGACATCTTGTATATTCATCCGACGAATAGCAAAAATAAAGGATGTTTAAATTCTTGTTATTTATTGATGTAATCGTTTCAATTTGGACTCATTTACTTAAACAACGAATATGATCATAATACATTTTATTGATACATTGGAACAAAACACGAGTAATGCTCATTCCAAATAGAAATTCATGAATAATTTTCACTGGTCAAAATCGAATTCGTTTTGCTGATAAAGTATGGTCATAAAATAAGGAATATAGGTGGCTCTTTGTTCTGCAAATGTTTATTGGATGAACTTAATGAGTTGGACTTTCTAATGAGTATCTTTCGGCTCAAAAAACTAGTTCTCAACACTGAAGCTGTTGGTCACAAGGCTGAACGAAATTTAGAAACTTCGGAATCCTTTCACCGAAACAGTTCAATATCAATCTCAAAATTCATTAAACAAAAACTGAAGTAATCCAATTAAGTCAACTATACATCCCCCGAGGAGGACAGGGATGATTTAGTAATGGAAGTGGTTTAAAGAAAAAAACAATGTGAATCAAAGTTACCAAAATAAACTAATTAAATATATATGCAGTAGCTTATTAAGTGGCAATAATAACACGCGCAGGGAGGCAATAGCGCGAGTTGATACGTTGACAGACAATTTTCCTCTGCATATCGCACATCTAAAAAGGAGCTAACGGGTGCTTCGAAAAGTACAACCACTTTAAAAAACAATTATTTCAAATTCTCATATTCGTTATTCAACGATAATCATAATACTAATGTGATAGATAGTATTTTTGTCTTCAAGATACGCATTCTTCTCGCAGTTTTCAGGAAAAGTGCGAAAGTGGTGAATACTAAAGTTGTAGATCTTTTTAATTTTTTTTTAACGTCCTCATCTAACTTTTTTTGATTGGATGCATCGTTTGTTAAGAAATTGAGAATAAACTGTTTTCAACCTCTAAAAAACCACCCAGTTACATTCTGATTGACAATTAGAGGGTCGATTTTTTCCGCCTTAACAACAACCGGTTAATCCCGGTGTCACATTGTTGCAACAAATTTTTTTTCTCATTTTTTCGCTTATTTCGACTGGACTATAAATACACAATCATTATAGTCCTCAATATGAGGGTTCTTTCACGATCGTATAATACAGATTTTATAACAATTCTCACTAGCAAAAATTTGAGAATTGTTCCATCATCAAACAGAATTATTTAGGGAAAAAATAAAATTTTTTCGAACTCTTGAATTTTTCGATAAATTTTCTCATTCTCGAGTCGTTTTTGCAATTTATAGAAGCAGCGTGTAACAATATATAAGTGTGCTACAAACAATATCTACTCTTTTTCGAAAAGAATGATATCGAACAATGAACCATGTTCATTTTTGTCCGGCAAAAATATCTTTCAGGGAAGTTTGAGCTCATAAGAGTTCTTTCAAATTGAGAAAAAAATTTTAAACACACATACATTTTTCTCGAAACATTTCTAGGTAAGTATTAAAACGGTGAAGCCAAAAATTGTAGAAATTTTTATTGTGTACAACTCTTTAATTTAACTTTTTTCATTAGGATGTACCATTTAGCCAGAGACTGAAAAAAACTGTTTCGAACCTAGAATTTGATGAATAAATTAAAAAATTTTAAAATTTTAATAATTTTGACCTGTTAATGGATCTAGATATCGAAAGAGCAACATAATAATTATCGTAATGATAAGAGCTAAATTATGTAGGTTTACTCACTACCTCGCGTAGACCAAACACTAGCCGAAAGCACTCGCCTTCGAATTTTACAAAAGCAATTAGGATCCTCTAAATTACTTTTCCTCAAATTAAGGAATGAAGGAAACACAGTTGCACTTGTTAAAATTCGTAACTAAATGTGAGTAGTTAATGATAGCAGTTTGGGAACCGGAAAATTCAACTATTTAATTCCTCGAGCGTGAGCCCAACCGAAACCAACTACAATATTTCCCGTTTTCAATAAATATTTATCGATCGTCTTCTAGGTAGGTAGTTCATGATCTGTGCGAGACTAATTTTTCTATATGTATATCTAGATTAAACGTTCATTATCAAAGTTATTCATTTGATAAGATAATTGGTCTAATTAAATTTCTAATATAGTCGACATTTGTGCAATAGCAAATTCGTCAACTGATAATCGTGCGAAAAGGCCGACAATGAACTAGAAATATGAATTACTAGATGGCGGAAAATGAATGCATCGCTGGATGTCCATTTGTCGTGAAATCTATTAGAATCGGCAACGGAACAAAAGTCTCTTACCAAACCGATTGTCGTGCTTTATTTGAAGCTTCCCACCCGAATCGGCGTCATTTCCTGCGTTTCAAATTACATTTCCGTTTCGTGTGCACTTATCGATGGCTTGTTTTTTCTTTACGAGAGTAAGTATCACAAATGACGTCAGTAGACTGCCGGGGTAACATTATTCGTATTAAAATTATTAATTTTTTCTGCGTCGCATTCCTTAATAGTATCTACAAAATGTTTCAGAAATGTTTTAGAAATATCTTTGTGGAATATTTGAAATCCGAATGTTACAACTTTCGCAACATTTTTATAATATAGTAAACATGTCTAAATGTTTTCTTTTTAGAGAGGTTTTATGATAACATTCCTGTAATACTTCTATAAGATTATCCGGAAATATTTGTGATAAATATTGCGTTTTAAAGATATAGAGAATACTTTAGTAGCACATAAGGAAGAGAGATAGAACACCATTTACTATCACTAGCGTTACCAATGCCACTGATAAACTGATAAGTGTCATTGGTATTGCCACTGATAAACGGCGTACCATATTGAAGAAACATCACATAAAAACAGTATTAACGTCGATAATAAAAATCTAGTAATCATAGAGCTCAGCAAAAGACCCGAAGGATTCAATGACATCTGCTAGCACATACAGGGTGACCCATTTTAATTAATCCAGTGGAATATCTCGACAAATATGGGTCCTCTGAAAAAATATTTCAGACAAAAGTTGTACAGTCTTAAGGGGGCCATCGGATTCTATGAAGGAAATTTCACCCCCACCCTCTGGGGGGCGGGGGAGGGGGGCAACTTTTGTATCTTAAATGGGAACCCCATTTTTTATCACGAATTCTTCATTAAAAAATATGAAGATTTTATTAGAACAAATTATTTGAGTTCGTGACAGATAGCGCTGCAATAGCAAAAATAACATTAAAACGGAGCGACAAGAAAATCGTCATTTTTAATTGTTCGTTATTGAAATGAAGTGCGCCAGCTTATCGCATATTTTGAACATCTTTTAGCTTTAAACAAGAAGGATTTGTACCATACATTTTGACAAAAAGATGTTAAAACATTGCACCGCTTACTTCTTGGAAAATGAAAACAACACGTTTGAAACATTGTGGCGGAAACGAGAACAAACAGTCTCACAAAAATCGAAACAACCCATTTTTATTCCAGAATTAGTGGTAGATGTAAAAGACACTCAGTTAATAAGATGCTGGAACGTAGCACCGTTCTCCCGCTGACAAAGCTGAATTCGGCGTTCAAAATTCGTCACTGTTTGCAAAAGCGTGTTGCGCGGAATGTTGTTTGCACGCTGTTTGGATCCTTCGAATCATGTCAGCCGTAGTAGTTGGCCGTTCTCGATACACCAGATCTTTTAAGTACCCCCACAAGTAAAAGTCAGGGGCTGTAAGATCTGGCGACCTTGCTGGCCACCCAACTGGGCCCCCTCTCCCTATCCACCTGCGAGGATACGTGTCGTTCAAATGGGTTCCAGGAAGTAAGCGGTGCAATTTTTTAACATCTTTTCGCCAAAATTTATGCTGGAAATCGTTCTTCTTCAAGGCTAAAAGATGTTCAAAATATGCGATAAGCTGGAGCACTTCATTTCAATAACGAACAATTAAAAATGACAATTTTCTTGTCGCTCCGCCTTTTTTGTTATTTTTGCTATTGCAGCGCTATCTGTCACGAAGTCAAAAAATTGTCCGAATAAAATCCTCATATTTTTCAATTTAGAATTCGAATTCGTAATAAAAAATAGGGGTTCCCATTTAAAATACAAAAGTTGCCCCCCTCCCCCACCCCAGGGGTGGGGGTGAGAATTTTTTCATAGCATCGGATGGCCCCCTAAAAACTGTTCAACTTTTGTATGGAATATTTTTTCACAGGACCCATATTTGTCGAGATATTCCACTGGATTAATTAAAATGGGTCATCCGGTATATACCGAATCCCGTGATCATGTGAAAAAGTATATATAGGAACAGCAAAAAAGTAAGTCTGCACCGGAATAAAGTAACATCATACAGCATAAATAAAACCTCCAATCCAGAAATAGTTAGTCTGCAGCGTGCATCGAATATGTCGAGACTTCTGTCAGTGGCCAGTCGAGCCAGCGAAACGTTAGGAGGTTCTTCCAAACAAGAACGACCAGTAAACCCGAAGAACGAATGTTCCATATGTTGATATGTAATAAGGTTGCTTAACAAGTTGGATCTGCCACAATACTTACAGACGAAGGCACAAATGAAGCAGAAAATGCTCATCAACTGGGGCAAATTCCGTTGATTTTTCATCCAGTCACTGGGAGATAATGTGTCGAAGAGAAGATAATCATAATATTAATAACAATTTGAATTCAGTTATTTGATTATTAGGGGTGTTCAAAAAGTTGAATAATTGAAAAATTACAATTTCTTTATTAACGTTTCGGGCTGTACCCTTTTTCAAGATTTTACAAAATTGACAGATGTATAAAATTTAATTGTTTTATACATCCGTCAAATTTGTAAAATCTTGAAAAAGGGTACAGCCCGAAACGTTGATAAAGAAATAGTAATTTTTCAATTATTCAACTTTTTGAACACCCCTAATAATCAAATAACTGAATTCAAATAAATACATCGTAAAGGGGTAAATTTCATCAATAAAGAAGATTAATAACAATATTGTTTCAAATAAAACAGAATATTTTGGAGATTTCATGAAAGTTTGAACAGACGACGGCCTTGACACCCAAAGAACTGCAGTGACTCTAAACTCTAAACGGTTGTTACCAGAGAATAGTGATGTGTCAGTGGACAGCACCCTAGTAGCATTTTCGGTTGGCATTACGTTGCCCCAACCGACAATCTTCGTTGGCCAACGGTAATATTTGGCGGTTGGTTTTGCAGTTGGGCCAACGGAGATTTTACAACCATTCCCCAACGGTTATTTTTACCAACCATTATTTTGACAACCACTTGCCAACCGTTGTTTTTGGCAACCACTTGCCGACCCTTCCTTTCTCAATAATTTCTGGGATTGTATGAAAAAAATATATTTATTTCGAGTTATATAACATTATAAAAATTTGCTAACTACATAAAAAATTTCATCTAGAGGCTTGTTTTTCGGGAAAGTTCCCATGATTGATGTTGCGTTTCCAATTTGGATTGCAATTCCAATCCGCTGCATCAAGAAACAAGTTGCTCTAGATTCTGCTGTTCGTTAAATTATCAATTTTCCTAATTTTTTAACAAAATCTAATGCCTGATCACACCAAGGATCAAAGGTCTCGATAGCGAATGGAACAAAGATCAAATTTTGTTCAATTAGGGACCTGTATTTTCGAATTTCGGCTTTTGCCAAAGTGCGACTTTGCCAGCACCACTGCAAGATGATTTTAAATGTGAAGGGGCAACTATGTCTGAACAGGTCGCATCCCAAGTGAGACATTGTCCTGTAGTCCAGGGTATTAAAGTTCCTCCGTCTGCACGTAAGTTGTTCTCTGGTGACAGGCCAGTAGCTTCTAGTCTGGCGGGGATTTTAACAGAGGACAGAGCTTGTAAAATAATGTTGTTAATCTCTTGGTGGAAACGGCCTAGGCTTTTCGAGCAACTTAATCCATGTTTTCTGTATTCGTTAACTACAGTGCCACATTCGCAACATATATGTTTTTCGCAAATCTTCAGACTAAGGCGTAGACCGATTGCTATCCTAAAGGTGTTATTATCTTGGAGAGTACCTAAGCATCTAGAGGGTAACGCGAGTAACCAAGAATTAAATTCTTTCCTTTCAAGAGCTTTTGCGATAGCAACTTCCTCGTCCGATTTCATTGGAGAGTTCGATATGATATGATCGATTACAGTTTTATCCTAATTTTTTTGAAGAGTGACAAGTTTGGGTACAATCTTGAAGGTGTTAGACCAGTCTTCTAAACATTCAACTACATGTGCAGACATTGGTTCATCCGAAGTAAAGTTTAACATCAAATTTACATTTGCTGAAGATAAAAAAGCTGGAGGATAGATGTCTGAGAGTTTTCGAACTCCAATCCCTCCATAATTGATCGGTAATGTTGCCTGAAGTTACGATTTTGGTGAGAAAGACGAGTTGAAAAGAAATTCCAAAGCATTTTTAACGTGGGTATCAAAAGTGTTTACTAATTCTGGGGACTTCCATATTGGAGTGGTTCGTAAAATGTAAACCAGCTTTGGAACAGCGAAACAATTTCTAAGCAGGAAGTAGCTGATATGATGCTTCTTAAGCTCCTTGAGCCGAGTTAGCAATAATTTAACATACTCCCCTAGTAGCATTTTCGGTTGGCATCGGTTGGCGACGATTCCCCAACGGTTGGTATATTGTTGGGGAATGGTTAGTATATCATATTACGGAGGGCCTCTGAAGGCCCAACGCGGGCTACCTGCGAATGTTATGCTAGCCGTTGGCACTCTGTTACGCTGGCCATACACGATCAGGTAGGACTGCCGGTTTCGATACGCCGTCCGATCTATCGTTAGACCGGAGAAGCCCATACACGTAACGTTAGACTGTGAAAACAGCGCCGGACCTAGGAAAAATTGACAAACTTTTTTTTGAAAATGGTGAAAAGTACAGAAAAACAGCCAACGACAGTTCATTCGAACACTGTACGGCAGTGGTGCAAATATTTTTTCTAGAGAGTATCAAATTAATACTATATTTATCATTTTCAATCTTGCGCAAAAGCAGCTGTTCCGGCCCCAAACATTTTCGAACGATCGGCCCAAGTGAATGGGATCTATTTTGCGGGCAAGAGGGCGAGGGCTGCTTGAAATATGGAGTGACAAAAACTTGAATGGGACCAGTCACAATCCCTACGCTGGCCATACACGATCAGTCGCATCGTTCATTTCAGCCGGAAGACCGGCCGGCCGGAGCGTATATGGGGGTTAAAACCTCGGAACATTTCGAAATGAGCGTCCTTTTCTAGCCAGGCCTGCCTTCAAATCGAATGCCGTCCGGCAAATACATGCCGTTGGGCCCGTAAATACGCTCGTTATGTCAATCAACGATAGCAGATAAGCAACTCGAAACGAAAAACGAAAATTCGAATTTTGGCCGGACGATTTAATGGCCCATAAATATTAATATACAAGTAGGCCCTTGACTTCATTCGGAACTCGATTCCTTTGCTACCTGCTTTCTTGAATGGAACAAATGGGAGGATAAATATGAAGACTACAATTGGGATATCTTCGCATTTCCAAATACTTCTGGATAGTTTAACATTTAATTTAAAAAAATTATAAGAGATCCTCAATAAAACTCAATAAAGACGTCATTTTTAAGATACGAAGTGAAAGCGGAAAAAAAGAATACCGTCCCGAAAGGGACACGTGCTCGCGAAAGAGATATAGGACACATACAGAAAAAAATTCCAAATTGACGATTTAAAATTCTGTTGACAATCAGTCACGCTATGGCTATCAATATCAACAAAAGTATTTGTAAGCGTAAAAGATTACGTTGAAGAAACCAGAAAGGAATTAAAATCACAACCAAAAACCCAAGAACCCAACGGCGAAAGGGAGCGCGAATTATCTACCCCAAAGACTATACAATAGGACCGAAGAAGTTACCAACGTGGGTGCCGTTTTCACCGACACGGAATGTAAAGGAAGTGCTGTAAACGAAGTAAAACGATAGATGTAAAATATTTTGATCGGCTTAAGCCATCGTCTCTCAAAATCACAGTTTTCTACATTTCATTTGGATAATAATAACCTCAAATCTTTGATAAGTATTCAATAAATTCGTAGCTCATCAGATTAGTGTTGTCCAAAAACTTTCAATACATTTTAAACGAAGGAACACCAGAAGTATTTTCGGGATTTCACGATGGACCTTTTGATCCATACGATAACAATATCATCAGGCAGTTATGTCAGTTGCGTTAAAAAAAATTTTAAGAAGTTTTTCCATTAATGATCTAACCAATTTTCTATGTGATTCAAGTGTACTTTTGGCTGCAAGAGATAAACAATGAGAAACCACTTGGTCACATATCGCTTATAAAACATATGCTTATAAAAATGCATCTATATCAAAAGAGTGCGTGATGCGTCAAGAAATATCTTTTAATGAAAATACACACGCAGGAATGAGATACCGTAAATAGGGATTGTGACTGGTCCCATTCAAGTTTTTATCACTCCATATTTCAAGCAGCCCTCGCCCCCTTGCCCGCAAAATAGATCCCATTCACTTGGGCCGATCGTTCGAAAATGTTTGGGGCCGGAACAGCTGCTTTTGCGCAAGATTGAAAATGATAAATATAGTATTAATTTGATACTCTCTAGAAAAAATATTTGCACCACTGTCGTACAGTGTTCGAATGAACTGTCGTTGGCTGTTTTTCTATACTTTTCACCATTTTCAAAAAAAAGTTTGTCACTTTTTCCTAGGTCCGGCGCTGTTTTCACAGTCTAACGTTACGCTGGCCATACACGATCAGTCGCATCGTTCATTTCAGCCGGAAGACCGGCCGGCCGGAGCGTATATGGGGGTTAAAACCTCGGAACATTTCGAAATGAGCGTCCTTTTCTAGCCAGGCCTGCCTTCAAATCGAATGCCGTCCGGCAAATACATGCCGTTCGGCCCGTAAATACGCTCGTTATGTCAATCAACGATAGCAGATAAGCAACTCGAAACGAAAAACGAAAATTCGAATTTTGGCCGGACGATTTAATGGCCCATAAATATTAATATACAAGTAGGCCCTTGACTTCATTCGGGACTCGATTCCTTTGCTACCTGCTTTCTTGAATGGAACAAATGGGAGGATAAATATGAAGACTACAATTGGGATATCTTCGCATTTTCAAATACTTGTGGATAGTTTAACATTTAATTTGAAAAAATTATAAGAGATCCTCAATAAAACTCAATAAAGACGTCATTTTAAGATACGAAGTGAAAGCGGAAAAAGAATACCGTCCCGAAAGGGACACGTGCTCATGAAAGAGATATAGGACACATATAGAACAAAATTCCAAATTGACGATTTAAAATTTTGTTGACAATCAGTCACGCTATGGCTATTAATATCAACAAAAGTATTTGTAAGCGTAAAGATTACGTTGAAGAAACCAGAAAGGGAATTAAAATCACAACCAAAACCCCAAGAACCCAACGGCGAAAGGAGCGCGAATTATCTACCCCAAAGACTATACAATAGGACCGAAGAAGTTACCAACGTGGGTGCCGTTTTCACCGACACGGAATGTAAAGGGAGGTAAAACGAGAGATATAAAATATTTTGATCGGCTTAAGCGATCGTCTCTCAAAATCAATTTTCTACATTTCATTTGGATAATAGTAACCTCAAATCTTTGATAAGTATTCAATAAATTCGTAACCCATCAAATTAGTGTTGTCCAAAAACTTTCAATACATTTTAAACGAAGGAACACCAGAAGTATTTTCGAGATTTCACAATGGACATTTTGATCCATACGATAACAATATCATCAGGCAGCTGTCAGTTGCGTTAAAAAAAATTTTAAGCTGTTTTTCCATTAATGATCTAACCAATTTTCTATGTGATTCAAGTGTACTTTTGGCTGCAAGAGATGAACAATGAGAAACCACTTGGTCACATATCGCTTATAAAACATATGCTTATAAAAAATGCGTCTATATCAAAAAGAGTGCGTGATGCGTCAAGGAATATCTTATAATAAAAATACACACGCATGAATGAGTTACCGTAGATACGGACTGTGACAGGTCCCATTCAAGTTTTTGTCACTCCATATTTCAAGCAGCCCTTGCCCCCTTGCCTGCAAAATAGATCCGATTCACTTGGGCCGATCGTTCGAAAATGTTTGGGGTCGGAACAGCTGCTTTTGCGCAAGATTGAAAATGATAAATATAGTATTAATTTGATACTCACTAGAAAAAATATTTGCACCAGTGTCGTACAGTGTTCGAATGAACTGTCGTTGGCTGTTTTTTCTTTAGTTTTCACCATTTTCAAAAAAAATTTTGTCACTTTTTCCTAGGTCCGGCGCTGTTTTCACAGTCTAACGTTACGTGTATGGGCTTCTCCGGTCTAACGATAGATCGGACGGCGTATCGAAGCCGACAGTCCTACCTGATCGTGTATGGCCAGCGCTATTTACGGTATCTCATTCCTGCGTGTGTATTTTCATTAAAAGATATTTCTTGACGCATCACGCACTCTTTTTGATATAGATGCATTTTTTATAAGCATATGTTTTATAAGCGATATGTGACCAAGTGGTTTCTCATTGTTTATCTCTTGCAGCCAAAAGTACACTTGAATTACATAGAAAATTGGTTAGATCATTAATGGAAAAACTTCTTAAAATTTTTTTTAACGCAACTGACATAACTGCCTGATGATATTGTTATCGTATGGATCAAAATGTCCATCGTGAAATCCCGAAAATACTTCTGGTGTTCCTTCGTTTAAAATGTATTGAAAGTTTTTGGACAACACTAATTTGATGAGCTACGAATTTATTGAATACTTATCAAAGATTTGAGGTTATTATTATCCAAATGAAATGTAGAAAACTGTGATTTTGAGAGACGATGGCTTAAGCCGATCAAAATATTTTACATCTCTCATTTTACTTCCCTTTACAGCACTTCCCTTTACATTCCGTGTCGGTGAAAACGGCACCCACGTTGTCAACTTCTTCGGTCCTATTGTATAGTCTTTGGGGTAGATAATTCGCGCTCCCTTTCGCGGTTGGGTTCTTGGGTTTTTTGGTTGTGATTTTAATTCCCTTTCTGGTTTCTTCAACGTAATCTTTTACGCTTACAAATACTTTTGTTGATATTGATAGCCATAGCGTGACTGATTGTCAACAAAATTTTAAATCGTCAATTTGGAATTTTGTTCTGTATGTGTCCTATATCTCTTTCGCGAGCACGTGTCCCTTTCGGGACGGTATTCTTTTTTTCCGCTTTCACTTCGTATCTTAAAAATGACGTCTTTATTGAGTTTTATTGAGGATCTCTTATAATTTTTTTAAATTAAATGTTAAACTATCCACAAGTATTTAGAAATGCGAAGATATCCCAATTGTAGTCTTCATATTTATCCTCCCATTTGTTCCATTCAAGAAAGCAGGTAGCAAAGGAATCGAGTCCCGAATGAAGTCAAGGGCCTACTTGTATATTAATATTTATGGGCCATTAAATCGTCCGGCCAAAATTCGAATTTTCGTTTTTCGTTTCGAGTTGCTTATCTGCTATCGTTGATTGACATAACGAGCGTATTTACGGGCCCAACGGCATGTATTTGCCGGACGGCATTCGATTTGAAGGCAGGCCTGGCTAGAAAAGGACGCTCATTTCGAAATGTTCCGAGGTTTAACCCCCATATACGCTCCGGCCGGCCGGTCTTCCGGCTGAAATGAACGATGCGACTGATCGTGTATGGCCAGCGTTATGGAATGGTTCGTTATTTTAACATACAAATTGTCTACGTTGGGCCAACGATGGTTGGTAAAAGTAACCGTTGGGGAATGGTTGTAAAATCTTCGTTGGCCCAACAACGTTGGGCCAACTGCAAAACCAACCGCCAAATGCTACCGTTGGCCAACAAAGATTGTCAGTTGGGCCAACGTAATGCCAACCGAAAATGCTACTAGGGTCCATCTTCTTCAGGAAAACTTGTGAAATACAATTATCCGAAATTGGGGCTCCTAATGAATAAAATTCATTGTTTTACATATTTATATGTGTATTTAAATAATACTGGGAAAAATTTACATATTTATAGCATTAAAAATAGATATTTTATAGAGAGCAAGATAAAAAATGAGATATAATAAATTGTGTTCTGAAGATTAAGCACTAGATATAGAACGTAGGTGATAGTAATACATGAAAATGAAATTATAACAAAATGGTTATTTATCAAAATGTGTCCACTAACAAAATAGAAAATTCAAAAGTGTGTATATTTACAAATCTCAGTGAATTTTTTAAGTTGGGAGCATTTTGATTAACAATTCATACAGTGGAAAATATGGTTTAAACTATCAATGATTCAACACCATTGACACAAATGGAATGCATACATTTACATTTTTTTCCCGAAAGTTTGGGAGCAATAAACATTTATATTTTAAATTCGATAAGTAGACGATTTTTTCGCCTTAACTGCTCACATTAACTATACCAATATGACTACTTTCGAAAGGTTTTTGATAGAAATCCGCTTTTTTTGAAAAACATTCACATTTTAACAAATAATCGGACTTGTTTGGGATATATTCAATTGATTTTATAATCACTATGTAATTATTTTTCCTATTAAAACAGGAATCTGTACTCATTACAATTTGATTTTTCGTAATTATCTTAAAAATTTTGTTCATCTTACATATTGTTGTGTTTTGAGTATCCTTGTCTACTTTTGATTGTACTAAATTCTCCAAGTCTTAAACACTGCAGTGTATTAGTGAGCAGTAGTGTTTCGGTGAATTATAGTGTTTTAGTAAACGATGGGCGCGGAAGCTTTAATGAATTCGTCACGCTCACAGACGTTTTTTAAACGAAATATTGAAAAATTATAGTTGCAGTTATACGGTGAATAAGTAAAATGAGTCATTAAAGAAGTAATCAATTCACTTATTAATAACTATTTATTTCAGCTTCTATATATTTTTTTCCGATACTTTCAACAGAATATAATTTATCTTTCGTTCATCATATTTTTCTCGGAAATTGTGTTTCAACGGGATTTATCCAAATTGATATTCATTTTCTGTTCCAATTGTTGAGTAATTCACCACCTTCTGTGCCTTGCTATTTAAGTATTGTGGCAGGTCCAATTTGTTAAGGATACTTTTGAACAAGGTTGGTGTAATCCTCACAGCGAATGTGATCATCGGGATAGTAGTGACTGACTCCATGTCCCAAATTCGTTTAATGCCAGTTGGAAAATTTCTCTACTTCCCCCTTTTTTCTGTTCGACATTGTAATCATGGGGTATTGAGGCATTTGTCTATCAGGAAAATATCGGATCTGTTGACCTACACTGAATTCAGTCTTGATTATAGAAAGATTTAGAAACACCTTTAAAAATCACAGAATATGATTTCAAAAATTCAGTGTTTCATAAGAAAAACGAAATATCTATGGGATACAGTAGATTGTTTGAATATTTTCAAAAAATCGGGAAAATTATGAAGTTTCAAGGAATACTTCGAGTAATTATTTTAAACCAAAATATTTTGGGGATTTTACAAAACTTTTAGACCATTCGCTAGAGATTTCAGAAATAAGTCCTTGCACATCCGAAAGATATGAATTTTTTATGAAATTTAAAAAAATTTACAAATTTCTGGGCAACTTTTCCAGAATTTTCTCAGAATTTCAGACAAGTCACAACTTATTCGAAAATTTTCCTAGACTATCTGAAGTGATCAAGGAAATACGGAAAAAAAATTACCTAATTTTAACAAGAAGGTGGGAAATATCTTGATCTACTCAGGCGAAATTACATATTATGATTAGAAAAAAATAGAGAAAAAACTTGAAAAAATCATAAAACATCATTAGAAGTTCATTATCAAAGAAATCTTCTGAAAACCTAAAATATTCCTGAAAGAAACGAAATTTATAAGTTTTTAATTTATTGCCAGAAACCGAAACACTTGAGAACTTGATCAAATGATTTGGCCATTTGTTACAAATTTCAAAAATGAGTCGTTGGACACCGGAAAATTTTCATGGATTTCTTAGACTCCAGCTCAGGAGACAATGACGTCATGTCAAGGGGAACTTTAGTCATGCTGAATGACCATTTTTGTTGAACCGAAAATTTTGATAATCTTCTCATGCCAAATTCAAATTCTGAAAATTTACAAAAAACATGGAAAATTTTGGGTATTTGTCTTCCAAATTTCTGATACTTTCCATATTCTGGTTAATTCGAAGATTTCTCTTCGATAATCCTTGTTTTCCACCACAAATTTCTGAGAAATATCTGCAAAATATGTGTGAAAACTTATGAATATTTATGAAATGTTTGGGATGATATAGATATTTGTACTCACATTTGGCAATTCTTTGAAATATTATTCCTGTTTCATGTTTTGAATAAATCCATTTTCGATTTTGAAAATTGGAACACGTTTTTGATATCCTTACACTCTTCAATAATTTCTCGAATGGGTGTCAATCTTTTGACACTCGAAAGAGTTAGAGACTTCTCCACATATTATGCCAATTCCAATAAATCCGTAAACATTTTCTGGCATTCTATGGTAATTCTTTGAAATTTCGTGAAATAAATGAAACTCTTCAAAACATCCTGAAAGGTCGATATATAGTTGATTTATTTCATTTAATGTGAAGCTCGAATTTTCTGTGAAATATATTTTGAGAAAATCTCTATGATGGCGAATTTTGAACTGAATTCTGCGATTCTCAAGAAACACCAAACGAAATAACATTTCATTATTGAAAACATAAAAAATACGTCTGTTCTCTCTGTACTTATTTTATACACAACATTGATTTTTGAATATGTATTTTTCTCACTATTCCCAAGTTGAATAAATGCCATCGTTTTTATTCTCAAAAAATTTCAAGTTTGCAATTTCAAATAGTCTAAATTTGAAAACAAATAATGCTGCTAATTGAGGAGAAAAATTAAATTACAATATAAAAATGGATGATTAATTTCGAGGAAAATTAAACATTAAATTATTTTATTTTGTAAACTTCAATTTTATTTCATTTCAACAAATACCTTATAAAGTACCACCCATAAACTGAAAATACTGGTGAAGTGTTACGATTTTCCCTTCTTTAAAATATACTTAAATAATAAGTTATTCCTCATCTGTCAACATTGTGTTGTTGAAATAAACTTGTTTCATTTATTTTATATATTTACAAATCAAGTCTATTACATAAATTGAAGTAAAATGTAACTGCGTCAATACCTTAGGCGCTCTAACCAACAACTAGGGTATCATCATCAGAAAATTCATAAAATGGTACTTCTAAATTCAAAGGTGCAGGTCCCTTCCTTATACGTCCTGATGCGTCATAATGGGAACCGTGACATGGACAATAGTAGCCTCCGAAATCGCCAGAATTGGCTATAGGAACGCAACCTAAATGGGTGCATACCCCCAGAACCACTAACCATTCAGGTTTCTGTACCCTCTCGCTGTCATGTTGAGGATCTCTGAGTGACGATACTGGAACAGCCTGTTCTGTTGATATTTCTTGTGCAGTTCTGTGTCTGATAAACAACGGTTTTCCTCTCCATTTGAACGTAACAGATTTACCTTCTGGAATATCAGACAGTTTGATTTCAATTTTCGCCAATGCCAAAACATCAGCGGATGCACTCATTGACGAGACGAATTGGGTGACGACAGCTTTAGCAGAATAGGCTCCAGCGATTGCCGTGGACCCTGCCAACAAATAGGTGAAGTTTCTTCTCGAATCTGCTGTTTCTGAGCTTTTTGAGTCTGGATTTTTTGTGGTTTCTCTGCGGTAGTTGGTGAAATCTGGCACGCTGATGTCTGTGTGGGCCCATCTCAATTGGCTAGAAACACCAGGTCCAGAAACTACACTCACATCGCCGTTAATGAGAACTCTTCCCAAATTGAAGCCAGATGGGGGTAACCTGTTTGATTTTTTCGGAATGACGGCATTGGGTCCGCCTTTTTTCAAATTATTCGAAATTACTTGACTAGCGCTTTTCAAATATGAAGAAACGTTCGGTTTTAACATTTTGTATTATGTAACAGATTCCGTACTACAAGAAACAACCTCAATAGTCTAAATCACAAGCTGGCATCTGACATAACATTTGAGAGTTGACACAAATGTCAGTGCACAGATTATTAGATTATTGAGACCACAGAATATATTCTATGATTGAGATGAAACTCACAGAATGTATTCTGTGACAGAACTCAATGACGTTGAAACGTTCCGTAACCTCACTTGCAAGCATCCGGTCAGAAGGTACTCGGACAAAACCACAGAGACACAGACACTCGTGCGGCCCAACCAAGTCCAAACACCAGATTGGTTGTCATGCAAAGAGGCCGACGCCCCCAGGTTCGAATTTGAAAGCAATGGCCTGGTGATCGTCAATACAAACTTTACCCTACGTTGTGAGCTTTCAAACTTAGGATACGCAAATCAGGAGTTTCTTTTCGGAAAATGAGGTCAATAAGAAAAACATCTAAAACAGACAGAATTTAGCACCTTGCCGCTCTGAAATGAAAGTGATTAGTTGCAAATGGTTGAAGGAAAATGATACACCCGAATTTATCCTGAGCTCGTTTATTCAAATTGGAAGCTCCGTTATATCGTTGCCCCAGACGGATAAAAACTCCGTTCCCCGTTCGCGAAATCCCTGTGTTTTGTAGATGGGTTTCGGAATGATTCCGGGAAAACTGACTCTGACAGAAACAATGATGGGGCGTCAAATGCCGGTTGTTGAATCAAAAGCATCGCATCAGCATTTCAATGTTAGTGTTTTAGTTTTAGGGTAAGTCGATGGCGAGAGTCAGTGGAGAAGTATCTGGAGCATAGAGTTCGGAGGCCTAAACGGCATGGATGACTCAACGCTTTTCTCGTGATGAAATGGAAATAGTTCTTTTTTAAATTTTGATGCGAGCATTAGTTTGGTGTTTTTGAAAGAAATCATTGTTTCACGGCGAGGCTCGAGTTTTGCAGGAACATTCAACGCGAAGTGATTGTGTGTGTGTAAATGTGGTGACCGCGGGTGTGATCGAATTTCGGACGAGAATGGAAAATACATATGCAGCATGATAGCAATAACCAGTAGTGTTACAATAAAATACAAAACGCCTACCTTACAAAGAGGATTCCTTAAATATAAACAGATTACTGTTCGTAGCAACAAAAAAAACCACACGTGTTTTTCACTGTTTGTCTTTCACGCACGAGAGCTCTCTTTTTGATACGTCCGTTCCGTTCGACGGTTGGAGAATCAAGTGCTGATTCAAGTTGCTGCTCACTCGGACATGCGCCGTGTTCCGACGCGCTTCTCCGGGTAGTGTCGGCGCGACATCTACCGGGTCCGTTCGGTCACAACGTACTTATAATTCATTGGACGGAATTAATGTGGAACAATCGGTTTCACTGTAGGGGAGACTCTTTCTTTGATTTACGTTGACCACTGAAGAGTGTCTCTCTACCTTGAAACGATCCCCAACCTTTTTCGCCTGCTACTACTTGGTAAACTGGTACTCGGATAAACCCACAGAAACACAGACACCGCGTGGGCTTGAACTAGTGATGGGCCGGCTCGACAATTTTTTTTGGAGAAGACCCAAAATTTCTGGTCTCGGTCCTGGCGGAAAGAGGGATTAGATATTGTGCCTTATTTCGGCTCAGATTACAAAAAAAAAGGTTTCCTGGATGAAGTGATCATAAATACATAAATATTTTTGCCTTTGCTTTATAGTATAGAGTCCATATTATTTTGTATATTCGTGGGTTCCCACGACGTGTGTTGAATTACTTGTCGGTTATCTCATATGTCAAGAACTGAAATCATTCTCTTTCACCCGATTTCTTTTTCATTTTTTTCTCTTTTCCTACATCTGCTTTCTATCTTCAACAGTTGGTTCCCATAGCTATTCCGATCTTTTTGTATGTGTACGGACCTTTATACGTATTTTCATTTCAGAGCCATCGTTTATCAACTTGAACTAGTGGCTTATTGTCGCTCTTGTATCATGCCGGTCTGGCCAAAGAATATCTACATCATAGATAAAATAATAGATCAGATGCCAAACTTAATACTAATATTCTGTGAACGTGTTCGACTTTCGCACACCCCGGAGAGTATTGTGAACTAATGAGGAACGAGCCGATAATATAGTTTCCTATTTACCGACCTATTTGCTGATGGTGGCGCCACCCCCGGCAGTAATCTTAACCATTCAAGAATGTTCATTAACCCCGGGGAAATAACTACATTTGAAACATTTTTTCATGAATTCAAATATTTATTCATAACGTCAAAGATTTACATATATACCTTTACATGTTCATATAGCTGATCGATCTGTTGAAATGAAGTCCTTGACATTCTGTAGAGTTCTGACAAAAAAACCAAAATCAATATATGTTTTTTGACAGAAAATTGCAGGGCAAAATCAAAACAATTGATACCAACAAAATCAATGTTTTTCTGATAAAGAACCCAGTATGATTATATAAACTACAAATTAAATAAACCAATTTCAATAAGAGAAAAAGAATTATGGCAATGAACACTACAAAATTGAAGTATATGTACATTAAAATAACAAAAATTGAATAATCTGAAAAAAGAAAAGAACATTATTAACAAAAAAATAAAGAAAACTATTAATAAAAATAAAAAATTCTCATCTAACAAAAATTCTATCTGTCTTAAAAAAACAAAATAAAAAAAACATAATCTGCCATATCATTTTTGAGAATCATAGTAACATTTCCTTCGTTCGAAAGATCATAAATATGATTAAAAGGACTCGGGGCGAATAAATATGTGGAACAAAACTATTCCTTGAAAGTTTTATAATAGTGACACAATTGCTGCGTTAGGTTAATGTAAACCATATTCCAATTCATTAATTTAGTTTAAAAATTTTCAACACATTATGTATTCTCAAAATATTGGGCTAAAGAGTAATAAGGATTTAGTAGAATAAAAACATGTACAGAATATCTACTTACCTAACATCAAACTTAAAAACAACGTTTACACATACACGCGCCAAACGACGTTTAAACGGAAACAGGGACGAGTATAAAAAATCTTTCTCTCTCCCTCTCTCTTTGTCTACTCTTATGGGATTAGTTCCAAATACTGCCCGGGGTACGCTGAAACTCACCAACGTAATCGACTATAGAGTAGGGTACCTGATATATTATTTTATCTATGATCTACATACTGAACAAAGAATATCTACATACTGAACAAGAAGCGGTAATTTACGTACAAAATTATATTAACAGAATATTGTGACCTTGAGCGACTTTGGCGAACCTGCGCACTAACAAAACGTTAAACGCACGGATTCAGGAATATATTCGAATTGGTTATCGTTAATTCAAAAAGGATGGAATCAAATCACACATAAAGTTTTGATTTCTGATTAACATAACAAATTTTGAGCGAAGAAGAACCATTCATCTCACGTAATTCAGAAACATATTTTCGTCGTCCGGTTAATCCAGTCCTGGCAAGTTTTAAAGGCGTTTTAGCACCATAGTGAAATCAAAGAATGTATACATGTCAGGAATTTGTTTTATTTTGTTTCTCAGTTGGGCTAGCAATCCCGAGGACTTCTCGACGACGACTGTCGCCCTGTCCCTGATTTTGCTCTCGAAAAATATTCACACGTATTTCGAGAACCCAATTCCCACGCATTTGTGCTTTGTCAACAAGTGTTCTGTTTATGCCCATTTGTCACGCTCGGACCACTTAGGGTATCGAAAATATCAAATAACGTAAGATCATAAATCTCCAGTTCATAGAAGGATTGATTGTTATTAGTATAATTTATATTCGAAACGAAAAAGTGGCTGACATACATACTGAACAAGAAGCGTCACTCCCACGCAAAATTCGTATAGTATTTTTAGTGCGCAGGTTCACCAAATATAACGAATTGACATAAACAGCTGATTTCGCACCAATAAGAAATAAGATTTCACTTTGGCGCTAAAACACCTTTAAAACTTGCCAGGACCGGATTTAAGGGGACGACGGAAATATGTTCCAAAGTTACGTGAGATGAATGGTTTTTCTTCGTTCAAAACTTATTGTGTTAATCAAAAATCAAAACTTTATGTCTGATTTGTTTCCATCCTATTTGACTTAACGATAATCAATTCGAATAAATTCCTGAGTCCGAAACTCTCTCAAGCTCACAAAAATCTGTTAGTACGATTTTGTTCCTAAATTACCGAGAGTGACGCTTCTTGTTCAGTATGTATATATTCTTTGGTGAAATCTTGTTTCTTATTGGCGCGAAATCAGCTGTTTAAATCAATCTATTTAAATGGGTGAATCTGCGCACTAAAAATTCGATACAAATTTTGCGTGGGAGTGACGCTTCTTGTTCAATATGTTTTTAAATGTTCTTTGTACTCAACAAGAAACGTCACTCCCACGCAAAATTTGTATCGAATTTTTAGTGCGCAGATTCACCCATATTTAAATAGATTGACTTAAACGACTGATTTCGCACCAATAAAAAACAAGATTTCACTATGGTACTAAAACGCCTTTAAAACTTCCGTTAATATGATTTTTTACCGAAAGTGACGCTTCTTGTTTAGTTTGTAGATAACCTTTGGTTGGGCCAAATGCGCCCGCATACTTCCTCCCATAGATCCGACCTTTATATCACTGTCTGACCCACCCATTTATCGCTGTTTACGGGATCGGGAATTTCACTCAGACTGGGCTGGCAACGCTGCTCACAAATATGCAACAGGAACTTATTTACGTACGATGCCGACAAATGAATGACCTTGTCGTTCATTTCTATTAAGTTACATTGTTGGTGTTAACGAAGTTCACATCTATTGGCTAAATAAAGGTATACTTTTATGCTGGTACTATACTATCGTATCGACTAAAGTCTCAATTAATTAACACAATTTTAATTAAGCACCACGTTTAATTTGTGTGAGAGCTGTTTCACATTATATATTATCAACCGATATTTCAGAAAATCACACGGTTAAATTCAAACAAAGAATATTTACATTCTGAACAAGAAGCGTCGCCACGCAAAAGTCGTATAAAATTTTTAGTGCGCAGGTTTACCCATTAAAATGGATCATCTTAAGCAGCCGACGTCACACCATAATAACAAAGAATATCTACATCTGAACAATAAGCGTCACTCCCACGCAGCATTTCTGTCGAATTTTTAGTGCGCAAGTTCACCCATTTTAATAGATTGACTTAGGCCGGCCGCACACGCACGGGTGTCTGAATCTGAATTTCGGATCGATTACACGTTAATAAAGACACCGAACACGTTCAAAAATTCATAATATAAACAACCGAAAGTACACGTTTGGTTGTTTATATTATGAATATAGGCTTCAAGCAGTTCAGTAGCGTACAGCGGACCTTCGTATCGGGATGAATGACGAAGAACTAACTGCCATTGCGTATTTGTTATCGGAAAATAATAAAAAAAAAGACAAGACGTTGTTTTCGATGTGCCTTATCATAATACTTACCAACGTAATAAATACGAGTCCGATAAATTAATATTTCAAAATATCATATAAACCCTCCATGCGCGACAATGAAATGATTCGAAACGAAAATTTTTGAACGTGTTCGGTGTCTTTATTAACGTGTAATCGATCCGAAATTCAGATTCAGACACCCGTGCGTGTGCGGCCGGCCTTAAACAGCTGATTTTGCACCAATAAGAAACAAAATTTCACTATGGCGCTAAACCGCCTTTAAAACGTACCATGACCGGATTTAACGGGACGACGAATATATGTTTCAAAGTTACGTGAAATGAATGGTTCTTCCTCGCCCAAGATTTGTTGTATTAATGAGAAATCAAAACTTTATGTCTGATTTGTTTGAATCCTTTTTGAATTGACGATAACCAATTCGAATATATTCCTGAATCCGTGCGTTTAACGTTTTAATAGTGCGCAGGTTCGCCAAAGTCGCGCAAGGTCCCATCCTACTACTACTATACTATTATTATCACAGATAAATCGGATTTTGATCATTACTCGTGGAAATTCAGATTTCATTACACGTGTCTACCCTCATTCGCCTCCGCTTTGCTTCGCCTCGTTCGTCAAACTGACACTTGCATGAAATTGTCGAATATCTGCACTGGTTATGAAATATACTATTTGTCACTAGCGCGAATTATAGAAAACGCTGTATGTCGAATCAATGGTAGTGGTGCGATTAAATGTTGAAAATAATAATAGCCATCGCTAGCCTAGTGTCATGTACAGCGGGGAACTCAATTTTTGTTCATAGGATAGATGTTTGTTCATAAATATTTTTTAATAATTTTGATTTTCAATTATAATTCCATGAATCTAATTATTCATGAAAGGAGCAGATGCCTCTGACCGAACTATATGTAGTTGTAGTGCTATTCTGCCATTTAAATATGTATTCAATGCAGTACAGCCATATTACTATCATTTGGTTTGAACGTCAAGACTAAGCAATAATTATAAACATTGGAGGATGATCGAATAACCTTCACCGCTGTCGTTAAGATAAATCTTCTTTTACCGTTTTAGATGTATAGAAAGTATTAAATAATGAAGTTGAAGCGATAATTTTTTCTAAAATGTTAAATTATCTTATAAATTTTAACGTTCATCTTTAATCTACAACTTTTATACAAATAATTTTTCAGTTAAATTTACCGTTTTCGAGCTGTTAAATTGAACATTATACTGTACTGATGCATGTTTTATTTGAATTTTATAAAAAAATATTGAATTAAAACACAACAATATTCATTTTATATTTTTTGAACAATAATTTTGATGAAGAAATAATTTTTCCTTGTTATTATAGCTTGATTCAAATGGTTCACTAAAGGTTGTAACAAATGTTAATACAAAACAAGAAGTCAAAGTTATACAAAATAAGAATTGATTTTTAAATTAAAATTTTTTACTGTTAATTATTTAAATTATCATTAAAATAATTATCGTTTCACATACAAAAATTTGTATTTTCACTTTTTTTTACTGTAAGTATTGATTTTGATAAATAACATATAATAAATTATTATTACTTTTTATTTTAAAAATGAGATAATCGTAGATCATGTGTACAAAAAAATTTGCTGTACATTTTATTTTTGTTTTATTTTCATTTAACAATTAAATTTTTTCGCAACTGAGAATCAAGGTTCCAAATCATTTCATCGTACGTCGAGCCCTCTTTGCTCTTGGTTGGACTGGAGATTCGCTGATTTCCTCGATAGACGTTAAATTCACCGATTCTGCGTCTCTTTTTTCTTCGTGGCCATCATAGTTGCTCCTAGTTTTCTGTTCGTGTACGTCTGGATGCGCCATTATGGTTTACCAAGAACATCACAATCGGCGGCAGAGGTGCCGAATGATATATTTCTAACTACAGGACCGTCGTGCATTCTTCAATTTGTAAATAATGCTATTATCGAGCTTGTGACCAGACCAGAACTTCAAATTGTGGACGGAAAACCCAGGCACAGTCAAAGCCACAGCTCCATTTAACGTGCTAATCGAGATATTGAGAATACCATAGACTTTTGGATGAAGGACAAAGTTTCAACAAAATGGTTAGAAGGCTTGAGATATGTCCAGTTCATGAAAAACAGCGACTACTATTAAGGAATAAAACAATAGCCATACAAGGCATTATTTGAACTAGAATCTAGGTTATAGTTCTAGACTTTCGACTTTCTCTTTGCTTCAAGAAATCAAAAATGATATTTAGGATGAAGATGGTTTAAAGAAGGTAATAGAAGATGATCGCAATGTTATCCTGACAGAAAACAATGATGATAATATTGCCGAAATTAGGAATCAAAAAAGCTTTCTTTATCTGAAAATGACATCCATGAAGCTATAAGCGGAA
The DNA here is from genome assembly GCA_020654155.1 of Novius pumilus. Taxonomy (NCBI): domain Eukaryota; kingdom Metazoa; phylum Arthropoda; class Insecta; order Coleoptera; family Coccinellidae; genus Novius; species Novius pumilus. The sequence goes on along the minus strand of JAIFOV010000010.1, from coordinate 310,398 downwards.
AATCTTATGAGACAAGGTAAGAAAATGAAAGCTGCTTCTGATAATTTGCATCCACCTGCCAACAATGGAGATAATGTGACTCTACCGATTCCAGATATTGATGAAGGCAAATGTGATCTCATAAACGTCATTGGAGTTATTCTTCAGAAAAATGACCAAGGTTTTTATGTCAAAAATTATATTGAAGGTTTGATTTTTTATTTTTTGAATATTTATCTATCCTCCTTGATGGTTAAATATATTTTAAAAAAGTTAACATGTTTTCATTTTTTTGCAGATCAGAATTCGGGATTTGCAATCAATCTTTTTTAGAGATAGGAGATGTAAATCAAAGCACTGAAATATCGTTAAGGACTGCAACTACGAAACATTCAGTTGGATCAGGTCAAGGTTTTGTGAGATGCAGTTGCAACGAAAACTGTTCAACAAACAGATGCTGGTGCAAGAAGGCAATGATACACTGCAATTCTAAGTGCCTCCATAGCAAAACATGTAAAAATAAATAACAAATTTTAAAAACGAGATATGACTATTTTTTATTTAAAACAACACTTATTATGTGTTATAGTATGATTGTTTGTATTAGCAAATGTCCACAACTTTTATCGATGAATAATTAAGGTTCTAATAAAAATTAATATTTTTCCAATTTCGATGTATTTTACTGAGTTTATCTATTTATTTTGACTTTCTGGATATACAATAATAGTGTTTAGACTCGACCGTACCAGTTTATACCAGATTGTGCGTATTTATATCAGGATCAAATAGTTTGGCCTAGCCTAAACTGGTTTATCCTATCGGACTAGGCTATACTAGTTAATACTACCGCGTATAGACAGAACTTGTTTAGCCTAGACAAAACTAGTTTTTTCTGAAATATCTATTTCTAGTCTTTTTCCACGAGAATACCCATTTTTACAATGTTTTTTTATATTCGCAATACCTATAGATGTATTTTTTCCTTCATTGTGAGTGAGAAAACCGCCAGTGCAACTGTAGTTCTGTAACGATCGTTACTTATCTCCCGTTTCTCTAGAGAGAATCGGGAGATAAGTCTGAATATTAAAAAAATAGAAGCCATTGTGTTGTTTCATAAACAATATCCTACTGTTGAGTATTCGACTCGACGTGATGAGGTCATTTTGATTTTAGCCGTTGGAGACGTGAGGGTTTCAAGATACGAGTTGTGAATGAGTGATATGGAGAATAAAAAGAAGTATAATTGTTTGGAACTTAGTCTTCACAAAATTAATAAGAAGAAGATACGAATGACCCGTAATGACATAAAACACAGAAGAAAATTAATGTGTTACGTGAGTATTTCTATTATTTCGCTGAAATCATCACTATTAATGTCGATATAAAATTGGAGACACATTGGATTATGCTGTTTGTATGAATAATTGAATGAGGGATACACATTTAAGTAATTCGAGGGATATTTTGCAATATACAATATATAAAACAACTTTATAATCCCGGCGTTTTGTTAGATATTCTAACTTTGTCAAGGCTTACAAATAAAAGCTTACCCTTAATTATATGTTAACATAACTTAATTAACTGTTTACATCAATTAGACTTAAGAGAATATACGTAACAACCACTGAACAAAGACAAACAAAATGGCTTTTGTTTGTGCTTACAACAGTCTAGATGAATAGTTATTATAATTTTCATGTGATTTTGCATGATTTGCGTCTAGACTGTTGTAAGCACCATTCTGTTGGTGTTTTTGAGGGCTTATTACGTAAATTCTATTAATGTCAAATGATTTACCACCCAGTTCGATCTCTAATAATGTGAATCTAACAACATACACACGGATATGTACATCTTCAACTTATATAAGCCTTCATTCATAACTGATTGACATTATTTTCATACGGAATAATACCTTTTCTAGCCTTGAAAAATTTAGAATATCTAACGAAACGTCTGAATTATAAAGTTGTTTTATTGAGCCAGCCCTCATCACGTGAAAACTCTTGTATTAATTGATTAACGAATAAGGGTGTGAATTAACATCTTTAAATTTTCTCCTTGACAAGAATTATTTTTGACGACTTATAATGGATTCATTCTTCATTATTCATACTTAGCTTTTTCACATTAGTCATCAGTTGTCGAAAAGAAAATTTCTCAACATTCTCAGAGTTCTTAATTTCGAAAAAATAAAAGTTCCAGAATTTTCAAAGAAAATCGGGAATGATGAACGATTATAGAAGAATTCTTCTGAAGTCTATCAATTGATGGAAAATAATCCTCAAAAAATTGGGAATTGAATGGGTCTTTCCCATGCGGTGGGGATTTAAAATTTGACGATTGTATACAAATATAGGTTTTTTTCAACGCACAAGGATGTGTTAATCATTAATATTGGTGATATAGGTATTGAAAAATCTTAATTTAAAGTTTTAAAATTGAATTTTTTCATTGGTCAGTTTCAAGCCTCGTCACCATGAAAGTATCCAATCAAATTTCACTGAACATAGCAACATTGCTTAAGACTCGATGGATTTTAGGTTATAATGTTATCTAGGCATAAAACTTTAAAACTTCTATGTATCTATGTCATTGTTCCTAAGCTACGAAATAGTAGATGGTTATACAGAAAATTTAAAATTCAAATTTCCCGCCTTTCAAATCGTTTTTATTTTTCATATAAAAAACTAAGCGGATTTAGAAAAATTTTTTTTGGGAATCTGTTAATTTTGACTTACTTCATTTAATTATGCAATAAAAAAAAATCATTGGGAAAGGCCCATTGTAGCATAGAGCATTCCTTAGAATTTTCCCAAAAAATTCAAGATTTACGTTGTTATATTGTCAGAACTTACAAAAAAAAAACACAAGAAAGCTGAATTCTCTGAGAGTTTCCAACATTTTTTCCCCTCTTCCCGAAATTTCACGAATAAGTTATTGAATTTAAATTTTCATTAAGTAACAAACATTTTAGAAATTTTCCACAGATTTTACAGATTTCAAGTGAATCAAAGACAAATTTGGGGATTGAATGGAACTCGAAAACACGCTGATTAATTCTGCAGAAAATCCTCTTAGTAATATAATAAATTCTAGGAAATCTAGGAAGTAATAAAGAAAATCGCAAAATGTTATTCAACAGGAGTTACCAGGATTTGTATTCAGGGGGAGATGATGTAGTCGGGTTTGAGATGTGACCAAAAAATTCAGCGAACAAAATTCGTCAACTAGATTAGCTAACGACTAAAAGCGAAGGTCCTCTCATTCTTTCTTTCGAGGGAAAACGACAATTTAAGCCCCACGACGAAATTCCTTATACCTTTTCGGAATTCAAACCTTTCAGGGGGGAGATACCACCCCCATATCCTCCCCCTATTTGTGTTACTTAACCTGTATAGTCAGGGAAACAAAATTGCAGCATTATGTTTAATTTTGCACAAATTCTTTCGATATTACCAGGAGATTAAGCGGCTCATGGAATTTATGAAGAATTTCTCACGTTAGCCATAATTTTTGGAAATTTCAAGAAATATATATGTGCTCTGACATGTGAAAAGAAGAGCTTTTTGCCAATAAAACTCCCTCATTGAGTCTGGTCGGGAATTAAAAATATTCTTCGAATTTTCAAGGAATTTGCTCAATCTTTGAAATATTGATAGTCAGAAAAGTAGTAGCTTTGAGAATTTTATCATAACGGCTTGCCTTTTCTAAAGTGTAGGTAGAATTCAACAAAATACTTTGAAATGTATGTACCTATGAACAAAAAGATTAGAAATTTGAATAAGATCTCGAATTTTTGGACCATCGGAAAAATCTGCCATTATTTTAAAACGTTTTTGATTATATTGAATGTCTGTCAAAGACGCTTTAAATATACCAGACGTTCAGGAATTTGTACGAACATCCTGGAAAGCAATTCAACGTTTTTTACATAACGGGTCAAAGGGAGTCAAAACTGTTTAGTGATGATGAAAAACTTCCAAAAAATTAAATTTGACACGAAGGCTTATTTCACTAGATGTAGTTTCGTTATATACAAATATTCAAGTTGATGTGGCATTAGATGCACTCAATTTGAAATGGCGTGAAACATAAGAGCATATTATATTAACAAAAAAAAAATTTTAATGGAAAAAAAATTCTTTGATTTGTACATTCAACAAAATTTGTTGCCCATGGAGTAGCGGTGAAATCTTCTTAAGTGCCCCGACAGCAAACTTGGTAATGGAATATGTTGAAAACCATATTCTATCTATAGAATAATCTATACAAGATGATACTTTCAATATCAATTATCAAAGAAGTTAATATATTAGAAGCTTTTACAAAAATTGATAATAAATCATTCCTATATGTGTTTGACGTAAACCGGACACAGGAGGCAAGATGTTTCAATGCGAACTTTGTAAAGAATGTTATCATCCAAAATGTTTACATATGTCTGAAGAGGAACTAGAGAAACTAAGAACATTCAAATCTACGAAATGGAATTATCCGTCGTGCACTTCCTTACGTTTAGCAACAAATACACAATCAAATGCGAAAGAAGGGGATCGAATTCCATGTTCATATTGCAAAAATACTTTCAAGAATATAAATACTTTGGAAACCCATTTAAAAAAATGCAAGGCCAAATTTGTTGAAAATACCTCTGCAGCAATAATTACAGATAAAATTTTTCTTGTTGAAGAGCTACTAAAATGGAAGGAAACTATAAAAACGGTTCGTTATACCGCAGCAGATGAGCTAACTTCAGTTATAAATGTCGTACTCCAGAATAATAACTTGGGCAGTTGAACTAATCTTTTGCTTTTTGCCTACAAATGTTTTAATTTGTGCAGTTCAATGGAAGGAAACCTTAGGACCAAAATAAAACAGAATATTTCTGGATTTAGATTGGAGAAAACAAATATGACAAATAATAAAAATATTACACTAGCGAAGAGAATTGAGGCTTAAGTTGCAGAATTCGACATTTTACGGCTTATGAGGTCTAGCGATACTATAGCTCCTCAAAATTCGGATACCTTAGAGGAACTCGAAAAGAAACACCGAAGTCCCTCTCGAGAACTCCATTTTCCTGATTTTACACTGGAAACTGATTCTTGTCTGATATTAGCTGAACAGTATTTAATGCAATAAATTCATTCCGTGCCGGCTTCAGACCACAATACTTCAAGGATGTAGTATCTAAATCGGCATGATCAACAGGAGAACGTGCCTTAACAGCAATTACAAATCTGTGTAATTTTATGTTACATTCCAGACGTTCTTCCTGTCTTATATGGAGCAAATCTAATTGCTCTGTCGAAGAAACAGGGGGGTATACGCCCTATTGTGGCAGGAAATGCAATCCGCCGTCTTGTTGGGCGTGCTGCATGCACTAAAACAAATGACATTGTTTGGGATTACCTATCACCTCGACAAGTCGGCGTTGCACACGCTGTTAGGACATACGTTTGTGATGAGAAGAATGCAAATAAGGTGCTTTTAGAAATTGACTTGAGCGATGCCTTCAATAGTATTGAAAGAGACTCATGCTAAAAGCTGTACGAGAAGTTGTTCCAGAACTCTATTCTTTTTTAAACCAATGTTATCGGAACGTTTCGCTTCTCTCCTACGCTAATCATACAATAGATTCAGTAGTCGGAGCTCAGCAAGGTGATTGTTGCGGTCCTATGGTTTTTAGTCTCACAGTTCAACCAATAGTGAATGCTATTAAAGCGGAATTGAATACTTGGTATCTCGATGATGCAAATCTGGCCGATGAACCCAATATTGTTCTGGAAGATTTCAAAAAAATAATAGTTATCGCTAAAGATATTGGACTCACTATTAATACAGACAAATGTGAACTTTTTTCTGTTCCGGAAAAGTTGGCTCTAGCGTTGCGAAAAGTTTCAATGAAGTCTGTGCAGTTATAAAAGTTATAAGTCGAAAAGATTTAGAAATACTTGGTACACCTGTTTTCTTAGAAGGCATAGAAAAACTCTTCCAAAGAAAATTCGATCAACTGGATCTTTTAATATCTAGACTACCGAACATTACTTCACACGTTGCCTACTTCTTGTTGAAAAATTGTCTGTACATTCCGAAATAAACATATTTCTTAAGGACATCACCACTGTGGAAATTCCCTGCTTTACTCTCAAAAATGGACGGAATACTCCGATCATGTTTTCAATTAATTTTTAATTCGATACTGGATGAGAATATGTGGACTGAAGCAACATTACATATTAATAAGGGTGGTATGGGATTACGGAAGATATCTGATGTAGCATTGCCTGCTTTTCTTGGATCTATTTATGGTTGTGAAAAAATCGTGTCTACAATTCTTAATTCTACGGACAATCGAGTTCTAATCTGCCATCAAGCGGAAGCTTTAGAAAAATGGGACCAAATAAATGCTCATCATGCATCTACCCCTTCGTTGCAGTAAAACTGGGACAAGATCAATATACAACGAATTTTGACAAACGAACTAAATGCAGAGAAAGCACGTCTTATTTCTCTCGGACATTCAATAGCCAGTGACTGGCTTTACGCAATTCCTTCAAAGAATATCGCAACCTTGATAGATGACCAAGATTTTAAAACATGTATAGCTCTACGACCTGGATGTAAACGCTACCAAAGTCATCTTTGCTTATGTGGAATCATGGTCGATGAACAAGGCTACCACGGGCTCAGTTGTAAATCCAGTCAAGGTCGTCATTCCCGACACAGCGAATTAAACTAAATTATTAAACGTGCTTTGACATCTTGTAATATTTTGTCGATGTTGGAATCAAACGGTTTATGTAGAGACGATGGAAAACGTCCAAATGGTGCTACTCTAGCTCCTTGGAGCCACGGCCAACGTCTCATTTGGGATGTAACGTGCGTGGACACACTCGTCCCATCATATATATCTAAAACATCTTTTTTCGCTGGGGTTGCGGCAGAATTTGCTGCAAAGAGAAAGCACGAAAAATATATGCAACTTAAAAGTAATAATTTCATTTTCAAACCTTTAGCTTTTGAGACTTTAGGACCTTGTTGTAAGGCAACCCTTTCGTTCCCAGAGGAAATAGGATCGATGGTGATTCGTGAGTCAGGCGATAGGAGAGCAGAACATTTCCTTTAACAACGGCTCTCTTTAGCAATCCAACGTGGAAATGCTGCTAGTGTTAAAGGAACGTCACCGAATCAACCTACTTTAGGGGAAATTTTTTACTTATAAGAATATTTTTGTATGTCTCATATATGTGATGATAGAATGTAATTCCTATAAAGGTATTTCATACTCCACATTTTTTTATAGAGCAAAATCATTTTGCCGCAGGAAGCAGGTATTGAATACCGTGCAGAACTTTCTACTTCTTTTTATATAAGTTCATTTTAATGAGTATAATCTTTGTCTCAAAAACTGTTTTCTTTTTCAGATTGTTAAGGAAATCTTAAAAAAAATCAAAAAAGAAACCGTTGTCTTGGACGGATGCGAAGTGTTTTTTGGAGGAAGTTTCTTCTGTGGGACGAAAATAAAAAAACCAGATGAATTCGATGTTGACATATTAATTACTTTACCAAGCGGTGCTACTCCTATTTTGGAAACTAACAAACCTGGTTACGTCTCTATATACCTAGACAAGTTCAATGAGATTGAACACAAGTATGAATTTTTGTTTCTAATAAGATTTTTCTGCATTTTGGATTTCAGAGAATTTGCTCAGTTTTTGGACTATTCAAATTATATTCAACCTAGTAATGTGTTAAATTGGTTCAAGGGCAAAGTCGCAAAAGCACTGAACAACCTTCACGGTTGTGCGGCATCGTCGTACAAGATGGCAGGTGGAATCGTAAGAAATGAAAAATATTATGCTTTCGAAAAAAATTTGTACACTATTTGATAGGTGAAATTATCTGACAGTGGACCAGCTGTAACTATAAAATTTGAAAAAGGCGTTAATAGTTTCTCGTTAGATTTGGTGCCCTGTATTAAATTAAGCGTTACAGAATGGAAGAAATTATATCCGCGCCAGATTGTTGAACAAATCCATTATGCAGTAAGAAATATACTGTATATACACCACTTGTCTTCACAAGTACTTTAAAATTCCAGAATGAATTCTTTAGCGTTCCCAAGGCTCCAAAAGAAACTCATGATGGGAGTAGATTTTGGAGGATCAGTTTTCAGAAACAAGAAAATGCATTTATTCACGACAATTATCGACTGAAACCCGTTTTGAGGCTCTTGAAAGTAACTATTTTGTATAGTTGGATATTTCCACTTTTCTTTATTTTCAGATGTTAAGAGATGCACAAGGACACGTATCAATTAAAAGCTATTTTTTAAAAACGGTTATTATGAAAATGTTGGCGGATGATATTAATTATCCGAAGCGTTTTTGGAAATGTTCATTGTCCTATGTTTTTATGGAGGTAACTTTTTCTGCAATGAAACAATTGTATATGCATAAAAATTTTTAGTGTTTAAGGTTCTATTCACTTTCTCTAGAAAATAGATATATACCCTTTTTGTGGATGAAGAAAAAAAATCTGCTTGATGATGTGAACCCAGTTGAATTGATAAATATAAGCAATAGAATTGCTTATATTTTCAGACAAATTGAAAGAGGAATTGATAGCAACAAAGCAATGGCTGGAAGAATTTTGGAATCATATTTTAATGAATATCAACCGGCAATATGAATTATTGTTTCTTTTATTTTTTCATCAAATTTGTTCATTATTTTGCTTGATTATGAATTATGTTTAATCACACAACTGGCAATATGAATTCTTGTTTCTTTTACTTTTTTCATAAAATTTGTTCATTATTTTGCTTGATTATGAATTATGTTTAATTATATTGTTTTCACGCATTATTTTTAATATTGGAAAATAAGTTTATATAATTCAGTTTTATATCTACATTGTCATTCTTGAATTGTATCAAAAGCCTATTGTGTTTAATAGATTCGTCAATTAATATTACAGTCAACCCAATACTTAGTTCAATACAACAAAGGCGATGAAGTCAATTGTATATGTGATGGAAGGTTTCTGAGGAAAAATTTACGATGCCTCACGGAAATGAAATTAAAAAAACCTTTGTGGTGATTGCGAAAAATTTTATGGCCGGAAGGCACAATGGATAAATGAAGATAAACAGAAAATCGAAGTGATTGTAAAATAAAAAAGTGCTTTGACTGATAATCCTATAAACACTGAATTTGGAAAGTGTAGAAATAAAAGTTCGAAGTAACGTACGTAAAACTAGGCTCTTACTCTAAAATATAAAATTCAGAGGCAAACATTACCCTAGCGCGCTTTAGTAAATACTAAAAAAAGATCGTTAGTTCAATGACTAAAAGAGAAAGATATTCACTCGCCTTATACCAATTACCGATAAGTAAAAATTTTAATAATTATATATTATACATTTGTAATTTAAATTATATAACAATGAAAGGAAGAACAGGCTGCCAGCCGTTCTCAATCAAAATTACATGATAAACTATAAATAAAAGATTTCGTCCAGTTGCGGTTGCTCAGGAGACGTTCCTTTGATCCTAGCTGCGTTTTGCGTTATATAGCTAATGATAGCCTTTGATATAAGAAGCTTTTTGCTGGTAGACCGGATTCGCGTAACAAGTAACTACCCAATTCTCCCAGGAATGAAAAAGTTTCTTTGCTGCAGGGCCCAAGAATTTCGAAAGCAAAGGGTTGAAAAATGAAATTATTAGATTTTAAAAGGGTATATTTATCGTGTTTTTTCTTGGAGGCAATTTCTGCTGCAGCTCCAGCAGCAGATAGAGGTCTTGGCGATGTATGTTGCAGCCAAAGTATCGACGCATGTCGAGTCCCATACAAGACGTTTACCATAACTCCATGGGGCTAGTGTGGCACCATCCGGTCGTTCACCGTCATCCCTACACAAGCCGTTAGGTTCAAGCATAGATAAGAAACCACAAGACGATAAAGCTCGCTTAATGATAAGATTGAGTTCGTTGTGACGTGAGTCACGGCCTTGACTAAATTTACAGCTAAGATGAAAGCCTTCTTCGTCGACAATACTTCCGTAAATACAAGGGTGGCATTGATAAAGTTTTATGCCAAGGCGAAGCGCTATGCAGATCTTGAAATTATGATCATCGATCAAAGTTCCAATATTGCTTAATGGGATGGTATAAAGCCAAGCGCTGGATTTTTTGTCTTGTGTGGCAATCAAGCGAGCTTTTTCTGTAGGTGCATCAGCATTCATATCATTGGATAGATATATATATTTGTTTTTCAATCCGTAGATTGGTTTTTAACAAAATGCTTTACAATAAATGACTTCTCCATTTTTCTCTATCGTTTGCTATATTTTTAAGTTCCCTGTAGGAAGTGAATCCTGCTTGTATTAATTATATCCCAACACTTTTGAAATGATGGGTTTTCTGCACGTTTAGCGTTCAAGGAATCTCCAAAGCTTCTACCTGTGGCAAATATCGATCTTGTCCATAAAATGAAGTAATTGAATGAAGGAATGCGGGTAATGCCACATCAGAAATTCTTCTTATCCCTAAACCGCCGTCACTTATTGGTAGAGTAGATAGGATCCACTTATTCTCATCAAGTACAATGTTGAAAATTGACTGGAAAGAAGATCGAAGCAGGGAATCCATTTTTACCAATCGTTGAACTTCCAAAGGACAAGTCCTTAGGAAATAGGTGAGTTTAGGAATGTAAAGACAATTTTTTAATAGAAAAAATCCAACATGAGAAGTAATTTTATGTAGTCTTGATAGCAGAAATTCTAGTTGATTATACTTCTTGTTGAACAATTGTTCAACTCCATCATCAAAAACAGGAGTTCCTAGAATTTCCAAATTTTCAGGAGCAGTATCCTGGGCAAATTTCGTTGAATAACTCAAGGATTTCTTCATCCACAAAACCTGAGCAAAGTAGTTCGCATTTATCAGTATTAACTTTCAAGCCGATGTCGTTAGCCATTTTTATTATTTTCTGAAAGTCTTCTAGGACCTTGTTTGGGGTATCTGCAAGGTTAAATCATCAAGATACCAGGTATTAAGCTCTGCTTTTAGAGCATTGACTATTGGCTCTATCGTCAAACTGAAGGCACGAGGGCCGCACCAGTCGCCTTGTTGTGCTCCGACTAGAGAATCGATTGTGTGATCGTTGTAAAAAAGTAGGTATGGATTACGATAACACTCTGGTACATGAAAGGATACAGTTCCGGTAGGACGTTTTGGATAGCCTTAAGCATAGAGTCTCGTTCAATGCTGTTAAAGGCTTTACTAAAGTCAATTTTTAAAAGGATCTTCATGCTGTTGTGTTCATCAAGGACATATGTTTGGACGGCATGTGCGGCTGCTTCACATCCTAGCTTCGTAGCCACACCAACTTGATGGGGAGACAAAAAATTGTGCACTGACTGGTTGACTTTTGCACAAGCAGGATGACTTACTATACCTCCTGAATCGCATTGCCAATAGTTATGGGTCTAATGCCGCCTTGTTTCTTCGGTAAAACAATCAAACTAACCCTGTACAAGATAGGAAGAATATCGTGATTCACTTTCCCTTGTATCATGAAATCACAAAAATTTGTGATTGCAGTAAGGGCCCGTTCGCCTGCTATACCTGCCGATTTTTAGACGATGTCTTTAAAAAATTGAGGACGGAAACCGTCGATTCCAGGACTTGATCCAGTTCGAAATGAGTTGATTCCTTTTAATACTTCAAGCTCATTGAGAGTCATAGATGGGTCAATCAGCTCACTTGGTAAAGGGAAAACAAGTTCACGAGATGGATTGGGATGTTTGTTTTTCAATAGAGAGAGTGTCTTTGAATTCAAGGGAGCGATGGTATCCGTAGAACTCAGAAGACGAATTGCTCCTTTCATATCGAAATCCGCTACTTTAGCGTCAATTTTCTTTGCAATTGAAGAAGGTTGCTTCCCTTACATGCGTGTTTTTGTAACTCAAATCTGGAAACGTTAAGCTTCATTTTAGAGGTTAGGTTTGCGTCTTTACATCCTCCCAGATTGAAGGATTTATAAGAGAAAAGCAAAAAGTTGGAGCAGGAATCCAAACTGTTGTGTTGCAATGCTTCATTAATAATAGCAGTGAATTTATCTGCGACGATGTAGCGGGCTGATTTAGGTATTCGGCGAATCGTTTGGATTGATTTTTTGCACGAAATTAATTCATTGGTGAATGTTTTATTGTCGTCATTGGGCATTACTGCAGGATTCTGATCGTATTTCCTGATGTGAGTTTCTATTGTGTTTGTATTAGCAAAGGTTCGAGTTGGAGAGTAAGGACTGGGTTTGACGACGGGTAATTATAGTGGAGCAGTTTTCACAGTACCATTTCACTGACTTGTTTGCTTGAAGACGGCACCCTCGTCATCAGGCATGTTCAAGTATTTGGAATGGACCATTCTTTGCATAAATCACAATGAATCATAAGGTTTTCATCTTTGGGTTGGCGACATTTACATTGTAGTTTAGTCCGTTCTGATATCTTCGTTTTCCGCTTCATGCTATTATAAGGTTGAGATTCATTCCTCAGATTAAGTTCGACTGTAGTATCTTTTAAATCGGGAATGGTCGAGATTTTCCTTCTTGCGCTCCGTCGCGGAACGCCGGAAAAAGTTTCAATTACTGTTGTTAGTTTGTCATCTTGTGAAGTTATACCTCCATCGTAAAACGGCACAATACGTCTGGGACTGGTCAGTTGATTTCTACCGCTAATTATTCAAAAAAAAAAATAATAATAATCTTCAAATGAATCTTTCCGATCTATTCCGGCGAGTTTGATTGTAATTTAACTACAGGGACATCCGCTGCACTCCTATTTTTCGGCTGATTGATGCGCACAAATTTAAGAGGCACTCAAACAGGTTGAAAAAAGGCAAAACTGACGGAGCAAAAAATTACGCTTCTGATCACAATGACACAAACATCCCATTCCCATTATCCCAATTATGATACAATGACATTAAAAATATATATATGGGTGATTCTTTTTCAAATCAAACAGACGTTTTGGAAATGCGTACGGAGATGCACTTTGGTGGAAACGACAGCTCAAACCTTCAGCGTCCTCATGCTGTATGCTGCTTTTTTTCAATATGAGGATTGAACTCCCATCGAAAAAAATCAATTATTCTCAATTTAATTGACTTATTCCTGAGGTTATCATCTTTGGGAGTAAAGATTCGTGTACTACATGAAAAAACGAAGAAGTTCTCTCATTACAACTTTTTTCAAAAAACGTGCGGAAATTGAGCGAGAAAAATTTCCGAATTTTTAACCTTTAAGGGGCTGAAACTCGTTTGTGGCTTAGGATAACAAAAAAAGTATAAGAAAAAAAAGTATTTATTTTTTCGGATTGAATACACATTTTTTATCTCCAGCGGTAAATTTTATTAAAAACGTAATTGGAATTTCAGAACAAATGTTAAAATTGGGAAAAATCACTTGGGTTTCAAAAAGGATGCAAAGTCGTGTTCTTTATTCACAAGAATGGGGCATCAAAAATGTAACGCGCAAAAATAATATTTTTCTTCGATGCCAGATGAATCAGACAAGCAGCATCGCGGAATTTTGCTTCCGCAAGATTTTGTTTTCGTCTTACCTTTTTTCATTCTATAAAGTATAATAAACATGATCTAAAAAACTGTCTTAACATATCTTTTACAACAACAATGTTTGAACCATAATAAACACTCCGACATCAATTTGACCATTTTTTCCGGAATTCCAATTATGTTTTTAATAGAATTTGCTGCTTAAGATGAAAAATTTGTTTAAGTCGAAGAAATAAATACTTTTTTCTTATGTTTTTGTTTGTTATCCTATCCCAGAAACGAGTTTCAGCCCCTTAAAGGTTAAAAATTCGGAAACTCTTCTTGCTCAATTTCTACACGGAATGAGAGGTTTTTGAAAAAAGTTGTAATAGGAGAATTTCCTCGTTTTTTCATGTAGAATACGAATCTTTACTCCCCAAGAAGATAACCTCAGGAATAAATCACTTAAATTGAAGATAATTGATTTTTTCGATGAGAGTGAGCATTATTTTCTGTAAGGGCAGCCTCAATCCTCATATTGAAAAAAAAACAGCATACAGCATGAGGAAGCTGAAGGTTTGAGTTGTCGTTTTCAACAAGGTGCATCTCCGTACGCATTTCCAAAAAAATTGCGAGCGTCTGTTTGATTTGAAAAAGAATCACCCATATATATATTTTTAATGTCACTGTATCATAATTGGGATAATGGGAAAAACATTTTAACGTTCTTCAGACACTTTTCTGAGGGGCGTAGTAGAAAATTATTTCTAATTGGTCAAACTAAAGAATGTCTTTCTATTTTCTTTTATAAAAAATATATATTTTTTGTGTTTTTTTTGTGTCATGTATAACATGTTACCCTTTTTCCGAAATGATTTCTCTTTCGGAAATAGTGAAAAAGTCAACTTTTTATCGAAGGCTACACAAAGCGCTAAATATTCTGAAATTCACAGAAATATACATTCTTCATATGCATACCTAATATTCAATGAAAGTGGAAACAAATCCGATACATATGCGAAATAGCTGTACAATTTGTTCTCACAATATGAATTAAAGTTACAGCGAATAAAGAGCCGTACCAGGTAAATCAACAAATAAAGACATCGGTAACATTTTGAGGAATACGAACGGAATAATGGTCGAACATAGAACACGATGCAACACTATCTTCTTCAGACAACCTATGACGATTCTTTAATGAATTATTACGAATAAATTAATATTGACTGTGAATCCGATTTTATTATCAAATAATATTCTTTTGGTGCCGTTATACATAGGAACTTTTTACCAAATCATTTATAAATTCGATATATTTCTTCTTCTTCTTCTTTTCGTACGGGATATTTCTTCAATTACAATAAACAATACGTAATTTGCGCAGCTTAAATTCAAATAAATATCATTTACTTCATTCTTTATTAAAATTAATTTCAGTCACTTTAGTGGACCTCACAAGTATGCAAAAGAGCATATACCATGCTGCAGGAATGTATTCTAAGCCCCTCCATGCACTCCGTTAGATTTTTGGTATCATCGTCGGACTGTAAAGGGAAATTAGCAAGAATTATGATAACTGCCAAGCGAACACAAAGGCTGTGCTTTAAAATGAATCACTTCCCACATTGAGATAGAAATCTTTTCTCCAGCATGTCCACCAAAAGGACCTAGAACCAATAGGTTTATTTGTTCCAAGCAACGAAATGATTGTACAATGTATCCGTGCTGGCTTGTGCAGATTAAAAATAGCGTTTCAATCGAAAACGATCATCCATCACACGGTTTTATTCCAAGCAAGGTAGGATTATTATGCGCATATTCATCAGACTATCATTTCGATACTCAATCCCAAGCTGGTTCACAGGTATGGACGCTTTGATTCAGATAAGTGGATCGGATGAACGGGTGATTGCCATACAAGTGTATGGGATGCAGATCGGCTCGAAATCGTGATTGTCTTGTCACGATACTCATAAGTGCGCTTGGAACAAACCCATCAGGACGAAATAAAGCTACCACGCCACTCGTTATATACAAAAACCGTAAAGTAAATTAAATCCAACTTGTGTTTTAATTGAATTTATTATGTATTCATTTCATTTTGATAAAGTAGGTACTGTTATCCATATAAATAAATGTGTAACAATTTATACATTTCAATGGTCATTCATTGATATAACTCGCCGATATTCAAATTCTGAACAATTAAGGATAAAATAATACAACCATAAATGCTGTTGTAAAAATGCACATAGAAATTGTAAAGCATTAATACAAAAAGCTCAACAACGAATAATCTGACACTGGTTCATATAATAATTATACGACAAAAAATTATAATACTTTCGTTTACATGTTGAAACATATCCTTTTTAAAACTTCCATCGTATTTACACTATTTACAAAAAAAATTATTGCATCCTTGAAATTTCGAGTTGGATCCTCTTTTCTGAACGAAACCCTGTCAAGCGAAGGCGCCACTGTTATCGTATTAATTACAATATTCACGATATAAATAAATTATAAAAAGAACAACTAAATCGATAAACATTCAAAAACGGGACCACCGAAGCGATTTATATGAATGAACAACGCCGGCTAAAGCGAAGGTTTAAATATTGCACTTCGTTCTCTAGAAAAATATACGATCTAAATCCCTTAACCTCTACGACAGGCCTGTGCAAAGTCTTCAAATGTTTTCTTACAGCCGTTTTTCGATACTCCCATTTCATTAACTTCCTGACGTCGCCTCTGATTCTACTCCCACTTCCTGCAAAATTAAAAACACATTTTCAAAGATATTAAAACACCTTGTGAATAAATGTTGAACTTGAATATGTATATTCAAAATAAAAGTCGAAGGGAGGGTTGCATAAATTTTTGAACTAACAACTTGTTAAATTTAGTAACGTGGTCAAATTTCATTCGGTTGCATAAAACTCGAGCCTTATCATTTAGTCCAGTCAAAAGAGAAATTTCCAGTGTTAAATATAAAAAAATTAATTAGAGGTAGTGACCCAGTGGAAATCGTTTAGGTGGGTACAATATGTGGTTTCGATAAGGACTGCTATCGACCGTCTTAGTGGGGAGGGGGGGTGCAGTTCAAAGTTTTGAAATAACACCTTTTCGCTTCTAGATTTTAAACTATTGATTTTCTTGAAAATATCTTCAAACAAATGTTTTAGATGCCAGCAATATCTTCACCTTGAATTTGGTTTCGTTCAATTTGGGTTGACGGTTAACAAGAAAACTGTAAAAAACTTCTCAAAATAGACGTTTTAGCAAACGTGATATTCTAATTCTTTTTAATATTTTTTGTCATCTTAAAATGAAGCTTTTATAGCGTCAAATCAAACTGAATGAAAAAAAAATTTTTTTTTTGATATTTGTCATCATTCCAAAATGAAGCTCTTATAGCATCAAAGCAAACTTAATCAAAAAAAAATTATTACGTTCATCGTTCACGAAATATAGCAATTTGTTTATAAAAAACTGCATTTTTCACGACGAAACGTGCTAGTTGTCGGCAATATTCTTCGATTTTTTTTGTTTAAGTATTATAACTGAAGACCCATATTTAACTTTCCTGAAAATTTTCAGACTAAAAAATGCGAGAAAGACTACTTTTTACGACATTGAAAATAAGGTACATTTTTTATAAACAAATAGCCTCGGGCGATTTATTTTGATCCTCAGAAATTTCATCTTTTCGCGAATGGAAAAAAGGATTGTAATGAAGAACTTGACACTCTAAGAAATTTTTTTTTAAAACGTCACAGTGGCTGTAGAAACTCCAATTTCAGAATTAATTCAAGTTCATACTTTTCTTAATGAATTATATTTTATAATGTTGAAAGAAAAAGTGGCCTGTTTTGGATACAAATAAACAGGTGACAATTTGGTTCAATTCCGTTGCACACTCGTCTTCAATCCGAATGGAGGGGATTCCATCCCGCCCCGTCGACATAGTCGGCACTTTGCTTTGAAACTCGAGTGGGTTGTTGTTTGTAATTTTGGATTAAGTTTTCCAAAACAATCGCTCGAAGATTATGGAGGCAGTCACGACTACGATACGCGCCAAACTGCTATTCCCTCCAAGACCCCATCGACCGCAAGACGAGAATGCGACGACCCGTCCAAATTTTCATCTTTCTTTTCCGCAAACACATTGTTGATTTCATATTCCTCTGAAGCAACATAAAATATAATTCGTTGGGAAGAGTATGAAGTTGAATTAATTAATAAATTGTTGTTTATAAAGCCTCTGTAATGTTTTTAAGAAAAAAAATGCAACTCGCATTCAAAAAGTAGTAGAAGATTTCTTGGAACGTCAAGCCCTTTATTTTAATGCTTATTTTCATTCGCGAGAAAATGGAATTTCTGAAAATCAAAATGAACCGTCTGAGGCTATTTGTTTATGGAAAAATACACCTTATTTTCAATGTTGAAAAAATTAGTCTTCTTCTCATTTCCTAGTCTAAAACTTTTCAGCAGAGTAAAATATGGGTCTTCAGCTATAATAATTAATCAAAAAAAAAAAAAACAACTACAACTAGCACGTTTTGTCGCGAAAAAGGCAGTTTTTTATAAACAAATTGTTATATGTCGTAAACGATGAACGTTACAATTTTTTTTTCATTCAGTTTGATTTGATGCTATAAAAGCTTCATTTTAAGATGATAAAAAATATCAAAAAGAATTTGGCGTCTTAAATATCACGTTTGCAAAAACGTCTATTTTGAGAAGTTTTTTGCAGTTTTCTTGTTAACCGTCAACCGAAATAGAACGAAAGAAAATTCAGATTGAAGGTATTTCTGTTATCTAAAACTTTTGCTTGAAGACATTTCCAAGAAAATCCATAGTTTAAAAACTAGAAGCGAAAACATGTGATTTCGAAACTTCGAACTGCACCCCCACCTCCTAGGATGCTCGATAGCAGTCCTTATGGAAACCTCATATTGTACTCACAACCTTGAACAATTTTCACTGGGTCACTAGCTGTAATTAATTTTTTCCATGAAATTTCTCGATTGACTGGGCATTAGCATTATCAGCTAGAACATCATGATGAACAGTCACAAGTTATAAATATAGATATGAAATTAAATGTTTCTATATTGAATCTAGTATTTGTGATGATACATATACATATTTGGTGATTATTTCTATGAAACGTCTACATGGTAAAAATATACTTAATTTTAGGTAACAATTTTCAAGAATTAGCGCCTATTACACCTCGAAGTTTAGAAGATTATACGCACAGCGCCAATACAGT
The DNA here is from genome assembly GCA_020654155.1 of Novius pumilus. Taxonomy (NCBI): domain Eukaryota; kingdom Metazoa; phylum Arthropoda; class Insecta; order Coleoptera; family Coccinellidae; genus Novius; species Novius pumilus. The sequence goes on along the minus strand of JAIFOV010000010.1, from coordinate 291,564 downwards.
AGAACTTCAATTCAATAGAGCCAAATAAGTTTGAAGAACTTTGAATCTTCATCTGACGGTATAAAAAATCATTTTCCTTGAAGAATTTTTAGGATACAAGTTAGCAATTCTGAAAATGCAGTATACAAGAATGTGCAATGAACGTAAGCAATAGTTTTCTATTTATCTAATAAAATATGAATTATATTTCTATTCATCCAACAATTTGGATAATGATAATTTTGATATTGAATATTTAAATTAAAAATTGTGTATATAATACATTTTCGCATATGTATATAACAGCGTTCTATAATATAAACCTCCTCGCAGCTCTACAAAGAAAATGCATTCGTTAAATATTGTAGAACCGTAAACTGATTCAAGATATTAGAAAATATTGGTGCACGAATAGAAATTTTTAAGATTTCAGAAATTTTCTGCATTTATGCCTACAGGACTCTATCTCTGTATGTGGACACAACAAGTACAAAACCTCTCGAATTTCTTGATTTGCTAGAAAAGTGTTGAAAATTGGTACTTTTCTTGAGTTCTGTTTGACATTGGTATAAAACGATTTTTGAGCAAAGTGATGTGATGGGGCACACATTTAACAGGCCGTTGACTTTTTTTTTCCAACGCTTATTTGGTCTTGCTCCAATGTGTTATTTATATTCGTTTTGCATTTCAATTTATTTCTCACAAGATGACTAAGTCCTTTGAATTGGAAATTTGTGAAGCTAAAATCCTAAGGGGTTTTACAACCTCTGAAAATTCTTGGACGCTCTTTCTCTTTCTATATTTTCCTCAAGTCAGTACAGAAAAGGAAATATTTTCAACTTTAGTTATTCACAGTATTCTAATGGTACTCCGAATGATAAGCTTTTCATAATCCTGAATGACGAATAACAATACTTATGCAACCCGCCCGAAAAGTATAAAATGTTGAAGAATTTATGGCCATTAGTTTTCACTTTGAACGGCACATTTAAGTGAACGGTAATGTGCCGCTCACTCCAGCGAATTGAGAACGGCACACTGAAAAATAGTGGCTTATTTGAAAAGATTCACTCATTCCGATCGAGCGCCACCTTCGGAATGAACGTCTCGAAATCAACGGTTCTTTCCCATTGTGATTGATTCAATAAGAATTTCAATGAAATAAGTACTTTTCGATTCGAGTTAAATTTAAAAGTGTTGTCTATAAAAATTTATGCTCATAAATATTGAATAAGCTCTGCAGTTTGAATGGAACCATAAAATTCGATCGATATGAGGAAAACTTTTAGTGAACAAATGCGAAAATTTGGCGGTAAATCAAACGTCAATCGATAAAAATATGGTTATTCCAAATGGTATATCTTATATATTATTCCATATATAAATTGTACATATATCGAATCTTAAACTCATTTCATATGTAGATGATGGATCTATGGCTAAGTTTTACCTTCCTGTGAAATCAAAATTGTTTTTTAAGTCATGTGAATGTTTACTAAGAGCTGACATTCATTATTTCATCGTAAAGAGTATTTATGGTTGTAAATTCTTCCATGTAAATATTGTTTTGTTTGTCCAATATATTGTCCTGGACAACTTATACAAGAAATGTTGTATATTACATTCGTTTGTTTATTTTCATCTGTAGGGTCTTTTTTTAGTGAAAAATCTATTTAGAGTTTTTTGTGGTTTATTTGTTAGAATAAAATTATATTTACGTAAAATGTTAACTATTTTTTTTTTTGATAATGCCGGAATATACGGTATACTAATATACTTTATATTAGAAGAATCTAATTCATTATCATTATTATTATTATATATTTCGTTTATTCTTTCTTCTATAACGCTATTTATTAAAGAAATGAGATAACTGTTTTCTACTAAAATATTTTTTACTTTATTAATTTGTTCTTTGCGTTGTCTTGGTTCAGTTAATTTCACTGCTCTTTCTATTATACCAACAATAACATTCTTCTTAAAAATTTTTGGTACACTTGAATTGAAATTGATATATCTTCCAGAATTTATGTTTTTGGTAAACCACGTTTATTTTGTTTTCATAGTTATTATAATCGAGATTTAGATCTAAAAAGTTAATAGTTTTGTTGTTATCCGTTTCTATTGTGAATTCAATTGTATTGAGATAATTAATAAATGCTTGTAATATATTGTCTTCTCCATTGATTGGTATTGAGAGTTATATCATCTGAGAAACGTTTGTATATTGGTTGTTATATGGAATAGTAGATAGAATATTTTCTTATATTCCATTACTACATTTACAACGGGAGATGATAAAGAAGATCCCATCGCTATTCCATATATGTGGCTGCAGCAACTTTTGTCAAATGTAAAATAAGTACAACTCAAACAAAGTTTTGCACCATTTAAAAATTGTTCTTTTGTTAGTGTAGTATATTCTTCTAATTCATGCCATTTCAAACTTTGTATTCTAATGCAACCTCAACTGGAATATTTGTGTATAATGAAACCACATGTAGTGAAATAAGTCTTTAATTTTGTGGAACATTTTTATTGCTGATGTATTCTTTGAAATCCCAAGAATCTCTGATGAAAGATTGTCCCATACCAACAATTTGTGTATTGGCGTTAAATATTTGGAAAGGTTGTAGAGGGGGCTGTCAATAGAACAAACTATTGGTCTCATAGGCAGAGCACGATCTACAATTTTTAGCAGGGGGGACAAAATACTCATGTGCCCCCCCATAGAAAAAAGTCTGGTTGATTCAGGGCGGGTAATTATACAGGGGGTGTTCAAATGAAAAAGGCCTATCTCATTCTATCACTATCACCGGAATTGAATTAGGTACGTTAAATAATGTTTAGAGGGCGACACATTTTGAAATACACTTGAGTCTGAGAAAAGCACCCCTAACGAGGGGGCGATTCAACCCCATGATTTTGAGTAGGGAATAGGGGTCGAGAGATTCGAGTAGAACTAATCGAGTTGTATTAATCGAATGAGAAAAATGCAAGAATTTCCAAGGAAAATCATCCGGGAGATTCTGTTGCTTGTGGAAAAGTTTGGAAAAACTGGTTCAGTTCAGAGTAAAAAGCACCAACCAGAAAGGGTAACCAACAATGAAGCTACTGAAATTGCTGTGAAAATAGCTTCAATGCTAATCACTCAGTCCCTGAGAAACATATGTGCAGCTTCTGGAGTGAACCAATCATCAGTTCCAAGGATCCTCTACAAATTCAAGTTTCATCTTAACAAAATACATTTTGCGCAGGAATTGAACGAAGATGATCAGATAGACGTCTTCAATTCTGTGAACAAATGACAGATCGTCTGAATCTCAACCCACAACTCCTTAACAGCATTTGTTTTTCGGATGAGTGTAGATTCTCGTTCAATGGTCATGTGAACCGTCACAACTTTCGGTACTGGAATGACGTTAATCCCTATTTGATGAGGGAAGGACATTCTCAACGTCCAGAAAAACTGAATGTTCGGGCTGGAATTCTTGGAGATCATATTATAGGTCCATTTTTTCTTCCGCAAATCTTGAACGGTAAAGCTTATATGGAATTGCTTCAAAACTCAAATCTACCCAAGAATTTCGGAAATAATCCAAAATAATCTGATTGAAGAAGTATTCTTTAAACAAGATGAGCGTTGGATTGGCCACAGAGGTCCAATAGAATGGCCCGCACGGTCTCCGGATTTGACACCTCTTGGTTTTTTCCTATGGGGATACTTGAAATCTGCAGTGTTTCAAACTGTGCTAAATAGCTTAGACGACTTGCAGTAGAGGGTTATCGCAAAGTGCAATCAGTTGAGACCAGAAGTCTTTCGACATGTTCGCAGAATCGCATTTGTTTCATTGTATGAAACTGAATGGAGAACAATTCGAACATTTGATATGAATGTTTTTGAATGTCATTGATCGATTTTGAAAAAAGAACATCATAAAGAAGATTCATTTTATTCCAACATTTTCCATTTAAAGGAAATCAAAATTCAGATATTGTTTTTGAAAAATATGTTAAAAGGGTGTTTTTTCAATAAGAAATGATAAAATATTTTTCCGACTTACATGGTCTTGAAATTAATAATTAGTAGAAAAAAGTAGCACATTTGATAATGTACCGAACGAGTAAGACATGCATGTCGAACAAATGACAATGCAATTGCAGTATCGTTCATTCAATCGTTCATATTGTTCGAAGTAACGAACTATGGAATGCCACGGCATAGCTTACTGTAAGGTTCGTTACTTGGAACGAACGGCAGTGAACAGTACGTTTGGGTGAGCGGAGCGAAAAGAGCCGGCACAGTTTAAATGAACCAACGACCCACCACTAACGAACACAGTCGGAATGCTCCTTAAACGACTTTTGAGATTATTATTGAAAAAAAAAAATTACCAGCCTGAACAAGTAAGGTAGTTCGATGACAAGAAATCTCATGTTCGTTACTAATTGTCACGCCCTTTCTAAGGACGATCCAAATGTCGCGTTTTGCGCAACAATTTGCCTGCACAATTTCAAGGGTGACTGAAAATGTTGCAATTTTTGGAGCGTCCACACGATGCAGAGATTGTGGTTAGATTGGCGCGTGTATATGGTAGTTGGGTTTCTCGATTCATAACAAGACAGCATGGCAAAACTTGGATAATAATAGAATAAAAACTCTACAATTACGATATCACACAGAACTTGCCATTCGAAAACTTAAAAAATTGCAAAGATTTCATTCCATCTTAAAACAACGCAGGCACAAGTTGAAGGCAAAACTCAAGGTATGGATCGGCCTTCAAGACTACCAGGAAGTGGGTTCCGATCCTAAGTGAATCGAAGTCCAGTAAACTTTGGAAACTTTGGGAACAGGGCATAACAAACTCACATAAATAAACGCCATCTGTAGTGAATGAAGATTATCTAAATGAAAGTGATGGGTTTTATTATTTCTTATTTCTGCAGAAATCGTGTGACACACTTAATTTTAGAATCAGTAATAAATGTCTCACCTCATCGTTTTCAAGCGTACTGCAATCAGGCAACGTCAGGGACGAATCGTGAAGAGATAGGTGCTCATGCAATCTTTCCTGCACCTTATGCAATTCGTTCCTTAATAAAGTCTTCTCTTCTTCCAGTTGCTTTTGTTTTTCCTGAAATCATTCTCAAATTTAAAAACATGTTTGGCTAGAAAACAATCCAATAAATTTACCAATAATTCGGTCAAATTTTTGCTCAGCCTCGCCGCCACGTCTTGCACGAACGCGGCAGGAACAGAAGGCACGTGATCGCATCTGGGCATGGTTTGGGAGGCGCACGATGCATAACGGCCGCCGGTCGCGCAAACGGCGTCTGCTTCGCCATTCAACGTAGATGCGTCATTGATCATTTTGTGCAACCTGTCGGTTTGATATATGGAGGCGATAATCAGGTTGATCGGATCGGAGGCGGATGCTTCTTCTTCGCCAGCCATGTCGGCGATCGTTTGAAAATCGCTGCGAGGTATACCAAGAAGATCGGCTATTAGATATTCCTTTTCGGAGAGCGCCCGTGCCACCGCTTCGTCCTTACGACGAATTTGTTCTGTGGAGAAAATCGCCGCTTGCATTATTACTATCGTCGAAAATACAACTTAAATGGTGCGGAAAACCGGCGCGTTTCGAACGGTTAAACTCACGTTTGACCGTGATTTCGCGGAGAAATCGCGAATATTAAATATTAATTAGCATCGGAACTGAAATTTCGGTTCCGCTGGTTCTTACATTAAATACTTCTTTATAATCGTTTGAAGGAAAATTTATTATTTTCCAGTTTCTATTTATACTTATATTTCCTCATTAGTTTTTCCTTTACAATATTCGATACAGGTAAAAGAATAATTAAATCCAATCCGTCGAGTGCACATTCTGATAGATTCAGGATTTACAAAGCGTTAGTCCATTACTGCAAAAATGTGAACATTTTTCAAATCTTAACATCACGTGAAATACAAAGTGATTCTGCATTCTTTAGGAATCAATCTTAAAGAATTGTATACATTTCATCATATAGCAAGATCCATATAATATTTTAATTTATTTTGCAAATAAGTAGATTAGCTCATGAGGAAAATTATGCAACAAATTGGAAAAATATCCAAATAATTAAATCGTCATTCACTGACCTGAAGTCGTGTGACCTTGTCATTTTATTCTGCAGGCTATTTAACGATCATCATTCATATCCAATATCGCTGTTCATCTGAACATATTTTTTTTCTGCGATTTTATTTTATTCCTATACTATGTGAATTATTTCAAATTTCCTATAATATCTTTTTGGTGAAAAATACGTTGCAGTCAAAGAATGGGAGTCGTAAGGGATTCTTTTTATAACTTTATCACTTAATATTTTCATCAACAAATGTCACGAGAAATGACTATTACAGCAATTACAGTTAAGAATGCAGACATATCTAAAATTCATTATCAAGAACGAAAAAGCCCATTGACAGAATATTTGTAATGATCGAGAGGTCTGAAATATGTTAAGCGCAAAAACTCTTGAAGTCATATTGAATTTTTTCGCGAAAGGATTCTATATTTACTTGTCAAATGTAACAAAAATAGTTCAAAATTTCGGGATTCGTGGGAGGTTCAAACGATTCCCACCGTACAATTAGGTCGCTCGCTATAATGTTACTGGTTTGTCGGAAGTGTTTTAATAAAAATTTTAGCACCTCCTCGTATTTAGATTCTTTAATACGCATTTTGATGCGGTTGATAGTGTGTTACGATCTTTTGGAAAAATGGTATGAATAAATGTTAAGCTGCATAGTGTAAACTAGAACACGTTTTAATGATGTAAAATATTTTCAAGCTTGCAAGTTCGCCACGTTCATTAAAACTTCTTACGTGCTTCCCACGTAGAATTCTGTCTAGACTGTTGAAGACGGAAAGTAAGTGATAAGCAAAAAATTTAAAATTCAAGAGTACATATTGAATTGCAATAACTGTTGTAACAATTTTATGCATTCTTCGAAAATACTTGGCTTCTGATGATACGAAAAATACTTCATTTGAAACAATCGATTGATGGTTTTCTAAAATATAATTAGATGTTTTAATTCATGCAAAAAAGTGCACGTCCAGACTTATCACCATCCGAAGTGAAAAACTGTTTCTTATTTCTTAATTTTTGGTTCACAATCAAGTTTCAATTATACAAGAAGTGTATCCTACATGTCCTAGTTTGTATCCACATCACTTTTTCAACATCTAATCACTAGGTTAAAATAAACATCATAAAATAACGTGTCCATCAAATAACATTTTTGTTACTGGCAAAAGGAAAAAACAAGAACAACGAATAGCTACTTTTACGCAAAAGCGAGAAGAGGGGTTCCCGTCCGTTACATCCATGTTAAAATCACGTGTGTCAGGTTTAAATGGCACCTACAGAAGAAAGTGAGGTTATAGCTACATTTAAAAAAGTTTTTTATGTTTTGTGCTTGAAAGGAAAAAAATAGTTATGGAAAAAGTCCAAAAACGGTCACAAGGACCACAAAAGAACAGTTTCCCTTTTTATTAGATTTTACAATGAAACTTTCTATCTTACAACATGGAAAAGCTAAACCAACCTAGCGAGGTACCAAATATATTGGGTGTACTCCATCTTTATTATGTTTCGAAATTCTTCATTTTGGGGAAACACCACATACTTCGGCAATAAGTACTGAACAAATATAACAGTAACTTCAGCAAAGCATTTACTGATACTTTTTAGACTTAACTCCAAATTAAAATTATCGCCGATGCAGGTTTGGTAAGAATCTTGTGACAAAAACAGTATAGTTGTCAATACCTGAAAATTACTAATATATTTTTTAAATTTTACTTTAACTTCCTTTTGCTTTTAATTCCACAACAATTTCGGATGTGAATTTGAATTCTGGCAAGTTAAAAGGGTTAGAAGCATCACGAATAAGACGCCTTTGTATATTATGTTTTAATCTAACACATATGTTGTTAAAAAAATTATAACTAGATGACTGCTTTGTATATGACTTAACTTCCATTTTTTTCCATCAAATCGTTTAATAAAACCAATCGTAATAGGGTATCCACTTGCAAAAATCAAAAATTCAAATTCTAAGTATCTACTCTCACTCAAAAGAAGTATTCAGCTGATGATTATTTCACAACAAAAAAATGGATGCAGTTACAAATTTTGGTTACCTCTTATTTAACAGATAAAGATAACCTGAATTTTAAGTTCTTAGCATAGTTATTAGGATATAAACAGCCCATCGAAAATTAACTGATGACTATCTATTAACATGTATATTAATTCAAACATTTTGGATACAAACCCGGACTGTTATCTTTCTAAAATGTGTCGATATTATCAGTTCTTACGAAAGAACAGAGAAAAATTCACAATACTGATGGCCACCTATTAGCATGTATATTAATTCAAATATTTTGGATAAAAACTCGGACTGTTATCTTTCTAAAAATGTGTCGATATTATCAGTTCTTGCAAAAGAACAGAAAAAAATTTACAATACACCAAGCAAACCCCTAAATTTCAAGAAACGTGTCCTCACCGATTTAATCAATTTTTTTCTGTAGTTTGTACATTTAGTGTTGTACAATTTTAAAAACGATACTTTGTATATCAAACGAAATAAAAATAGTAATTCGTTTTTGCTTTTCATTATCTTTTGTGTCTCAGATTATGATAAATAAATATACTTTTTTCAATTAAATGAATAGAAACTTATTTTTTAAATTGAGTACATAAGTTCCTCATTCATCGTTTTAATTATTTGTGTTGATGAGCACAAACTGATAACATCTAATCTTTTTAGAATTCTTCTTTCACAGAAAACATATTTCTATAGTTTGAACGTCAAATGTTTTGCATTTTTCTTGAATAATTAAAGTTGGATCATAAAGCCAAAGTAAGAAATGAATAATAGTTCATTCATCAGATGTACTCCAATTTTCGAGGAAACCTAAATAATTCATGAACTTAAAAGATATAAGAGAAATATTAAACGCTTGAAAGATTTTAACTAAAAAGAAAAGCAGTCAGGAATCTTGTAACTGTCACTAATTCCCCGAAGAAATCGAGAAGTTTTTAGAAATTTCTCTAACTTTTCAGCAAATTCGAAAAATTACTCGTTGAAATGTAATCTTTTCGAAATCACTGCAAACTTCGAAAAGATCCTTGAAAATTTTTCAGAATGAATCATAATTCAACAAATTCATTTTGAAATTCTTGATTTGATCAAACCTTTGGAGAATTCGAATACACATTTTCTTAATTTTCTGAATCATAGGAAACATCCAGCCATTTTCAAAAGTTTTTATTGTACTGTATATGCCAAAACTAGTTAGTGACTTTTCCAGCCAGCTAATTTTAGAAAGCAATTTTGAATCTACGAGAAAAAATAGGAAATTACCAGAAAGAAGTCTCACAACTTTTCAGGAATAATGAGAATCCTCCAAAAAATTCAAATGTTGCCCTCGAATATTTTTCATTCATAAGATCCTATGACATTTCAAATTACATTTCAAAATTGATCAACGAAATGTTGAAATGAATAAAAAATGACGGTATTCCGATAATTTTGTTAACAATCTGGAATTTCTATGAAATAAATAACAATTACTTGATCACAAGTATTGAAAATTTCAAGCTCACAAACTTGTCAGAATGTTTCCAAATTTTTAGGTCCAGGAATATTTGTCAGATTTCTATATTCTTTATCCTTTTATGTTCTTTTTATTCCCAAACAATTATCAATAATTTTGAGTTTCAAAAATTTCTATTCTCAAAAGCGTTAACATTTAAACTGCTCTTGATGTCCCAGGCATAAAAAAAACAACGATTTTTGATTCGCAACGGAACTTCCCAATGGTTCATGGAAATAAAATTTTTAATTTTTTCGAGAAAACGAATATTTCGAAGTCTGGAAAATGAAAAATGTTTTGTGAATTTGGGATTTTTCTAGATAAATTTAAGAGTTTGTTTCAAATTCAATGATTTCTATCATTTCGTAAATCGATCTTTTGAGAACTCTTTTCTCAGCAGTTTTTCTAATTCCAAAAGAGTGTTTGACTTAATCGAATATGTAAAAAAACTTTCTTTTAATATCCTATCAAACATATTAACCGCTCAGAAAACCTCAGAAATTTCCCTCGAATGTATAGGCAATGATTTTTTTTTCGTAGCGAGCAAGTCGGAAGAATTTTCGAAATTTGGTACCATTTTAAAAAAATATCGCTCAAAGATTTCGGACTTTAGAAAAATGTATTGAATTTGATTTACACTTTATAGGTTCGCGCCATTACAAAAATTCTGTAATTCTGGAGGCTTCATAGTAAATGTGAAGAATGTCACAATTTTTGATAATAATTATAATCGATTCTTCGAATATCCGGAAGAGTTGAAAACAAATTTTGAATTTCTATAAGGAATTCTTGAAGGTTATGAGACTTCTGACAAAATATTCCTATTCTCTAAATAGTCAAAGGAAATTTTGCGGAAAATTCGTAGTTCAAATTTACCGTATGATTTTTTTTCAATTTGATTTTAATCATTCGAATTATAAAAAAACCTTGTCTGAAAAAATCAGTTCCTTTAAAATAATCGTACAGCTTCTGTAGTATTGAAAAATATATAGTCAAACTTAATGCTTGATGAAAACAAAAAATTTGTAGGCAAACATTTGACTTTTTCCGAAGTTTTCGAAATTTTACAATTCATCAGTTTGGTCAGTGAAAGATCATCAGTAAAAAATCAAATCATTAATTTTATATTCGAAGAAATTTTTCAGAAAAAAAAATTTCAGAAACGATTCGCATGTTTGATTGAATTAAAGAATGTCTGGAATTTCGAATTTTCATGTTGTAATTTTTCGGGTGAATTGTTTCTTCTGGATGTTTCTGTGCGATACATTTTTTGGTGTTTTTGTTTTGGTTTTGTTGGTTTTCTACTTAATTACGCTTAGTGTGCAGTCGCAATATCGAGACAAAACTGTAGCATCATTGTTAGATAGTAACAAAAATCACAACAAATCAACAAATCTTCACTAGCACTCACTTACTTCAATTACTTGTCAACATAAAATTATTAGAGAAAACCCGAGGTTGCATTAAAAAGCGGAATGACTACCGACGATCACAGTATCATAGAAATTGTAATCATTTATGCTAATGAAAAAATAACAGAATTATTATTATAGAAATGAAAGCTTTACTAAAAGTTTTATTGTAAACAAGTGTCATCAAATCGCGATACAATTGTTAACGAAATATTAGCCGGAAATTAGTGCATTTTACTCCTCTCTAGCTCAGACAACAAGATGTCTGCTATATGAGGTGTTTGCTTGTAGATATTCTAGATATTGCTTGCGTAAATGAATACTTATTTAAATTCTTTCTTTTAATTTTCATGAAATATTGGTCATATTCCGTTACAATTGTTTCTTTAGTAAACGCTTTGAACTAATTGAGAAAAAAAGACGTTTCTCTCGAAATATTTGATCTTTTACTTTCCTACGTTTGAGACAAAATTGCACTTACAATTTTTTTTTGTCTTGTGTTCTTTTAACGTTTTATTTCGATGAGCAGAAAATATCTACTTTTTTCATAAATCATACATTTCCTCAGCCGAATTGCTGAAACATCGAATTTGAATTGCGGGGTCGTGGAGCCCCGCAATGGTACTTTTGTAAATGGTACGATACCAGTTGAGAGCTAATAATAAAACGGATAATTCAAGATTCTACGCATTTATTACAAAAATTTAATTCTTACCTATGGGCGTCAACGTGGATTCAGCCGTGTGAACAGGAGGTACTGCTATAGTAACTTGAGAAGGTTGTATAAGGGGCCAGTCTTCGGCCGTCACCCTACTTTCAGATACCGAATTATCGTTTCTTGCATTATCCCCGTCTTCGACCAATTCTCGCCCTTCGTTCTCCGGAGTTTCGGCGTGTTCTTCGTCGCCGGCGGCAGAACCATTCTCCTCCACATGATCGACCTCTTCGGCGCGTTCCGAGACGTCCTGGGGTTGCGGGAAATCTCTCGCTATTTCGCCGCCACCCTCGTCTTCGTCTTCGTCGTCATTCTCGTCTCGGCACGGTTCTGGTCGCCTCGTTTTGCCTTCCTTTCTGTTGTAGGCGTCGGTCACGTCCGAAAAATGCTTGAACCATCTGTGGAAAATAAGAATTGCATGAATTCTTTGGTGGCCACTTTGATGTCGTTTATTTATACGATCGCAATTCTAGTATATTTCTGTATATACCTGAACAAATATCCGTGTTTTGATTTGCGGAGGCCGAATCGAAATATATTAAAGACGATAAATTTTCGTGGAATAAAGTGCTAACGTTCCGCGATGTTTAGTTTATTATGCACAAGAAAACGATTTCCGTTTCGGAAAAAAGTTCGCAAAGTTTATTTGGAAATCGTTCCGACAACCGGAATTCATAAACAAAAATACACTGGATCGGGGGCATTTTGTGAGAATACGAGATCAAAGCGTGAACCGCTGGCGAAGAAAAATCTTCAAGGCCATTTCCCGAGGATCTTTGGCATCTATCTGAATTTTTTTGAAAATTCGTTTCCGCAAACATTCCGAAAATGGCATGGCGCCAAAATATCCGACGCTCCGTTCCATTGTTATCTCGAAACCGTGACTCACTTATGTTTGGAAAACTCGAAAAATGTGCTTTACAAACCACGACTTAATTACGGCGAGTTTAAAATGATAGAAAATGCGTGCACGTAATGTCACGTAACGAGGAGACAATTATTGTTAGATAATAGCGTATGTAGAGTTTGTATTTAGCTCAATTATTTTAAGAAACATCTACGCGTACCGAATCGATTCTTCAATTTATCATCTCTCTTTTTTTTTGTTACCTTGATATCAAACTAGGACGGCGACGATCGGCGACCGCGAAACTGCTCCGTCGTGAATTCGACCCTTCCAGTTCCACGGTCAGCGATTTTCGTCTTTGCTTCTGGGCCATTTCGCGAAAACTAAAAAGCCGCGGGCGCCGAACGCGTGGAAGAGTAACGTCCAGGCGCGTTGAAACGTTCGACTCCGCCTTGGGATGTCGATCAAAATAGCGAGGACAAATCGAATCCCAACACCGAATAATAAAAACTCAAACAAATTAAAAAGAACAGTTGAGTGGATTTCTTGATTTTGTTCGAAAATTACGGCAGATCAATAAATGGTAATTTCGATCAGAAATTGTGGTTTGGTGTTTGATTGTAGAACGCCGATCAGATGTTCTATTACGATATTTTTTCAGTGTTTTGTACTGCACGTGAATCAAGTCTCCAATATTCATTGCCATAAAATTGTATCATACATATAATCCACTCACTGTAAAGTAGTAATAATTAATACTGGTCGTTTTTACGGATCGTGATTACTAACTCTATTAATATTCAGAGACATTATCCAAATTAAATCATTATTGTCCGTTGTTTTTTTTACATTAAATTAGCTACGTGCAACTTTCTTAGAACTTGTCTGTAGATGTTTTTAGAATCTGAAAAAAGTTGCAAAACTTCCTTCCACTATTTTGAAGAAACTGGAAAGAGTCAATCAATTTTGGCGAAATTGAAACAAAATGTGACTAAAACATTCACAGCAAATTCAGGTACTATATTTAATTTTTCAAAATTTGTTTGCTGAAGTTAGTGGACCCTTCAAATAGTCTCTTATGAATAACAAAATTTTTTGGTTCTTTCTTAATGTCTCAAAACAGTCTTAGAACAAGACGCATGTTTCCTAGATGTCTTGAAAATTAAAAAATACCGCGACTTTCCGAAAAACTTCCGTTTCATCTATTAAGAATTTCAAAGAATTTGTAAAACGTTCTGAAAATTTCCCACAATTTTGACGTACGAAAGTGTTCAAGACAATTTTTTTCGAACAAACTGGTGAACGATCTGACGAAATTCTTTCCATCATAATGGGAAAAACTTATTATAAGAATTTTCTAAAAACGTATTTTACAAAAAATCTGAGATTCATTAGGAATTTGGCGGATATTTTTTGGATACATCCAACAAATCTAAGGTAATATCAAACTCTCAAGGAACTTTGACGAATTTTTTTCGTCATTTTTAGAAAAATTCAAAGAGATATTCTTGAAAAAAGGAGTACAGTTCATTGGAAATTTTAATATTTATTGAGAGTTACCTAGGATCTCCTAAGAGTCTCAGAAAAGTAAAAAAAGTCTTGAAATTAATCAAGTGGTTAAATAAAACACAAGATATCCCAATTCTTCCAATTCATTCAGAAATTTTCATTTATTTTCTCTAAATTCAATGTCAGAAATTAGAAAAAATCTTCAAAAAGCGCAAAATGAAGAATTTTTTACATTAAATTAGCTACGTGCAACATCCTTAGAACTTGTGTGTAGATATTCTCAGAATGTGAAAAAAGTTGCAAAACTTCTTTTCATCGTTTCAAAGAAACAGGAAAGAGTCAATCAATTTTATCGAAATTGAAACTAACAAAATGTAACTAAAACATTAACAGCAAATTCGAGTACTAGATTTGATTTTGTAAAAATTTCTTACTGAAATTAAGAGAATAGTTAGTCGACCCTTCAAATAGTCTCTTATGAATAACAAAATTTTTGATTCTTTCTTAATGTCTCAAAACAGTCTTAGAACAAGACGAATGTTTCATAGATGTCTTGGAAATTCAAAAATACTGCGAATTTCCGAAAAACTTCCGTTTCATCTATTAAGAATTTTAGAGAATTTACAAAACGTTCTGAAAATTTCCCTGAATTTCGAATTACGAAAGTGTTTAAGGTAATTTTTTCCGACAAACTGGTGAATGATCTGACGAAATTCTTTCCATCATAATGGCAAAAATTTATTCTAAGCATTTTCTAAAAACGTATTTTACAAGAAATCTGAGATTCATAATGAAACTGTCAAGGTACTTTGAAGAATTTTTATCGTCATTTTTAAGAAAACTCAAAGAGATATCCTTGAATGGAAATTTTAAAACATATTGAGAGTTACCTGCAAATTTCTCAAGGATCTCCTAAGAGTCTCAGAAAAGTAAAAAAATAGTATTGAAATTAATCAAGTGGTTAAATCAAACACAAAATATTCCAATTCTTCCAATTTATTCGAACATTTGTATTTATTTTTTCTAAATTCAATGTGAGAAATTAGAAAAAATCTTTAAAAAGCGCAAAATGTGTTTAGAAACATCTTTCCAAAAAGTTCACGAATATTCATATTTTCCCACTCTTATTGAATTTGGCAGACATTTCTTGAACATTTGTTATGAATCAAAAAGGTTATTGAATTTTCCGAATTAACAAGAATTTTTGAATAATCAAAAATTTGCGAAATTTCTCAAGGTTTTTAGTAAGGGAGAATTGTTTTTGAAATTTGCACAAGCGGATTCGATCGCTCGAATTAACAAAAAACGTCATTTAACACTGCTAACGTTTCCCACTTTGAAATGACGTCCTTGTTTCTTGTATCGGGGTCCAAGAAATCCCCCAAAACATTTCGGTATTCAATGACTATGAAATCTGTCAAAAATGACCGAAACGTTTCCTGACAGCCCCAAACAATTTTAGTTTACCCGAAATAATTATTGAAATTTCGATAATTTCTCTTAACTTCCGCAATAATTAAAAAAGAGACTGCGAAATTGAATATAAATTCTATTTCTTTTTTCTGTGAAATAATTTAAACTTTCGGAAAATGAACTTCTATTCATATTACACGATTTTTCCAAGATGGAATTTCCACAGATTCAATCATGATTTTCTAGTTTCTTGTAAAAATTGGGTTTCCGTACTTCCTTGATCACTACAGAAACTTTAAGAAATTTTTGTGACTTGTCCGACATTCTGAGAAAATTCAGTTTCTTGCATTTTCCGATAAATCTATGATAATTTTTGGGTGCCCAATGACTTAATTTTGAAATTTTCAGTAAATGGTCACAAATCTCAATAAATAAAATATTTCATCCGAAACATTCCTTAAGTTCCATAACCCACCAATTAAGTGTGGCCCGCAAGACTTTATTTGCTTTGCATTGTAAGTACATACTTTGCGACTGGCACAATTTACCAGATTTTCATATTTTCAATCATTGGAACATGGACGAACATGGCGATTGAAATATGCGGTGCCAACGGACTCCTGGAAAACACTTTGTGACCTACAGGCAGTAAGGCTGCCGACCCCTCGTCTACCATATATCCAATATATATTTGGGTTTTCTTATGAAATATTGTGAACTTTCGGAAAAATTCCCTGATGATGAATCATATTTTGTGATTTTTTGGAGATTTTTATTGTTTCTCTAAAATCATAAGATGGAAATCCGTCAGAATCGATCAATATTTCCTAGTTTCTTTAAAAATAAAGTAATTTTGTTTCTGATTTTCTTGGACGCTTCTGGAATTTCAGGAATTTTTCCGATTATTTTATAACTTTTTTGAAATACTGCAAGTTTTCAGATAATTGGCTTAACAATAAATTTGGATCTTAAATATGATTTATTGGGAAAATTGCTTGAAAGAATTGTTCTGATTCTCTGCAAATATTTAGAAAATCAAAACAATCATTTTTTCATGATCCATTCATTCGCCAGAATGAATCCACATATTTCAGTTTTCTGTAAAATGTTTGTCTGAACTATTTGAGGAATTTTGAGAAGTTTTTGATTTATAATTTCTTCGAAATTTTCGAAAATCTTGTAAATGCCTCAAAAAATCTCAGGAATTCGGGTGAGTTATCTTTGAAATATATAGAACATGGCGAAGAATTTCCAAAACATTTCGGGTTATTGAAAAAATTTCAAGAAAATTAGATAATACTGCAAATATTCTAGGACTATTTAAAGAAGTTACTGTAAAACTCGATATAAAATGTGGTTTTCATGTGGAATATTATGAATTTTCAGCAAATTTGTCAAATGAAATTTTGATGATTTCCTTCAATTTTATTTATTATGCGCTAGAATTTCTTTAGATTCAATCTGCATTTACCTTTTTCTTTATGAGTTGGTTAATTTTGTGTCTAATTTATTGAAAATTTCAGGAATTTTACCAACTTTTTCGAATGTTTTGTAACTCTTCTCAACTTCTGAGGAAATTCAAGAGAAAATCTTAAGAATGTATGAAAATTTTCGGGCGTTCAACGACTTGGTTCATAGCAATTTCAAAAAAATGACCACAAAGTTGCATAAATCTACGGAAATATTCTCGTTTATAGGAAATATTTCTAGAAAGTTCCATAATTTCTCGAGATGAGTTGACAAATAACTATAAATTTAGTCATATTTTAATGCGACCGTGCATAATATGTATTTATTGTTGATCATTAATGCAACAAAAACCTGCACATCATTGATGCAAAATAATTAATGACTTATTCAATTTAATCCTTCAGTACTTGAACTTTTTCAAATATAGAAATCAAATCTCATTCTAATGATTTAATGACCTGCGGAGATTGGCACATACCGAGAACAATATTTGCGAGATTACTGTTAAAAGAGGCGTGATTTTGACTGACTTGTATGAACTGCAGTTAACAAAAAGGTCAGCCACTGATTTTCAAAACGATTAGCTCCAGAACGCAATAAATCAATGTTCCGAGAGCTAACAACTCTATTTTTATTGATACACTTTTTTGAACACTATGAAATCAAAAGTAAATATTCGTTTATGTCCCGTATTTTAGTTACCATTGGTGCCATAGTTTTGAAGGGGTTTTCATTGATAAATAGTACATGCATACTAATTTCAATATTTTGCTGGGTTGTATTGATTTGTCAACGTGCAATTCAAATCAAATATATGCCCAAAATCTTTTAACAAAATCTAAAATGTTCTAAGACTTGTTTTAATTAAAAAACCCTTTTCCGCTTATAAATATTTTCATTTTGCCTCAATTTCTTGAAAAACAATACTTGTTGAAAAAGTAAGGGCATTTATAAAAAAGCTTTTTGTTTTTTGACAATGTTTTTTATAAACAATATATTTTTTTGATTCTTTTGAACACAACGTTAAAATTAGAGTTGACAGTGAGCGAGTTAGATCAACTTTTGTTTCTTCAATGTAGCCTTATTTTAATTAAAAAAAATTTGATTTCTGTAGTTTTGAAAATAAAGAATTTAATTTTCCACGAGAACCCCATTTATTATCATTGTTACTTCTAGAAATAGTAGAATTAATAATACTGAATTATAAATGAAGCCTGAACCAAGCTTAGAAATTGTGGAAAAAATAACGAAAACGCCTGCATACAACTTGTACTTACAGATCTCGTTTGGCATCATCTTCCGCTCTCAAATCGTACATTTGACTATTATTCGTGGAAGTGTTAACGAGAAACAGAGCATTCTTACCTGAAAAAATGATTGAATTAATATTGAAATTTTCTAGTATATATTTATTGAAGAAAAAGAAAATACTCACAGACAGCATTTATTCGGACCAGTAACGTAGAGATCTTTATGATTGGTGACAGGGGATTCGTTTGACCAGGCGTTCCTGATTGAAAATTTTTCAACAGGAATTTATCGCCTTCTTTGTGCAAAATAACGACAACTTCTTCCATCAATAGCACATGCACAAGCGCGGCTCCTTTATTAGGTCGTCGCAAGTGCATAGGACCTTCTCTAACCAATCGATATTTGGTCAAATCTAGGGGCCTAAATTCTTGACTTATAGGATCGTTAGATCGTTCGAAATTGCTCTGGTCCATGTGTCGTTGTATCTCCTCGAGTCGGGCGTGATTCAAGGCGGTTTTGGCGGCCTCGTTTACGTGATTTACCAAATCCTTGCACAGTTGGTGGGCGCGGTTCAGCTTAGTCAGTTCCTCTTCGTCGCACGCGCCGTCCTGTAAGGCGCCTGCCAATCTCTCCAACAGTAGAGGGTATTTGGAGAGACGCTGCATCTCGACGGGCAGGATAGCTTGCAATTGGAGCCGCCGGCATTGCCTTTTCTTCTCGCCCTCGGACAGGATGTTATCGAATTTCGAGTCGCGTTTTCGGCGTTCCTTGATCAGCTCGAGGGCGAGCTGCTGACGCGCGCAAAACTTTGCGGCCGCTTCTTTAAATGTTTCGCCGGTCTGACCGCTGAACATGTTCAAAAGAAGATCGCCGACATTGCGGACGATCGGGTCTTCACGTCGTTTCTGTCGCATCTCGTGATTGAACTGACGGTGAATGTGTAAAACCTCTTTGATGTTTGGGAAGATCAGTGACAGTTCGTCGGGTTTTAGGACCTGTTGCTTGTGCAACGGTTTGTAAAAGATTTTATGAAGAACGTTTAGGCTGCGCACGTGTGTCTCCTCCGTGTAAAATAGTTCTGAAATAATTAAAAAATTAGTATCTTTATTGGATGTTGCATAATTGAAATAATTCCTAATCGGGTTGTAAATTTTTGGCCATGATACATATTTTCAGGTGAAATATTATACACTGATATAATATTTGAAAACGTGTTAGTTCGAATTGATCAAGGGTTTTTATGTTGGTTTTATTTGACAAAATTTGCCGCGGAATGTTGTCCGCCTGGATATTCCTTCAACAATGTTAAGAATTATTTTAACTAATATAAAAAAAGGTGCGATTCTTTATTGAAAAAAGAATTCAGTTGTTTTGGAATCAAAAACATATTAGAAAATTGGACTATGATTCAATTACCAATATTCTTTTTATATCCACAACATCAATAATACGAATACAAGTCTAATCAAGGCTTCAACTTTGCCTTTCCCTATCACTAGCACAGACGACATTATTTTCTGACGTTTGCACATTTCAGACATAAAAAATATAGTACACAAAAGAAAAACATGAATACCAAGTATGAAACTTCGAATGTTCGCCTTCATCAATACGTAGAAAAAAATGTACAATGATCACAGTTGGATTAAAAACTGGAATTGAAGACGTCTACAACACATAAATTTTGTAGAATAATTTGCAAACTAATAATAATAATAATAAGGTAAATATAAACATAAGTGCAACTCAATTACTGTGACATTGAATTAATCGAATAACTTGGGATCAACTGTTGCAGTATTTAAATTAGTGTCGTCTAATAGAAATGATTTTCGATCACTTAATTAAATTTTTTAAACTGCACAGCTTCTATTTTATTTGTGATTTTATGAAAAGTTCCAGGTTTCTTTTAAAAATTTATTTATAAACCTTTGTAATTTAAATGAGTGTTGACAGTTTACATTTATTTGTGGTACTGTCAGTTTGACGTAGGATGTTATTAATTCAAACTAAATAATGATTTCCCTAGTTAAATAGCATTAACTAAACTTTTCGAGTTGTCGGCTTTTATTCAAATTTTTGCAGCCATACCCCATTGAAATCCAGAATATTTGGGACAAACTGAGAAATTTTTGAGATTTCCTGCTGCTTTAAATTTTGTATTCCTACATTTCAGCTTTTCTTTATAGCTGCTCGTTTTTAGACTCTACTATTAATTGTGCAAATCTTCGCACGGAATTTTCAGAAGTCAAGCCGAAACTGAAGAACGAAAATCAAATCTGAAAACAGAATACGAAGAAAAATTATACAAGACTGACTTCGTTTCAACGTTGATTGAAATTTTCCAAAAATTGAACGGAATTGAAAACACCAAACGAAAACCTTAAAAACAACAAAAACTGAAAAATATTGAAAATTGAAATCTATTCAATTCGAAAATAAAAAATTTGATATTGCTTTTCGTTGCCGTGTTCGGTTTTAAGATTCGATTTCAAGATGAATACTCCGTTTGTCAGATTTCCAATCCAATTTTTGGACATAATTGGGAAAACCAACAAAAAAATCGAGCAACTATTTCTGTACAAAAATTAAAATTTAGACGAAACATCGAGAATAATTTTGAAACCCATCGAAAATCAAATAAATTGAAAATTCCATATTTTGTATAGACATTGTTTTCTTTTGGATTACTCTTCAATATTTTCGATGAACTTTAGTTTTTGGGTATTTCAAATTCTTCAATTTTTTTACGTCTAGACATCATCAACGCAATCATTTTGAAAAAAGTTATTCGAAGCCACTTTGAAAATTCAAAAATCATAGAGAACATTTCAAAATGTGACTAAAATTTCTCATTATATGTAGTAAGCCATTAGGTGATAATAAAATCAGCGGTAGGATTTTCCAGATATATAAGAAAATAGCGAATGGGAATA
This sequence comes from Novius pumilus, assembly GCA_020654155.1. NCBI lineage: Eukaryota > Metazoa > Arthropoda > Insecta > Coleoptera > Coccinellidae > Novius > Novius pumilus. Next base: position 270,367 of record JAIFOV010000010.1, on the reverse strand, counting down.
GATTTTAATAGAACCCACCTCAAGGAACAGGTTGTGGATCTCCTATAAATTTTCAAAAAAAAAAAAATCTATCAGATATAAGAAAAACAAATTTTCTATCAATAATAACAAACAAAAAGTGTTCGTTCCAGAAAAAAAATTTAGAAAGCTTTTAGAAATGTGTTGTAAATATCAAAACATGATTTCATTATAAAAGGCTATTGTTTTCAATAGGGTAATATTTTGCAGTATTTCATAATTTTAACATTTGAGAGCATAATATCATTACATGAGAGATCATTTTGGTATCTATCCAAAAGCGTTTTCAACCAAATGAAAGAAGAAAAATAAAGATTTTTACGAATTATACAAATCGTAGCATACATTAAATACAAAACATCGCAAAAATGCATCACAATTTCTTCTTTTTGATAGTACGTTCTTGCTTTATCTCAGTCACATCAGAATCTGTTGCAATTTAGTTATTCACATTAATATGATGAAATTGTACTTTTTTTGTTGAGTCCCCCAAATTAAAAATTATTTATATTATCGCTTTGTTTCAATAAAATTAATATAAAAGGAACTGATGGAAACCGTTATTGAGCAAAAATGTTCTTTTCGACAGGAAACTGTTTTACCATTTAATGATTTTTACACTATTCATTATTTATTATTATATATTCAAGTTACAAATTATCAATCTAAAGATGCTTCAATGATTTTGTTAGTTTTGGGGATTTGTAAACTACATACAACAATTTTATTTCTATTAGTTTCCTCACGATCGATGGGCACATAACGAACAGGTATTTCTTTAATCCTCACCAAATTCATTAACAAACGCCTATAAATGATTTCATCAGAATTAGAATTGGCCCAGATTGGAAAAGGTTACCAATGACCAAAACTCGGTTTAACAAATATACGATATAAAAAAGCCCCGTCACGCCAGATTTTATCAAATTTGTGGTATTTTATCTGCGATAAGTTGGATGATATGAAATTAAACTAAGCTTGAAGTAGAGACACAAGGATGTTTATGTTCAACTCGAAACGTTTGTCGACAAACATACACCACTCAAAAACTATCGAAAAAAAAACGATATTTCCTCCAAGTTTGCAGTGATTTTCCAGTTTAACTGAACCTATCGGATTTTCCAGGCCCAACTAAACTGGTTAACCTGTCAACTTGAAATACTATGAAAAAAATGAATGCACAAATACACTAATATATAAAGGATGTTCAACTTATTCTGACATTAGTCAACATACATATCTTTCAAACTTGGACGAATGTTAATCAGTACAAAGACGCACGTTGAAACAGGTTATTTTCGCCAAAAAAGCAAATATTTTCGAAGTGTGGACGAGTTTTTTATAATGAATGGAATTTTTTTCGTCAACAAAATTTAGTGGTTTCAAAAAAATACGACTCATTGATTGGATTTTCAAAAAAGTTTTCAAATTCTGAGTAATTTGTTGTCATAAGAGTATTGCTAAGGTAAATTTTTTTGAATTCCTTTAAAACCATGTCGATGACATAAACATGGCAACCACCACACCGCCAAGTGCCAAGAGGTTTTCTTCAAGGTCGAATTAATTGGTTGTACTTATTTCTTTGAAAGAAACAAGTTTTACTGAAGAAAAAAATTCTATATATTATGAAAAAACTGGAAAAATTGTCCAAACTTTCAATGCGTTTTTATGTACTGATGAATATTCTCCTAGAAATATTTCCTGTGGTGTCTATAATTCAGGGGTGGCCAGTATCCGGTCTGTCTAAAAAACTTAAAAAAATACGAGGATTATCTTTTTGTAGTTTATATTTATATTGAATTGTAGGCCCTTATTTCTTCAAAATGTGATAAATTGAAAGTTTTCTCTGCCACATTTATAATTGTCCAATATTCCCTTTCACTAAATGTAATTATGCTGTTTGTCGAAATCATAAAAATTTATATTTCATAATTTAATAAGAAGAATTAATAGGAGCATTAATGATTCAACAAATTCATTTTGTGATTTCCCCCTTATTCATACAAAACAATGAAATAAGGGAAGTTATTACCTTGCTTGATTGATTTAACAATGCAAATTATAAGAGATATAGAAAAGTGAAATAATAGCATGAAACCATGTACGTGAGTCATTTCTTTTGTTTTAATAAACACTATTTTCACTCTATATACTGTTAGATAAATATTGAAAAAAAACAACAGCCTACTATTATGTACCCAAAAACTATTTTATATTTCTATTCCTAAAGAAAAAAAAAACGAAATACTTCAGCTTTACCATTAATGACATCCTGTCGTTTCTTCTCATTAGCTGGTAAATTATTTAATTGTTCCCTGCTGATCAGATCTTGCCAGTTTATGTGATCAGACTCCGTATCCATATCGCTATCGACATCTGATCGATTTCCCCGTAATGGATCACTCGGATTGCTGGGACTCTCGGATAAACGGCCACTGGAAAATAGAAAGAATTGCATAAAAAGATGACGACGGATAGTTCATCTTACTTGAAGGAAATACTGGAATTTGAATTCGAAGAACTTCCCGAATCAGTGGTGTTGGATAGAACTCCATGATCGATTTCGTGGTGACTGCTGAAAAAAAAACATTTCACTTGTAGGAGCAAATATTGTTACTAATACACGCGCAAAGTATTTTCCCCACTTATTCGAACTTCGTTTCGCATCGTTTTTGAACTGCTTTTGCGTACCGGAAAACATGATTTTGTGCACTCATCAGGAAGACTACTATTTTTCTTCTATCATCTCAAGTTTGTTTCCCTCCATCAAGGAGCATATTTTAAAGGGGAATATGCAGTGCTTTCTGAAACTGCCTACATAGAGAATTGCAAAGTGTGACTAAAATTTTCCACTATATGTAAATTATTAGTTGATTAAAATGACCAACAGATACATAAGGAAGTGGCAAAATGTAATCGATTTAAGTAGAAACCACATCAAGGAACATATCGTGGATCTTCTTAAAATTCGAGAAGAATTACAATAAATCCGAAAGTTTTTGTGCTATTTAAAGAAAACCAGTGAGAGATTTTTTCAGAAAAAATGTTCCATCAGTTTCACAAATGTACATAGTTTAAAGGGGAATATGCAGTGCTTTCAGAAATTGTGTACCTCTCTTCTAGTGAATGAAACAAAGCACCTCAGCGAAGGGGTAGTATAGAATAGTGTGAAAGAAAAAGCTCTTTCACAGAAAAAGGTTTTTGAAATTACTCAAACTTATTTGGCCAAGAGTCAAGCTGAAAATTTTGTACGCCCCAGTCTATATGTAAATAAGAAACGATGACGATCCAAGATTTATATGTTCGAAAATCTTTTTTCATATACCGTGCAACGGTTGCTCAATGTTCAACGATATTTATATAGACGATCTTGAAAGAAAACTTCAAGGCGAGAAAAACATCATCCAGTCGTCGAATAAAGGGAGAGTCAGCGAGGAGGGACTAGGTTAAGGTGAAGAACGATCGAGTATAAACAGTGGTCGTCTCGTTTGACGAACTTGGCATTCGAAATAAACCGAACAGAACACGTCGATATGAGCGTCGCGACGACGGCGGCGACCGCCCCGTCCGACGCCACGCAGGCGCTTGCTCAACTCACCTGGTGTTCTGCGAGGGATCGCTGATGTTGCGTCGCTGTTTACGTTGCTTTTCCGATTGTTCCTTCACGCTCTCTGATCTGTTTATGTTTCCCGATGTTCGTTTCTTGTTTCCGCTTGACGGAAGACTGACGGTACTGTAAAATACACGAACGTTATGAATAAATATTAGCAATTGCTTCGGACAAATATTCAATTCATCTACTTTAATTTTTATAATTTAATTTAATTATTCAATATTTTTACGACAGAAGTTGAATTACATTACATTCTGCAAAAGCAAAGAACAATTTAGAAACAAAAAGAATATGAGTCACCTAAAACTTTAAAAGTTAAGTTTTTTCAGTATTATGGAAAATAACGCAGAATTGGTTACTTGAGAAAGATTTTTTTGTAAACTTTTATTACGCGCACAATACCTTAAAAAAGCTTGTAGGATGAAGTGAAACAAGCAAAGAACTTGGGTAAGGGAGCCAGCGATGCCCAGGAGGAGGTTAAAACAAAGGGCAGGACTCGAACAATGGGGGAACCGAAAACAGGTGTTCGAAACACGTGCGCATGGAAAAATACTTGTTAATTCCATTATAATCAAAATTTTGTATTCATTTTGGTTACAACACCAATTTTTCATGTTTGGATAAAGACCAACAGTTACGGAAGTTGTCATTCCGTAAATGAAAGTGTTTTTTCATACATGATTTCGATAAAACGAAGTTCTGGTCTATTATCAAGGATGTATTAAAGAAAGATAGTTCTGACATAACACTAATGCCGCGAATCATATTAAATCAGTAAAAAAACAACGAAATGACTTTGGATTTTTTCAACAGGTGATGCTATAAACGAAAAGTTCCTAAATTCTTCAAATGTCAGTTACATGTGTCATAATTTGTCACTTTATAGTTGAAAGTAAAAACTCGATCGGATATTTTAATGATAAATGATACAAATGAAAGGAGACTTCGACGATTCGTAAAGGGTAGAATATTCGTTGTGAAGCGTTCTTGATGCATTCAATTGAATTTTAACGCCCATACTAAATGAGTAACTTCTTATTTTTTTTACACAACAATTTTTGTGTTTTTGATCAATCTACCTGCCCCGCGCTTCCTGTTTTTGAATATTGTATAAAAATGTCTGAATATGAAAAAGTTGAATTAAAAAATTACCACTCTTTTTGCAATTGCCCAGTATTATATATTTTTTAAACAATAACTATTTGTATACATTGACAGGGAAATAAAATGTCTTGTAAGAAGCAATTTTTCAAAGGATCTATGAAGCAATAGACAAGACAATTCTACAAAATTTCTCTTGTAACGATCAGAAAATGAAACCATCAAATCAAAAAATCACAAAATTCGACGTGAAATCATGCAAAATAGTTAGGAATTGATGAATTTTGATAGTAAATCTGAAATTTACATAGGATTCCGCATATATTTCTTCGATATTTGAGGTACAATAATCGAAATTTATATTTCAATATTTTTGTTTACCCCCTTTCCAAAGAGTTCCAAAATGAGCAGTTGAAATTGGGAAAATGCTCATAGGTTTTCTCGAAGATTTCCGAGGTTTCAAAAATGTTTTTCAAGATTTGGAGGAGTAATGGGACACTGAAAAATATTCCCAACATTTTTGAAATGTTTGACGAAATCAAGAGAATTTGGCGATTATTATTAGAGAAAAAACTTTGATTTCTTGGTAATGTGAATTGATCATTTCAATATGTGTTGCAAATTTTTAAGAATTCTTTCATTGAACACAGAATTTTGAGAAGTTACAAATCATTTGGAAAATGTCTCAAAGTTTCCGAAGTGATCAACGAAATAAGGAAGAAAAATCGAAATTTTTCGAAGAAAATCGAAAATGTATATTTCATCGAATATCTGAAGATTTTCATTGATTTCAAGAAACCTCAATTTTTTATCGAACATCGACAATGTTGATCGCTTTTAAAGTATTCCTTCATATCACAATAAAAAAAATGGAACATAACCAAAGAATACGACGATGTGACTAAATCAATATCGTCATAGAAACTACATAAAATCAGAGCGATTATAGAACTCTCAATAAATTTCTACAATCAAAGAAAATTTTTCAAGAAAACTGTTGCCCGTGTTCCAATTCTGCAATTCTGCATATAACTCATTCAAAATCAAAAAAGAATCTTTGTTGTGACTGGAAACATATCACCATAGAAGATTCTGAAAACTCGGATTTGTAGACGAATGTATAAATTCATTTATAATGAATTTGGTAGAATTTCTTGGTAATTTGCGAAAGAACAACAAATCAAAATAGAAATTTCGATCGATAAATTGAAATTTCTGATTTATCCTTGAAAGGTAATTGCAAAAAAGCAAACCATTTGAAAGATCGGTTAACGAATTCCCTCTAGTTGTCAGTAGTCTTTGGAATTTAGAATATAGTCAAGTATGTTAGTCGGTTTTAACAGATTTTCCAAAAATTTTTTCGAATTGATCAGAATTTTTGTGAGTATTAAGAGCTTTATTCTACTCCCTGAAATTGTTATCTCAACCGAAACTACTGACTTCCAAGAGATTTGTCGAAAACTTTCTCGAAATTCCACAAAAGTTGCAAATATTCAGCGAAATTATGCAAAGTTTAGAAATGCTTGAGACAATCTCAAAAACAAAGTTTTATAATATTTTTGTGAAATATGAGAAAATGAATTGCAGATTTTCACGAGAAATTCCAAGATTAATATGAAATGTTGAAAAAATTTATCGAATATTTGCGGAGAGAAAAAGGGATTACGGAGCTTTCAGAAAACTCTTCAATGAACCAGAATTTCCTCGGACTTTGAAGATATCATTTTGAAATGAAATATCAATAATATTTATAAGTCATTGAATATTCTAAAATTTCAATTGAGGAATATTTTCAAATTTTCAACAAATTTCTCGTAGTCCCAGCGTTGTAGAAAGTTTCAAAATATTCAGGACATATCTGAAATGTTCAAAGGTAATCAAAAAAATGAGAGTAACTCCTACAAAAATCGCTAAAGGTGGATACAAATTCGTCATAGAAATTGCTTATTAATTTATCAACTTTTACATGAATTTCAAAATTTAATTTGCCAAAGTGTCTAAAATATCTAAACGATCACTTAATTTTCTGATAATTTCTCCGAGTAACTAAAAATATCTATTGATATTGAAATCTATTGAAAATTGATTCTGAAATTCCTCAAAATCTCAGAATTTTGACATTTTTCAAATGTTTTGGGGAAATCGGAAACGACATTTTGAAAAATTCAATTGATGACCGGCATTCATTCTTCTTTTAGAAGCTCAAGAAATAGAGAAATACGGTCAGAAATTTCGTATTAATTTTGTAATATCTTTTGAGTTACAAGAAAAATTTCCGCCCATTTTCGATCAATTTCGAACTTAAGTTTTTAATTCCTCAATTTCTCATTGATTGATTTCTTTCAAAAATTTTATGAAAATATAAAACATTCAGTGAATTTCCCCAAAGTGTTCGACTTGTTTGAAGTAATCAAATTCAGAAGTGCAAGTTCTCAATGTTAAAAACAAACTCGGACATTTATAAATCGATTTTGAAGGAGTATCTGCTATAGTTGTAGAAAAATGTGACTAGAACTGAAAGATGGCTAAGAAATCGCACTTTTCAAATAGTTTCATATTTATATGGACTTTATAGACGTTTTTGCCTCGTGTGTAAAAAAGTGTAGGAAAGGTAAAATTGAAATCGGTTAAAATTGTTTCGTTTTCTCATTTTGTTCTGTCTTCACTTTTAATGACATTAGCGATTGCCGACTTTGCAGAAGACTAGCGGTTCTCCGCCTTTGTTTAAAGTCCTTTCAGATCGTCAAAATACTATCTCGATCTTCAATTTATTTTAATGAATATCATCTAGAAAGTTTTGTTGCGTCTTCAGAATAATTTTTTTTTAATTTCAAAGATGCAATAAACTGTCAAAAATATTCTTATATTTATTTGAAATTTTCGAAAATTCCAGGAAAATTGCAGAACAATCGAAACACTTGGGGAACAGTGGTGTAGCCAGGATTTGCTTTCGGGGGAAGATCTCAGGATGTGTGACCCAAAAAAAAAAAAATGTGATCGCCAATATTTTTGTACACTTTTTCCTTTCGGTGGGGGGAGACAATTTTGGGTGGTGGAAGGCATACGACACCCATATCTCCCCGCCTGTATACGCCTGTACTGGGGAATACAGAAAAATATGTTGATCCATTGTAGTAAAATTTTCGTCTTACCTTCTTGGAAAAATGGAAGGATACATATATATTATAGAGTGATAAGATTTTTACAAATACAAGAACAAAATCAACATGTTCGTTTAATTTCCTTAAATAAAAGTTACGCTGTTCAAAAACTGTACTCTTTCAACATACTTTTGATGTCACATATCAAGTTCAAGTCCACACCGCTGCTCGGTTCAAGAACGTAGGTTCGGAAAACGCAATCAGATCTAGCCGGTATGTTTTATTGCGGGGTCAAACGATCCATCCTTCGGGATTAATCAAAAACACATTCATTTGCATCAAAAATAACTTTTACAACATTCAGTTATTGCCGTTGTGCGATCGATTGAACAGCGAATCGAAATGAACGATTGGTCGAGTGGTCGTCGATGCTTTTAAAATGTAACGACCTTGAAATTTTCGAAAATAAACTGCGATCGCGATCGAGTTACCTCCTTCGCTCTGGCTTGAATGAATTGAAAATGCGATATACCATTTCTTGTATGTAGTATGCATAGAGTGATATAAAGTTTCCATGTAACCTACTTCTGCGCGTTATCAAATTTCCTAGAAACGGTGGAACTTATCGCTGATATATCTTTCGACCGGCCCTTCACATTAGATATCGCTTTACGAAGAGAAGGATTCTGCTGCAATATGGCACATTTAATGGGTAGGTTTCGGACTAATACGACGGTCGTATGCGTCGTTTCCTATTAAGCTAATTACAGTCGTAAATAAATTAGGAATATGGGGGATTGTCCGAAACACTTCTAGACTTTAGAGCTCACCCCTGATGTGGTTCGGTTCAAAGGCAGGAACGCACGTGGAGGAGGAGGTTCTCTGTTTGTATAATTGAGAAACACATACTCCTATATATCTCGTAATGATAAGAAACACATTTATAGGTATCACCGTTCGACCTTAATTGGAAATTAACGATCGTTTGAAATGAAAGAAAAATACCTTGCTTTACGGAAAATCGACATTGTAGATATATGTAAACTCGTGCGAAAAGGCAATGCACATGTTCACGTTACGCACACGCTGCACGACATCGACATGCCCCCGGTTAGCAACATTATTGCACCACGATTTCCGCCACTAATCTGATCCTCTCGAGCCGCCACATTCGCGACGATCGGACGGGCAAGCCCACAGATAACATCCGAACGATAATATTATGACTGTTATTTACACGATTGGCGAGAGATATTTTAGCGAAATGTTCTTTGTGGCAGACGTTCCTTCGATACCAAAACACGTACTACGCGTACTACAAGCCGGAGATGGATCCAAAATAGAAAGACAGACGGATGCGGATACGAGGGGTGAACGGGTCAGGTTCGTCTTCGTCAATATAGAGAAAAGTTTCGAGACGTCGCGAATTTTTCGGATACGGGTCTGAGCCACGTTCTGGGAAGCCGCTTTGTTTCGTCTCATTGAAAGGATCTTCTACCTGGAAAATCCCAGCATAATGTGGCCCAAAAGGGCCCCGCGGGCCGCCGAACGAATGATAATCAAGGCAGGCGGATCGGTAGGGGAAAAGTTTCACGCCGCGTTTTACCTCGGCCGTCAGGTGCAAAAACCGAAAGATAAGTGCCGAAATACCGTGAAAGATGGACGGCGACAAATTCGATTTATTCGAGATATTGAAGCAATTTATGAATTCGATTTGAATCCAAATCAATCAATTTGCATTAATCTGCTATTCGAAAAAATAGGAAAAGAACGGTTTAAATCAAGCTCATAGATTTAAGATCGTGGCGACTCTTACTAAAAGCAATGTTTCTGAAGATCTAAGTTTAAATAGAAGTTTTGTCCATATGATCTTTCAAGCTATCGAAAGTTCATACCCCCTTAATTTTCATTGCTTAATCGAAGGATTTTCAACTGCTCCTCATGTTCCATAATTCTTCTTAGATTTTGCGTTTTCGTCAATTAAAATCATTAGTAAATAATCTTGGAGTGTCATCTGAATATGCAGGGTGTATCAGTTAAGCGTTTACAAACTTTCAGGTCAGGTAGAATACACCTAAACGATGGGAAATCACATGGCAATGCATGGTCGGAAATGCTTTCCTGGAGCGGTAGTGGCGACACCACACCAATCATAAGAAAAACACAACACGAATAAGAGGAAAAAGTATGTTTATTATCCTTAGCAAAGCAAGAGGTTGAGAAAAAAGAACATTCAAGAAATAATAATCGTCATCAAAGTGCAGGCTCTAGATCTCCGGAGCATGGAATATCGAACGTTAGCGAGAATACCGGACGTGTCCCAGACTTCCCCAGCAGCTGCCGCGATGCATGCAAGAAGGACCTCAGCACTGTAAATGGGATATATACCAATGACTTGACGTACCCCCATAAGAAGTAATCAAGGTAAGTGAGATCTGGCGATCGAGCGGGCCAAAACACTACACCACTCGGCCCGATCCACAGTTCATACGTTGCTTTCAATGACCAATGACTTCCCAGCATTTTTGCTGCACTCAAATATTAAACATGTTTTCTCCTCTTATTCGTCTATTGTTTTTCTTCTGTTTTATGCCGTCACTACCGCTCCAGGAAAACATTTCCGACCATGCATTGCTATGTGATTTTTCATCTTCTAGGTATACTCCACCTGACCTTAAAGTTCGTAACCACTTAACTGATACAACCTGTATATTGGATATAGTTGTCATCGTCATTCAAGCTGCACTGCTAGTGCGCATCATGGCAGTTCTTCAGTACCATGTGCAATCTGCCGAAGCTGCGAATATAGTGACATTTCTGGCCTATATCAGTCCCAGACTTTGTGAGGTAAATAGCTTTAATCCTGAGGCATGACATCTGCTTAAATGAATTTTACTGGAGTTGTTCAATCATATTAGAATAGCTATTTCTTTTAACTGTCGTATCTTCGTAACGAATAAAGCATGTTATTGTTATAATAAACCTCAATTTCATGAAAAAAATTATTTTGAAAAAAATAATGTTCAATACACACTTTTTGGTATAGGGGGATCATTGCGAAAAGTGAGATAGTAATAATATTTTACCATATTTTACCGGATGCTTGGAAAACTGCTATCGTTACACCGATTTTCAAAAACGGTAATAAGTTAGACCCGTGCAACTATCGTCCAATTTCACTAACGTCTGTCATTTGTCAAGTTATGGAATCAATTGTGTGTGAAAATATTTCAAAATTTTGCCTCTCCGAAAAGATTATTCCGGTACAACAACATGGATTTGTCAAAGGAGAATCAGCCATGACTAATCTGTTATGGTGTGTAAGCAAATGGACAACTGCACTAGATAAAAAACGCCCACTAGATGTAATTTACCTTGATTTTCCCAAAGCGTTTGACCGAGTGTGTAAGCGACGCCTTCTTCATAAACTGGATCATTTTGGTATTAGGGGACACTTACTTCAGTGGATCGATAATTTTCTGTCAAACAGAAATTTTTGTGTTCGTGTTGGGGACCATTCATCTTCATATAGGCCAGTATTAAGTGGTGTTCCGCAAGGGTCTGTTTTAGGGCCCCTTCTTTTTATTTTGTATACTGCTGATTTTCCCCATTCGATTAAATCACAACATGCCTTATATGCCGACAATATATACAAAATCGTTTATTTCCTCATCAGATTGGTGTTGCAACGAAGCGAGGATGCGAAAGTGCGATTCATACCATCAGAGAGAATTTGTTCCAGAACTGTGTCCCTTTCTAAGCCAAAGCTATTGCCAACCTTCATTATTATTTTATGACGAAACAACGATATTGTACCAACGAGGAGCCCAACAAGGAAATCCATGTGGCCCATTAGCCTTCAACCTCGCAGCACAACCTATCGTAGAATCACTGAATTCGGAACTGAAGATCAATATATTTGCGATCAAAGAAATAAATCTAAGGTGATGATCAAAATAGATTTCAATAATGCCTTCAACACAGTGGAAAGAGACGTTATGCTACACAAAATTGAAGAATTTGTTCCAGAACTGTGTCCCTTTCTAAGCCAAAGCTATTGCCAACCTTCATTATTATTTTATGACGAAACAACGATATTGTACCAACGAGGAGCCCAACAAGGAAATCCATGTGGCCCATTAGCCTTCAACCTCGCAGCACAACCTATCGTAGAATCACTGAATTCGGAACTGAACATCGGGTATTTAGATGTTGCTACCCTTCTAGACATTCCAGGGATTTTATTTGAAGATTTTCAAAAATTTATTAGGATGGGAGCAGATAGAGCACTCGAAATAAAGGCAGAAAAATGGGAATTGTTTTTTTGTTCTGGGAGAAGAGACGATGAAATCATCAGAAGGTTCAGCAAAATCTGTCCGGGAATTCAAGTTATCTCAGAAGAAAAACGTGAATTGCTAGGTGTGTCAATCCTTGAAAAGGGGTATGAAGAGTGTTTTTTGAAGAAGCATCGTCATTTGGAATTATTAACCAGCCGCATTGTGGGCTTAAACAGTCTCTTTTTTTTCTGTTGAAAAATTGTCTTTTTATTCCAAATTTGTCCTACCTTTTGCGAACATACGCCATTTGGAAGTACCCCGATTTGATTCAGAATTTCGACGTCCTGTTGTACAATACATTTATATCAATTTTCAACATCCCAATAACTGAAAACCAGTGGAATCAGGCTGTTCTACCAATCAGTGATGGCGGCATTGGGATAAGAAGAGGTAGAGACTTCCGTGCTTCTTGGGACCTATTTCAGGTGCAAAAGAACTAAATTATTACCTCCAAAGGATCACCAAGTTATTGACCACCTTGAAATTGAGGCTCTTCTGGCTTGGAATACCTTGAACACAGAGATTCCACAACACTTATCAATTCAAAAATCTTGGGACAAAATCAATGTCAGTCGCCTGAAGGAAGAAGTACAACGTATAGAAGACCCTTTAACCAAAGCTCGTCTCTTAGCTGCGGATTCGCTCCCCGCAAGTTCTTGGCTACATACTATCCCCTCATCAATTATCGGAACTCTTCTCGACAGTCAAGATTTTCAAACGTATATATCTCTTCGTCTTGGTTGCAAACAATACTTCCCACATAAATGCATATGCGGAAATGAAGTTGACGAAGAGGGATTCCATGGATTGAGTTGTCAGAAATGTCAGGGTGGATTTCAAAGACACAACGATATTAATCATATCATTCAACGTTCACTTAGAACTATAGGAGTCATGAGTACGTTAGAACCATCGGGTTTATCTCGAGATGATGGCAAAAGACCGAACGGAGTAACCACCCTTGCACCATGGGAGAAGAGACAACGCCTTATATGGGACGTTACATGCGTTGACACTCTTGCAACCTCATACCTCTCCCATACTTCACAAACTGCAGGAGCCGCTGCCGATATTGCTTGCAAGAGAAAACACAATAAATATTCCAAATTGAAGTCGGACAACTTTATAATCATTCCACCAGCATTCGAAACCATAGCATCGTGTGAAAAGACGAATAAATTCCTCAACGTTGTGGGTGCTCGTTTAATTAACGAAACGGGAGAACCTCGAGCAAAGAGTTTTCTATCTCAGCGATTATCACTCGCCATACAACGCGGAAATGCAGCTAGTGTACGAGGAACTTCTCCCGAACAATTAGAATTTGACGACATTGATGATATTTGATTGCTTCTTTTTTTCCGAATTGTTTTTTAAACATGTTTTTATTTGTAATAAAATAAAAATTAAGAACTTTTGTAATAAAGAGGTTGGAATTACATATTATTCAAGTAATGTGTAATTCAATTTCAAAAGTTACTTAATGAAAATATTCTACTATTCTTTAATACAGTCAGTAATATCGTACGGCATACTCGAGAAAGGTGGCGGTAATTCGAAAAACGTTTTTGAGGATATATGCTAGGAGCCATCTGAGATGTCCATCTGACGAATTATATAGGGTTACTGATATTCTCGACCCAAGATAACGTTATTGTTACAATATTTTGTGTTACCAATACAGAACTATGAGTGATTGTCAACTTCTCAACCATAAGTAACAAACTAAATGCTCCAGTGGGTATCCCAAATGGTCGAAAATGTTTGAAAGCGTAGAACAGAAGTCATTTCTATACCTTGTTACCAGAATTTATAATTATCTACCTTTAGCAAGCAGAGAGATAAGACCACTAAGGATACATAAAAAGATGTTAGAGCTTGGATTTTCACTCATTGGCGGGAATTTATAAAAGGCGTGATAAACTTAAAAAGTGCTCCAGTGCGGTCAGCCTATTAATGACTATCTCTGTTTTGTGTATATACATTATTCGGATGTTACGAGTTGATTATTGAATTATCTTTTGATTTATTTCTATAACAGGAAACCTTGCTGGGTTTATTTATTTAAATGCTGATATTAAAAAGTCTGATGAAACGGGGTCAATTCAAGCCATGACAGTGTTTAACCAAGCACACGGGAATTCCTGTAATTTCCTTCTTTAGTTGCATAGAAAATTTTCTTTATTGACAAATGTGTAAGAGATTCCTTTTATTTGATTATTTTGTTCATAATAGAAAAATATAATTGTTGTTGTAATAACGCGTACAGAATAAATATCATTATTATTATTATTATTCGAAAGTCATCATTTATGACTTCTGATAGTTATAGGGGCATATTTACATATTTACGTATACAGCGTGTCCCTTTTAAAAGGATACATGTCATATAAGGCAAAAACCAATAACCAGCTACAAAAATGCAGAGACACGTGAATATTGTTTTCAAGGAGGACGCATCCCCAAAAATTCACCCCTCTTGAAAGGGCAGCAACCTTTCACATTTTTAAGATTATTTGAAACCTAATTTCAATACCTATATGACCCTCTCGGAAATTTTGTATTTTCTTGAAAACTGACGGAGTTATTTTCATTGTGATGAGTAGAGATTAAGCATTGTTCATCTTTCAAAAGAAATATCGTCCATCGATTGTGACAGTAATCCACATGAATTCCGTGAAATACATACTCAACGTTCCGAAAAAATGAATATTTGGATTGGAATATACGGAAATCGCATTTTAGGAACTTTTTGCTACCTCCCAATTTGAATGGAGAATATTATCTGGATTTTCTGAAAAACACCGTGGATCTCCTAATAACCAATCTATTGGAACATGACAAAGTGCTCGATGAGAATTTGCTACATTTTCAACAAGACGGAGCTCACCCACACTACGCCGCTCCTGTTAGAGCTTTTTTGGATGTTCATTTTCCAGGTCAATGGATAGGCAGAAGGGCTCCCATAGAATGGCCAGCCCGTTCACCCGACCTCAATCCGTTAGACTTTTACTTGTGCGGTCACCTTAAAAATGTGTGTTTCGCAACTGCACCGAGAACAGTTGAAGAACTGTTTCAAAAAATAGAGAATGAATGCAGAAGAATAAGTCCAGAAACGTTCCAGAACGTAAGGGAAGGTTTCGAGTCGAGATTGAATCACTGCATGCAGGAAAACGGGAGCCTGTTTGAACATTTACTTCACTAGTTCATTTTTCATTATTAGTGTAATTCGAAGTAGTCTATTATTTATAGTATTTCATTATTTATAGTATTTAGTTTATCGTTAAAAATTTGGAAAAAATAAGTTATTTCCACACCACATTTGTCAATTTCCACAACTAAATGCAATAAACTCATTTTCTTGGTATTACCAAAGAATATATACATACTGAACAAGAAGCGTCAATCTCGGTAATTTAGGAACAAAATCGTACTAACAGATTTTTGTGACCTTGAGCGAGTTTAGGCAGCCTGCGCACTAACAAAACGCTAAACGCACGGACTCAGGAATTTATTCGAATTGATTATCGTTAAGTCAAATGGGATGGAAACAAATCAGACATAAAGTTTTGATATTTGATTAACACAATAAGTTTTGAACGAAGAAAAACCATTCATCTCACGTAACTTTGGAACATATTTCCGTCGTCCCCTTAAATCCGGTCGTGGCAAGTTTTAAAGGTGTTTGAGCGCCAAAGTGAAATCTTATTTCTTATTGGTGCGAAATCAGCTGTTTATGTCAATCCGTTATATTTAGGTAACCTGCGCACTAAAAATCCTTTACGAATTTTGCGTGGGAGGGACGCTTCTTGTTCAGTATGTATATATTCTTTGGTATTACTACCTAGGTAGTATAATAGCACAGACGGCACAAACATCGTCAAACATCAACACTGAATGAAGGAAGTGTAGCCACCCCTATGTGGGGATGCATCGAATAACAAAAAATTATTCCGTTTCGTCGTTTTTGCATGAAAAAATCGATGTACGATATTTGTTTCGAACGATGAACAATGCATAATCTCACTCATTATAATACAAATATTGTTTTCAAAAAATCAAAAATTTTAGATAGGATCATGTAGGTATTGAAATTAGGTCTCGAATAATACCCCACTTGATGGTGTTTCCCTATTTAAAAAGTGTAAAGGGTTGCTGCCCTTTCAAGAGGAATGAATTTTTGGGGATGTTTTCCAGACTAACATGCGTCCC
The DNA here is from genome assembly GCA_020654155.1 of Novius pumilus. Classification (NCBI taxonomy): domain Eukaryota; kingdom Metazoa; phylum Arthropoda; class Insecta; order Coleoptera; family Coccinellidae; genus Novius; species Novius pumilus. The sequence continues at coordinate 253,988 of JAIFOV010000010.1, read as the reverse complement.
CCTTGAAAACAAAATTCGCGTGTCTCTACATTTTTGTAGCTGGTTATTGGTTTTTGCGTTATTTGACATGTATCCTTTTAAAAGGGAAAAGTTCACTAGAATAAGAGAATTGTTAGAAAATGATGTACTCATTTAAGGGGAATTAAATGTGTTTATCCTTTTTGTTTTTGATATTTTGCATCTGTATCAATATCAATTTTTTCATTTTTTGAATTTCCCTTCATATTGTAAATTTATTGATTAGTACATAAGATGCCAGATTCTACGCAGAGGTTCTTTTGTGCCTCTGTAGGTATTATTACTGTATTATATAAGTTATATATAATATAAGTTATACTTTTCATGGTTTTTTAACACCTGAAATAAATGAATATTCACTTTTTGAAACAATAGTTTAAGGATCTATTGTTCATTAAAATCAGTGTGGGATAATGAGCAATATATCTTAAAACCCCGTGTATAATCATATCCTCTTTTCCATTCCACATCAATAGAATTGGCGTAGAAAATATAACGCCGATTTTAATTGATTTTGGCATTGTTTGAGGCTAGCTACTTGATGATGACCTTCATTAAATGGTTTTTGCGATATGTATATAAAAACGTAATCTTATCACTCTCCCTACTTCCTGAAATATTTCCGGAAGCCTCGGGCTTCTTTTCGTTTTCCAAAAAAAAGAAACGGAAGAAAATTTCATTGAAATTTATCGGTTTTAAAACCTTTAAACGGGGAATGTTTAAACCTTCTTCATTTGAAAATTACCTGTCGAGATTCGAGTGCGGATTGTCTTCGTTCCTCTGATTGACGGGATCGGGCGATCCGCTCGCCGCCGCCGGGCTGTCATGATGCTTGCCGCCTCCGCCACCTTCTTCTCGGACGCAATCCGGCCGCCTATCAGATCCGCTTCGCGAAACCGGCTGACTAGTTTTCGATTCGCCTGGAAGAACGAAAATGTTCGTGAAAAATTAGGTACTCGGCGGGATTTCCTGTTTCCGGTCGACGGCTCCGCAGCGCCAATCTCGATCGGTTTCAAGGCGGTCGTTAGTTCTATTAATATTTCATGTGATACGCTCGATTATCATTGAATTGTCGAAACGAAATTTCGCGACGCGCGGAACCAACCGACGACGAGGCCGGTATGTAACGAACGATAAACATTCATTGGTATTACCTTCGATCACGAAAAGCGAACAAATATTTAGATAATCATAAAATTGATTCACTATTCAACGACTTCTTCAAATTCTGACTCATCGACGGCAGAATGTGTTTTTCGCGCTCGAGTATAACGCCCACCTGACAGTGAATGGGGAAAACATCGATACTTCAATTTGCACAGCTATTCACAGGAGTTGTTTGGTTGGGATACAACACGAAAAGGTTTCCCGAGCGCTAATTTGTTTTACGTGTTCGAAAATATATGAGGGGACATTGAAAATTTACATCAGAAATTTCATTGATTCATTAATTACAGCACTCTATTATATGAGGTCCCTCTTACGATTACATATTTTTTTGTAATCTTCCCAATTTCAATGACTAGAGAAACGCTCTCACTCGATTCTTGCTTCCGGTACTCTCTTCGACGTGTTCGAAATGAGGCAACATTAAACATATACACCAAAAATTTTATTCATTCATTAATTAATGCACTCTATTTTGTGAGGCCCTTTCCGCAAGTATATATTTGTAACCTTCACAATTTCAATGATTAAAAAAACAGTTATTACTCAAGTTCTTGCTGGCCCATCTCTCACGGGGTTCACTCGGGTTATTCCAATATTCTCTGTATTAGGTGATTTCGAAATTAGATTATTTCATGATGAAAGACCTCGAACGCTTTTATAGATATTGAAATGTTATTTTTATCCATATAAACATATAGGAAATACTCTTCGAAAGTATTCATAGAATTCCTCCATAATGAGAGAAATGTGTCTGAAAAATTCAACCAATTGTCAGACTGGTACACCTCGAAATAAAAAACTCTAATTAAACAAAATATTGTAAAAATATCGTCTCCTCGGACTTTGCTCTGAGAATAGCATTGTAAATTTCAACAAATACGTCAATCCAAGCAAGAGATATTAATGGACTTCAATTTACAATCATGTTATGCAAAAACAGTGATGAATCATGTAGAGTTCATATACCACTTTTCAATCAATTGTACACATCAGATTTTATTATCAATTTTTCAAGATTGTTTTATTGCATTTTCTTCGTAACGACGATTCAAGAATGATTCAGAATTGAAACAGGTAAACGCAATTATTACGTGTTTTGCGATTCGAAGTAGGCGGATACGTTTTTCAATCATAACGAAAACATGATCTTCAACGGCAATTAAAAAACTATGAACTTAAAATCCACTTCCCCTAAAATACCGAAAGAACCGAAAATGCCGCTTTAACCGAGAATTTCTCAGTCCTAAATCTCTTACGTACAGTATTACCTGTACAAATAGAGGTCGATCACCACTTTTACTCAATCGTAGATACGTGGGAAGCGACCGTCGCGAATAATTACTATTTACAATGTTTTAATTTTATCTTTATGCATCTCGGTCGACAATTTGGAAAACGTCCAGCGGGCAAAATGATATATTAACGCGATTCCGGATATGCGCATTTGTCCAATTCGACGATTTACAACGTTTCCAAATTTCAAACGAAATAGTAGATACCTTTGACATTTGCAACTGCATTTATCTTTAAGTCAATCTATGGTGGATATAATCAATATCACTTTTAATTTGCAACCAATCTGACTATAGAGTAACAAGTATCGAGCAAATTGAGAATAATAGGTTTGTTGTGAACCGTCGACGTACTGTCACGATTCTGCGCTGTTCATAAAAAGTACTTTATTTTCTGAACAGCGCAGAATCGTGAACGTACAATGACCATTCATAACGCGTGTTGGAACAGATCCATTGAATACATGTTACATTCGATCGTATAACAATAATGCATGGAATAATACATCAACGGTTTCACATGTCTTCAGTAGTACGATAGCATTCTTGTGTTTAAACAATATTTGAACCTAGGCTTTTCTAGGTAGGCAGAATCAAGGTTATACGCTAAACCACCAATACTACTTGTGGTTATTGATTCTAGAATTAATAATAGTAGATTATATCACGAGCAAATTATGAAATCTATTATTTCCAAGAAATTGTTAAGAGCCGAACAAATATTTCTTTATTCATTTGAATTGAAGAATAAAGATGCTGCACTAGAGTTGATTGTGTTGGAAGGAGTAGTTGTTAGTACATTTTTCCGAGATTTGTGAATGTAACCTTCTGTAACTTTCATTGCCTTCCAGTCCTCATGAAACATTTGATAGTGACACTTAAGTTTGCGTTCAAGACTAGCTTGTGTTCTCTCCTTCAACTAGTAGTGGTACTACTGCGCCGGGCGCCGCCACTTTCTTCTCTCATTGGGGCCATTAAAAAAGAGATTGAAAGTCTCGCTACGGCCGATGCTGTGAAGGTTGAAGATTTTGGGCTTCTGAATTCGACGGATCGTCTAAAGTTCCAAGAAACTTCCGTCAAGAAAAAACTTAATAACTAAATTTCAGAATTATTCAAAAACCTTTTCACAAACTATCGGAAATCGATTTGAATTTTTCATTATCCCTTGAAGTGAAAAAAGTCGTTATTATCACTTTTAAAAGTACTCTAAACTGGACGTATTGTTTAATAAAGATTCAATTAATATCATTATAATTTTTTTTGTATATTGCGACTGCTTATAGAGTTCCAAACTCTCTCGAGCTGCCACAGAATATTTCTACCACATTCGCTACAGTCAAACATTTATGGAACATTTTCCAGATCTTTAAAATGCTTCCGAATAGTCATAAAACTCTTAGAAAAATCGAAATAGACTCATATTTTCATATTTTCGGTCAATTTCAGATTAACTTGCTGTTCAATTTATAGAGGATACGTCGTTATAATAAACATATCGAATTTTAAGAAAGTTCCGAAATTTCGAACGTTCTATGGTCAATTTGGTGACTTCCTCAAAAGTTCTCTAAATTTCGAGAAGTGTACAACATATTTGAAGATTAATTCAAAATTTTTTAAAGATTTTAATACTTCGCGAAAATAATCGAATTTCTTCAGAGAATTATACTTTTTTAAAGGTCAAGAAAATCTCTTCAGAAGAATAAAAAATTTCGAGTGACTCAGATTCTTATGTATCTTTTGAATGAGGAAAATATTTCTAAAATGTTTTAGACTTTCTCGAGATCCCTTGAAACATCGACCAATATTTTGAATCAACTTTAGAAAATGCTACTGAACTTAACCTTAATTGTAAAACTAGGAAAATCGTCGATGATCCGATGGGAATCTTCTCTTTTTCATGACAGTTGAATGAATTTTTCACATCCATGACATGAAAAAATCTGACAGACGGAAAGTGAAGCTATGTACATAAGACTCTAGCAAAAACTTGATTTGCATATTTGCGGAAAACTAGACGAATGATCATAATGCACGAAAAAGTTTAAATGAAATTTTCGCAAATTCTTATTTCACAAAAGTTGGACTGCTTTCAGGAACTTTTTCGTATGTTGTGGGGACTTTCAGAGCAATCTAGACTCTGGAATGGAGGCCGGCATCTTGTTTATAATAAAATTCTTAAATTTGCTGGAAATTTTTTCTCATTTCGACAGAATTTCGAGATTAATAATAGTTTTTTGCGAAAATTTACAGAAATATGAGAAAAGTATAAAACAAATGAAGAAATTTATTTTAGACGCCAGATAGTTTACAAAAGTTGAGATTTTCTTGATGAATAACTTCTTTCTTTTCTATTATAAATGTTTTAAATATGTTTTGAAAAGGTTTCGCACTAACACCAATCCCAAAAAAAATTATTCTTCCAGTCTGATCGTAACAATGGTAAAAAATATTTTAGTAGTAAGCTGTTAATTTCCTCGGTTGTTGAAACTTTTGATTTATCTAGATTCTAGAGTGAGCATGAACATTGTAGACGGTGATATTTTTAATAATGAAATAAACAAAAGTTTGACAGCATCAATCCATACAGTTTCAATCTTCCGAACTAATATTGTACATAACCAGATAAATCAATTTCATTAAACGAATGTTTTTGAGGAGTCGGAACAGCCTTTAATTAGATAAGAACTTCCGCCGCAACAACTCGTTGCGATACGAGATAAAAATGACATTGCCCCTGTTTCATCTGCATATAGGTCAAACGGTTCAAGCAGGCCTCTGTGAACAATTATTATTTTCATTGAAATGGACAATAAAAGCAGCGTTAAGATGTGCTTCGTATGCCATGTAATTAGTCAAAGAATTGAATACGAATTGTCTTTGATAAATAAAACGCATTTACTTTTTATAGTGTTTTCATTATTGATCGGATACATACAGCATAAAACGCAAATTTATCGATCAATCCGTTTAATTTACATTCCTCCTCCCATAGCTTTTTCAATCTCAAGAAGGAGAAATGTTGAATGTATCTAAAATTGGGGATCATTTCAGGAATCGCTAATAGTGGAGCAGTTACTGTATTAGAAAATTCATTTTTGACATTCATGTTTTTCGTTAGAGAACGCGAATATGATAAACCAATAACGAGACAAACTATGCAAGGTATTATGGAATTGTGGATTTTTTTTTCAAAAAAGAATGGAGTTTATTTATATAGCTTGGTTGAAGAGAAGCAATATTAACCAATTATAAATGCAAAATATATGTCAAAAAGAATCGGTAATTCTAATGAACAATCGAATATGTGAATAAATGCAATTAGTCCAGGATCCGGCCGGCCTTTTTGCAAACAATATAAGTTTGGTTTTTCCTGAGCGGCTTCATTTTATCAAGTCCTACAAGTTTTTCCTCTGCCAAAATGTTGGCAAATGAGGCCTTCGTACTCTGAGCATTCGCCAAACATGTCGAATTGGTGATAAAAATAATCAATTAATAGAGGTCTCTTTTTCTCAAAATCCGAAGATAACTTTAGTAGAGATTAGAAATCATATTTGTCCTACAAAAAAAATTGGTCCATCAGCTTTGTCCCTCACTACGAACATGTAAACATAAGGAAGGAAAAAATTGTCACATATAGTGCTGAATTTTTTTTAACACCTTGCCAAACATAAACGAAATCCAAATTTCACTTTGTCCTACAATTTATTTGGGGCCTTCCTTTAGTCCTACATGTGAAAGTTGTTAACTTCAGGAGAAAATCATCCTCATTAACATAAATAGGACAACAATATTAGATGAGGCATTAAAACAATTGTGACTCAAATCAATCAATGTCCTACAAAAAAATTGGTCCTTTGCGTTAGTCCTACAAAAAAGTATAACTCCATTTCTAGTCAAGTTTAATATATTCACATCTAATTCTCGGTGAAGTCGTAGCTTGATGTTGTAGGGCTTGGAATGGAGATGTGCAAGTCTCTGGTTCAAACCTGGTTGAGTTTATTTTTTCATGTATTCTTGTCGGTATGATACAAATAAAATGTTCAGTCTTACTTTTTAGCATATAATTTTCCCATACGTCGCTCTCAAAGACGCCCACAAAGTTGGGATCACCAATTTAAAAAATTAACCACCTCGTGAAGAAGAAAATATATATCTGACAAATTCCTAAAGTATGTGTGAAAAGTTATATAATATAAAATGAAAATGACGTATTTTATCACTTTTCTGCAAAATATTTAAAACCGAAGCTATGAATTTTATTTGTACGCAAACGAATAGGTTACAAAAATATTAGAAAAAGTAGAACGAGTAAGTTTCGAACGCAAAGCGACCACACGTTACTCATCGACTGCAACCACTACACCACGAAACGCTTACTAATTTGGTATGTAAATACAACATATGCGATAGGTTTTAACTCGATGGTATATCGGACGCAATAAAAGCGAGTTGGACCTTTTTTTGTAGGACTTTTATTGACATTGATCTGGAATATGTCAATATAGCACTTTATTCTTATTTCAGAAGTATATTAATTAAAATGATTTTTCGGTAGAGTCGACGACTTTCGCATGTAGGACTAAGAGAAGGCCCCAAATAAATTGTAGGACAAAGTGAAATTTGGCTTTTGTTTATGTTTGGCAAGGTGTTCAAAAAATTCAGCACTATGTAATAAATTTTTTTCTTCCTTATGTCTACATGTTCGAAGTGGGGGACAAAGCTGATGGACCAATTTTTTTTGTAGAACAAATATGATTTCTAATCTCTACTAAAGTTATCTTCGGATTTTGAGAAAAAGAGACCTCTATTTATTGATTCTTTTTTTATCACCAATTTGACATGTTTGGCGACTGCTCAGAGTACGAAGGTCCCATTTGCCAACATTTTGGCAGAGAAAAACTTGTACGACTCGATAAAATGAAGCCGCTCAGGAAAAACCAAACTTATATTAATTGTTTGCAAAAAGGGCGACAGGATCCTGGACTAAATGTGAATCTGGACTGTTATGAATGACGAAAAGAACAAGTTGGCGGATGCGAGGGTTGACCACTGTTCAAATTTCTATTCATCAACAAATTCTAATTGTGGCCCAACAATTTCAGTTAATATACAATTTTCTTTAATAACCGTGAAATGTGCGCGCGAATAAATGTATATTTCAGAGGTTCGAGCAAATTGACGGTGAAGTACATTTTTGACTGTCATGAATATAAAACATAAAGTGAAATGAATATTCATGAAAATATCTGAAAGTAACACGAACGCTTTTTTGTGATTTGCTTCCGATAGTTAACAGCAGAAAAGAAATTATTTTCCGGTAGTTTAGTGCCAGAATAATAACAAAACACGAAAGTGGTTCCGCGGGACGAATATGCCTTTGGAAATGCAATTCATGTGCACGATATCAAAAAACTAAAGCTCATTTTTACGTAAACAAACATTCAAAAATCTAATTGCGATAGAATTCGTGATTATTTCGAAATACTCAGGAAGTTAGTGAAATATCGCTAATAAAAGTTTTCGACGACATAATTGTATCGCAACTGCCTCATAAAACGAAAAATTATTCAACTCATAATTAATCTACGTGTTTTCCTGAATGAATTTTAAACAGTGGATAGATGCAGATGGTGATAGATCAAATATTCACCGGTAAACATATGTTATATCTGAAAAACGTCCTCAGCGGAATAGTAAATAAAAACATCAACAACCAGATATTGCCATTAAATAATATGAACTCGTAAAAATTTCATTAAACCAAGAATAGCGCGAAAATAGGAAAATATCCTGAATTCCGCCGTAGGCCACATTTATTTTTGTCACATCGCCAAAATCAATTATTTGCCAAGCGTTCATAGCTTGTTCTTGAGCAAATATTCAAATATTACAAAACTGCCATATACATTAAATTTTTCTTTATCGTGATTGAAATCAATTCACATTTATTTCACCCGCTTTATGAACGACAGCATCATGAAATAACAAAAATGGATAAAATTTATTCCCATAATCGCGCCAAGACATTATTTTTTACGCAAAATAATTATCACCACGACGATCTACAAGTGATTTAACGGGAACAAATGACGAATTGTTGGTTTTACATCCACTTCATAAGACGGATAAATTATATTTGCATAGCGTTTCCGTCACGATCGATGACGACATCACGACGAATAGAACGTGAAACGAGCCACTCGACGACCGAACATCCCAATTAAAATGGGCAATCGGGCATATGTCGAATTACCCAACGAACATCTGCCGATTCAATTTCGATGTGCGTCCAGAAAAAGACGATTCGTTTCCTGGACAGCCAATACAATTACACCCGTGGAATCGAGTTATATTTACTTTCAGGGATACCAATCGATCTGTCCACGTGAAATCTGTTTTATTTGATGGCTTTTAACGCAGATAATTTCGATGGAAATGTGCGGCAAGAATTTTAATTTGGAAATTGTGAACGTTAAATTATAATTGAGCTACTAATTATTTATCACGACAGATCGTCATTTTTCATCTTTATCTACAGTCTAATTAATAAATAGAAAAAGCCAGTAATTTTTGAGAAAAACGGGTGCTATTTTTAATGTTGATAGGTAGAATCGTCATAGGTCTATGTCAAAAATCAACTCAACGAGTCTCAAAGACGAGTTGAACGAATAAACTTAAGCGACTATTAATATTAATCGTATCGAGAATAAACACTTTAATACTAGCGACACTTAAGTTTTTAACGTTCACGTTTGAAATAGAAACATTTATTCTTTTCAAGCAGCACGTAAGTTTTCGATCGACAAAAATCTTACTACACGAAACGACATCAAAAATCTATTTAAACTTTTGAGGTTTACCTAAGGTAAACACAAAACTGAAATTTAATTTTTCGAGTGAACTTTCAGATCTTTTGGCTTTTCCATCTTTTTATACGTGAAGATCTAAAAATTAAGTATTACTATGTAACAAGAGCAATGTATTTTTTTAAAATAACATTTTTTTTTATTCAACAAATTTTCCGTGGTTTGTGGGTAAACGAGAATACATTTCGATAAAATATTTTACAATACTTAATTCGATTTCAAACATGAGACATACTTAATTATTTACCGAAAACGAAACGAATAAATTTTTCGAGCGATTGGTGACTAAAAGTTCCCAAGATTAAACTTTACCGATAAGCATAGAATCGAACTTCCATTAATTAGCGATAGCCAGAAAGAATGCAACGAGCGCAAAAGTAAATATTTTGCAAATTAGATGCGATAACGAGGCTATTGTTATTCGAGGTCGAATACTTTGTAGCGAAACGCTTCCAAATTAAAGATCAGTAATTAAATTGATCATTAGTATATTCCATAGCTTAGAATTCGATCTACTTGGAAATTAGAACCCGCGTTAAATAAATATATCGTTGTGTTCATGTTCTATTGTTTACCTATTGTCTCGTGAAGCCATGCGGGTTGTGGTCTCTTGGAAATCTCCCCCACGTGGCTTTGCGAACAGCTCAGCCTTTTCGAAAACAGCAAGGAATCGTTGAGGACGTTGCCGAAACCGACGAAATCGAACTCGTTGCGCGCTTCCTGGCAATTTCTCCTCTTGACTTGTTCCATGATTTTGTTCCTTCTGGTCCTGAGCAAATTCAAATTGATTGCGCTGCTCGATTTTGCCTTTTCGAGCATTGGTTTTTGGAGGCAGCTGTTGTTATTGTTATTATTATTGTTGTTAGTTTTATTGACATTATCGTTGCTTCTCATCAACGTCCAGATTCCCTCCAAATTGGAGGTTTGTCTGAGTAAACGAAAGTCGAAATTGCTGGTGGACTTTCGTAGCTCCAGCTCACACTCTTCCGGTATCCCTTCGTCTTTGTTTTTCTTGGGTTTAGATTTTTTTTCAGTTCCTAATGTGTCGGATTTTGTGCTTTTGTAGATCTTCGATCTGACGCGTTTGAGGTAGGAGTCTTGAACGTCTTTTGTGACGCAATTTTCGTTTTTCTTCAGACACAATTCGGAGTTCTGACGCAATATCACTTTGTCGGGTAGCAATTTGAAATCGTCGATGCTTCCGGAAATAGGAGCGGAAGTTTTAAATAGGTCACTGAAACGCCGATTTTTCTTGATTTTGTCGCCATCTGCGATTTCTTTCGTCGTCTTTTTACCACCCTTTCCATTTTCCACTATAAAACTGTCACTGAATCTTTTCGCGACGTCCTCTTTAACGTTCTTACGACTAAGTACTTCGCTGGAAGGCGCAGTGCTCCTCAGTACCACATCCGGTTCTGATTTATTTTTGTTATTGTTTTGGGTGACTTTCAACTGGTTTTTGGTTGTTGTATCTTCTGCTGGTAACGACGACCTATTTCTGTTCTTCTTCGATTTCTGCTTGGTTTTGTCATCATTTTCCGGAGGGTCTGTTGTAGCCGTTGGCGTCGCTGTTGTACCGGTGGTCTTGGAATTTCGTCGCTTCCGATTGGTAATTTTGTTTTTGAATGAGGATGTGGCGGCGTTCTTGTTGGACGCGTCCGCTTGTTTCGACCACATGTTTCATATATCGAAAAGTTTCACACGAAAAACGAACGCCCCATAAACATTTGCGACTTTCTATCTTCGATTACGTAACTGGACTTATCGGGGACGTTCTCAACAAACTGGTTGTGGGATGGACAGAAAAAAATTGGTTACATGAACGTACCGAATGCGTTGAAAAACTACACCGTAATAAAATATCCAGTTGCAAGTACTCGAAGTGGCGAACATAACGAAGAACCAGCCTGCGCTCGTAGTTCAAGCTTTATTTATATTGTTATGATTATGAATATTATTGGTGCATCGTTCGGATTTATAACCGAGTATGCGATTTTTTCGCCTACCCAAGGCGATTTTCGAATCGCGCCATTGTATTTCGGGTCGTTAAGTGATTTTAATAACCCGTTCACGTAGCGATTGCGTTCGCCTCGTACCTGGCCACTCGAAACGGAACAATAGTCGACATATGAAAAGGGACGAGAGCGACGTTGCCGTCCCCTATCTGAGCCTCATGCTCTTGTTTCATTATTAATTCTTTTTTCACTAACTTTTATAGATACCACATCTTCAACATGATTATAATTAATAAATGAATGAATAATGTTTGATAAGTTACAAAATATTTTGGATGTTGAGAAAGAATAAAAAATGAATTGTCTTCCTTCGATCGATGTATTCTGCTTTCATTCAAATCCTGAAGAGTTTTGTTTATATGTTCAGTTCCGCAATCATACTTATTGTTATCAAATAATACTGATAGTTGGTCGATTTTATTGTCAGTGCGATTCAATGAGGTTTCAGTGTCCTGCTGTATACTTTTTTTAGATCAATATTACGTTACATTATTATTATTCTGAATCCCTATTCACCAAATTGTATACGTATTTGAATTTCACAACTTTTTCCATTGGACAATGAAGATCCAATATCAATATTATATTCAATCTGGTTTATTGATCCTCATTTGCTAGAACGAGTAATTTTTTTTAATCAAAAGGAACTCAATTCCAAAATTTGATGAATGAATGAAGTATACTTCAAATTTTGTCTTCCGATTCTAAAAACGTACTACACTAACAAACAAACGTTCCTGGAAAAATTATAAATGTTTAAGTTTTTTTGCACCTGAAACTTTTGAATATGAAATTTATGAATTGATTCCATAGGAATTATTCTCCTACTGAAGCCTGTGAAATATTTTCAAGCGATATGTAGAATTTTGAAAATGAGCCAATTATATGTATCTGAGTCTCAGATCGTATTACATTTTCAGAAACTGAAATGATGTACCTAATACTTATATTCTATGTTAAATTATCATCCATAAGTTATCCCTACAAAAGTCATGCCAAAAAAAATCCTCAAATATTGATAAAACTATTTATTTGTGTTAGTTATCTATATTTCTGAGTAAATCAACTCAACATCAGTCAATACCCAAAACGATATGACAAATTTCAAGGAAACAATCTTGCAAAAGCACATTTTCATCAGGTATCAAAGTGAATGGTTTACGATAAGATGAGCTATTATTACTTTTGATACGATAGTTATCAATTCCATTAAAAATGGAGACCAAAAACTACATTCAGCTGTCAAACGGCAGTTTAAATAGTGCTTAAATTCCGTAATTTTTTTGCGGAATTTGCTCGATTTCCCTGTCTGTCAACATCTCCTACAGTTTAAAAAAATCAGAAAAACATTAATAAAAACGGTGAATTCTGTAATCAAGAAAAATGGTGAGTCACCCAATGTGTACTTTTTTAACAACTTATTTTTTTTGCCATGTCCACTAAGGAATTTTTCAACTAGTGTTAGAACAATTCAAGAAAGTTTTTGAGCTTACGGTTACTACGTCGCAAACATGGATTTTTTATAACTTTAAACTCAGTTTTATTGACGCTGAGAAATTTATGAAATGAATTGAAAGTTCAATAATTTTTCCCTATATATTTTGTGAGACATTATTCCCCTAAATTTCATCACATATTTCTCCATACTTTTTCTATGAGTTGTAGATGTCTTCTGCTATTTTTTACATATTTCAAATCTTCGTATAAAATTATTCATCCAGAAATCGCAATTTTTTTTTTCAAGAAAATGTTTCATTATCTATTTCAAGTAATTTTTCTGAAATTTTCCTAGATTTGCAAAGATTCGACAAATTTTATGGGAATACAACACCTTTTAAGGTGGTAAATGATATAATATACATTTTTTTGAGCATCCAAAGCTAATAATTCCTTTAACGTTTTTAATGCATTGAGAATGTTACACGAACCGATGCAAATCGAAAAATAAAACTGGAGAATTGCCTTTAACAAATGTGGTATCAAAATGTGATGAAATATTATCTCAGTTTTTTCTTAAAAATGTTATAACGATATTTCGATTGACGTATGATCATAAACTTGTATTTAATAAATTAAAAAACTTCGTTCACAAATGTGAATTCGTCCGTAATTTCAAAAAGTTATCCAAATTTTTAGTATGATGCACGTTGTGTGAAAATCTTTTCAGTCTCAAATTTTCGAAAAACAAAGACATACATTTTGTTATGCAAGGTTTATACATCCTAGATAATTTCGAAAGTCTAAACAAGTTGTAATGGCATCAGCAAATTGCTAAAAACAATGGAGAGAGAATATTTTGGTAATTGAAAAAGTCATCACAATAAGAAGAGAATATTTTTGAACAGATCAAAAAAATAGGGAGAGTAGACGACAATTGTGAAAGCGGAAAACAATTTCAAGAGGGGAATTATGAATTTCAAAATATACAGAAAATTATATTTGGATACCCATTCAGAAACGCCACATTCTTGTAATTGAACATATAAAACATGCAGAAATTTGGAAAATTTCTTATCAAAAATTGCTTTAATGTCAAACCAAAAAAGGATCAGGAGAGATTCACGAATCTTCTAATAAGTATCCAAGAATTCTGTCTCAAAAATTTTCTAATAACTTATAGAAGGGGAAATTGAAACTTTCAACTCGTCATTACGAAAAACTATCAATTTCGGGCATTCTTGCGAGCCAAATAATCTATTCTAATAGGAGAGAGATAGAAAGAATTTACTCGGCGAGGAAAATCCTCGGTTACACAAGAGAATTTCAAGAAATATGTGGCAATCTTCAAACAAGTAGGTATTTAATGTTTGTTGTATTCGAAAACAATTTCACAGACAGATGTTTCGTTTCAAGTGTTTGGATTTTATTCAACGTCACATAATCCTTATCTCATCCTTATCTTTATGGAAAAAAAAGATAGTATTAACTGATAAAAATATTCTTTGCACACGGCTGACTTTATTTTAAATCCGATATAAAATGTATGTTTTTGTTGCTATGCTAACGGCAATTTATACATAAAATGCACAGACATGTAGGTAAAGTACCTCTCCCCAAACTGCTACGGGGGTTGAAAAAACGCTCGGTCATACATGAAACGGAAACTAAATTATTCACTTACTCAATAGTTCATTAATTAATCGGTATAGATATGAACATAAGAATAGATACTTTAAAAAGTATGAAACATTTATAAATTTGTGTTGACACAGGGGCGTCCACTCAGAAATGATGAATTAATCGAAACCATATTTTAATATTTTGAATGATATTAAGTAGCCTATAAATAATGAAAAGTAAGTAATGTAGGAAGACATTATAAGAAATAAGTTTCATAGATTAAGAGAAAGTCACCGTAATGAATTCAATATTCAAATTACTACATAACAAAAACTATAAACGTATTGCTCAAGAATTGAAATCTACTTTTTTCGTCTTTGTATACATATTTTTGTAGAGCGGAAAATTTAAATATAGTTTTTATTAAAAATGTGTTCTTGGTGAATTGGAAGGCCAAATAATGGAAAAATTACCAGATATCGTATCTTTCTCGTGTATTTTTTTTTGAGGCACATATTTACAATAATGGATAATCAGAAGCCATCTGCCGTACAACTGTTTCAGTTGAGGGTTTACTTTGAGATGCTTTTAGAAGACGGTGGTTACACGAGGGTTTAACTCACCAAGGAAAAACCATTTTTGGCCAAGAGGATTCAGCAAAAACGGCTGAACAGATTTTCATTTTGTCAACCGATGTTTGTTCATTCGCTTCATATGCCCAAACTACCTAAGCGCACTTCTTTCATACACTTTTGACAAGGCCATTTTTAAACCGCACTCTTTCCTTAATTCTTCATTCCAAATTCATTCAGTCTTTTATCCTATCCACTTTTAGTTGTTGGTGTAGATAATTTGCTACATTAGGTTTATCAACGCCTTTGAGAATTCGAAAGTTATACAAAAGCAATACAGGAGGATTGAAAATAACAATAAAATAGAACACCCCCAATACATACATGTGTTCGTGTTTTAATTGAAATAAAACATTTATGTAGTATTACAGAATAGCGCATAGGAATTTCGTATGACACTGACATTCGTATCGGCACTATACAGAATGTCCGCTAATTAAGTTCCAGGAACTCATCTAAGGATTTTTTAGGCAAAAAAGCAAAAATCTTCCAGTGCACATAGGGCCAATTCTCAACGGTTTAGGAGATATGGGTTTTCAAAGTTGCCCTATCTACCCGAAGAGTTTTCCATAGTTTTGCAAGACGGGGCACCAACTCACTACGTTCAAGTTGTAACTCAATTCTTAAATCAAAGTTACCCAAATCGTTGGGTAGGGAGGAATGGACCTGTCCCATGACCACCACGTTCGCCGGATTTAAATCCTTCAGACTATTACAGGTGGGGTCACGTGAAATCAATTGTTTATGGACGGACCAAACCAGTCACTAGAGAAGACCTGATGATAAAGAATATAAAGTGGCAAGGCGAGCTTATACGACGAGCACATCGATGAAAATGGGTCGCATTTTGAACAGATTTAATTTTTATACTGTGTTGCTTGTGCTGTGTTATTGAAATTACATTGGTTTTGTTATAGAACATTTGATTTTCACAGTAAACATTATTGGTACCAAATTAAATCCCAGCAATTTGTGTTTGAATTTAAAAGACAATAAAATAAGTAAGAAATCGGTTTTTAATAATTTTTAAATTAGTTTTATTCACTCATAATGGTAGTGCTATGAAAACCTCTTTGGGTAGATAGGGCAACTTTGAAAACCCATATCTCCCAAACCGTTGAGAATTAGGCATACGTGTACTAGAAGATTTTTTTTTTGGACTAAAGAATCCCTATACGAGTTCCTGGAACTTGATGAGCGGACACTCTATAGATTCTTTAGTATCTACATTTGTAACTGCTCATTGATTGAAATTTGCCATCAAAGAGAATTGTATTATTACCGCTATGGATGAAATTAAAAGGATTGGATTTTGGAAAAACATTGAAACACAGAGAACATTCACTCTCTGCGCCCATAAGTCATTTATCAAAAACAAGAAAATTACTGGACCCTCATCCCGAGATTCAACGAATTCATGACTATCCTGTATTACTGGAAATTATTGAGCGAATAGTAGCGATAAATGTCCTTTCTAAGAGAAATGTTTTCGCGATTGAAGTAAGATCTCGTTTTGAGAAAACTTCTAAAAAAAGTTGCTTCTGATCATTTATTGAATCGACAAATTTCATTTTTCAAAATTCCATGTATTCTTATACCGCTGTTATATTTGCAGTTATCATTTTGTGGAAACAATTTTTGAATATGAATCCCAAAGGATATAATTCATATCTAAATAACTGTTAATATGAATAGAATTTGAAATTGAATAATTTGAGTGAGTGAATATTTAAAATTCGTTTTTATTTTGAGCCTTATAATCTGCATTTCTTATGCATTTATGGACTAACAGCGTCAAAGAAAAAGTTTTCAAGAAGTTACTAGGTCCTTTCATCGTCAAACACATAATTTTTGTTACCACAGTTTAATATTATGTAGGAGATTAGGCTTAGACGTTTCTGAATCTAAATGGTAAAAAGTCGTCTCTTCATGTATTTTTTAGTTACCATCAGTTATTGTTTGAAAAAATTGAAATGGATTTTAAGCATTGAATCTGTAATCTTGTAGTCTTTAGGTTATAATTGTTATGAATATACCTATGTAAGAAAGGCGGTTTTTCTAATTTTCTAGTTATTATTAAAAGGGGCAAGTATAGGCAGAGGAAAAAGCTTGTGCGCTTATCGTAGAAATAAAAAAAGCAATTTGTCTCCATATTCAGAAAGAATAATTAGATAGGTTCTAGAAAAGTCAGTGTACTCATTTCAATAGTTCTGATTTGCTATTTCCTATTTTTGGCGTAAAAAAACTTTTAGAAACGACTAAAAATTCCCTAAAAGAAGTTTCAGAAAACTATGCTCCACGCCCTTGTTACGTTTTTATTGAATTGGTTCATCTCGACGGATCGATACGAAAATTTTATAGACGTCACCTCACGATTTCCATTCATAAAGTATCATGGAACGTTGGCCGATGTCCCATTGAATCATACAGTGGGAAACAATAAAACGAGTGGTCGTTCATGTAAGGAAAGGTCATCGTTGTTGAATTATATTACGACCGAGCGAGCGCCCTCGATTCATTGTAATCGAAGGAAAACAACAACAAATTTTCCAAATAGGTCGCCAGATAATTTTCACGAATTAAAGAATGAGAAAAAACCGAAAACGACGAGCGCAGCCGTTCGTTATCGCCTTTGTCGAGCACCTGCCTCCGGTGCGCACCTGACGTCGTCCAAATTTACCCCACACAATTCTTACTTACAACAAACACGCACGAACAACACGAACGGGACACTACGAACAGGGAAAAACGTACAGGACGACAAAAGGCGACGCCGCCCATCGGTCGGCGAACTAACCCGCTACTGGAACGAACGACACTCGCGATGGAATTCCAGCAAAATGACTCACCGATCCGCACTCTCTCGACCGGGAGATTTACCGGAGCCGTCGTCGCGGTTGTTGACGATCAAACGAAAAACGAGAGAAAAAAAAGACGCGAAATACGAGGAAAAACGTACGAACAAACACAGGCTCCCCCGCGACGTTTCGATCGTAGCGCTGGAATAGCAGGGAAATGCAGCCGTCGCTGCGTCGCTTATATCGAGCGAGCGTACTCTCGGACCGAACTCGACGGAATTGGATAAAAACACCGCGGCTTCGTTGTGCTCGTGCATACGGGACGGGACTGTTAACCGAAGACGGGGCCGCGTTGCCGTTGTTACGCGATTCCATTTCCCTTTCGTTGCACCACACTCTTCAGGTGCAATAGCGAAACCCAATAGAAATCGAATATCCTTTTTGGCGTTAGAGTTCCAGGAAAGAGAATTTGAAGTCATTTTGATCACTTCAAGAAAAAGCAGGAATTTTCAACAGAATTTTCCATCTGGTCTTCAATCAAAAGCTACCTTTCCCTATTCAATCCTTTCTTGAAACCTCGAAGCTTCAGTCGTGCTTCGCATATATTCAGCAGTTGTCTAACAAGCTGGTGGATGATACTGTTTTCGGAGGTGGCTTCGCACTAAGGATCATACTGATCTGGATCGGCAACATTCAATTCCTTGATTATTTCGTTATTTCCTGTTAGGTGGATGTTTTTATAAACAATAAGTCGTTAATCCCTATATTCCATCCATCAGAAATCATGAATGAGTTGTTTCAATATGTAATTAATCGGTTGGATTTCCTTACATCACTAAGGAGACTTTATGTAGATGCCTCCATTTTGTAGATTCCTCATGACGAAATAGATTATGTATTAACCATGAAAAAATTCTATTCATGTATATTGAAGTCAATAACTGTATTCCTTTTTTAGATATTCTCATCATCAAAAAAGTACCAAATTTATTCACTAGGACTAGATGATCTACCAAACCAATCGCACGAAGCGCTCAAGTAGTTACTTAATTTTTTGAAACAGTTATTCCGTTCAAGACAGGATAAACATAATAATAATAATAACAATAATAAGCTTCATTTTTTCCTCTTTTCAATTCAGAGATGGCCCCTTAATGTCTTTAGACTGATTACAAAAGCAAAAAAAAATAAAGAATTCCAGGTTTAACATAATATGATACACAAACTATCACCATTAAAGGAGTATCCTTGTGCATGGTTTTAGTTGTGTGAAACAATAACAACTACAAAGTGCATCAACCCAGTTTGAAAAAAAAGAGAAAGAAAAAAAAAAGAACAAAAAAGTACTGTACAAGTAAGTACCGTCTACAGGTGAAGTAAACTCAAACAAATCGCTTTCTTGTATAGGCTGTATGATTTTGAGTTCTTGATCGTGTTCGGGAGGTTATTGTAAGTTTTAGGGGCCAGATATATAAAACTTCTCTGGGAGCCCGTTTTATTTCATTTAGGAACAACATAAGAATGGGACGCATTCCTTGTACCGCATCTGTGGTTAACATTAAGCGCATTTGACTTGTTTTTTTAGTGAAGAAGAAGTAGGGCGTTACAATAAAGCTGTCTCATATCAAAGAGTCGTCTTGCCTCATTATATAAAGAATCTGACGGGTAAGTATTACTTCTACTGTATTTTATTTTTAAGAAGCGCTTTTTCTCAGATGGACATTAAGAGCTCCCCGACACCAGTATCCCATAGGATAGCAATGATTGGAAAAGAGCAAAATAAAGCGACCTTAGCCTATCAATGTCGCAAAACGCCTTGCACTCCCTAAATAAAATGAAAAGAGTGTATCTTAATTTAATTACCACGCTTTTAATATGGTAGTTCCATCGCAAGAAACTATCGATCACAATTCCCAAATATTTAATCTTTTCAGTTTTGCGAATCTGGATCAAAGAGGAACCAATCTGTATGTTCAATGTGTCAAAAACTGGAAGATTGGCAAGTAGCTGGTGAAGGGCATGAAGACTGTTTTTGATGGATTGAAGGTAAGTAACCTTTTATTGAAAAAGTAAGTATCCTACATAGATCGCTTTCTACTGTTTGCTTCAGATGTACCCAACTCTGAGCGCTATAAAATGTTGCAGTATCATCAGCGAATGCAGTAATTCTACCAGAAATGGGCTAGCCGAAAAGACCATTCACATACAGACAGAACAGCACCGGACCCGAAACCGTACCTTAATGAACAACATAGAGAGAGCAACTATCCGGAGAGATCAGAAATGTTTTTAGCTAATGTCCCGGGTATACGTTGCACACGAGTGCAGCCGATTTAGGGGGCGCCCATAACTGCCCACGGACCTGCTTTTTATGGTGAATGGAAATTAGTAAGCATTACTATGCTTACTAAGGGATCCTTGCACACAGGCGCTACATGTCCTAGAGATGCCACTAAGAGTGATATTATTTTTTGAAATATTGCACAGAAAACATCTAACGAACGAAAATAATTTCATAATCTCTCGACTACTTTTGAAGGGATTTTTCAATCTCAAGGAGAGAAAAAAGTCGCAAGGACGCGACACATACGCATTTTGTGTATATATACTAAGGAATCATTATTTCTAAGTGAAATTGTTTTATTTACATTCGAAACTATTATTTTTCACACTTTATGTCACCGTTGACCGAATTGAATGAGTATATAGTTCCATTTACGGAGCAGCCTGTGAAGTGGGTATCCAAATGGCGGAAATGAATGATTCAATATGTCGCTGATTCATTTTAAACCGAGATAGAACCACAGGGATTCCGCAATTATTCTATGAAATGTTAACGTTTATTTATGTATGTACATTACATCAAATATGTGCGAAGGTAGGATTACTTGTCCGTTTTCGACGAAAACTTAGCGGTGCCTAAACCCTATCGCCCCATTTGTGAAGACGACTAACGTCTACCAATTAAACTTTGATCTCGATTAACATAGAATGCACAAAAGAGAGAAGGAAAATCGAAGAATTTTTCCCATCTATCGACGGTTTCCATTATGATAAACATATCGTTTGTTATTCATTTCGATTACCAGTTCGCGAATCAATATTTCACAATTAACAAGCACAACCTACTTTCCATATGCAAATTTTGAAACGATTTAGTGTAATGCATAAGGCAAACGTACATAAAAACGATACTGGATGGTAGACTTTATTTCGAGGGAAATGGAACGCTTTAATAATAATAAATAACATGATCGCCCAAAGTAGGTTGATTCAGGAAGAAAACCCATGTGTTACGAGGTACTTTGATGAGCTGAAATTTGAATACCTTTCAATGTTTCTCGCAGAGGTTTGAACTTCAAAGAAAACCAAAATCGTTATGAAAATATTCCAGATTTTTTTTTCATCAACATATTTATCTTGTCATTATCTTATTCGTCGGTTGGTTATTTCATTCGACCATATTATTACAAAGAAAAATCTTAATTTAACAAATTATCGAAGATTGTAACTTGATACTAATTATATTTGGTCAATTAATGTTGAATTATTTCAAAAAATCAGTTTTGTCGTTGGAAAAGAACGTAATCTCTAACTCTCTTCGTGGAAATGCCAATGAAGTAGTGAAGTTAAAAACCAACATTAGGTGGTCAACGGATGGTATTATCAACAAAAAATATTCTCAATGAAATAAACAATCGAGAGAAAAAACAGAAAATTTATCCTTCTATTCTTTCGATAAAATTAGGAATATTGTTGATAGGAATAAAGATAAATTTCAAATTTAAGGAAAGAGGGCATTTGTAGAATGATTGGCGTTTCTTGAAAATTGACCTCAATAATAATGGAAGAATTAAACATAAAAGATTTTATTTTATTTGGTATTATTAGTGCTAAAGAGAATTCGGGTTTTCCCTAATAGAGTGAAGAACGATGTTGACATTTTCGACTGAGGTAAACGATACATCGACGACGTATCTCTTATTAAAAATCAATAGCTATCGGTATTTCGACTGATTATGAACTTGTATTATTTCTTTTTCCAAAATTGCAGTCAATAATGAAAGAATATTTGGACGTTTCATACGACGTTTCGATCGTTATACGATCATAAACTTGTATTTGTTTAATTAAAAAACTGTTTTCAATACAACTTTTGAGTGTGGTTTAATAATTTGATGATGTTAATAATGTTGCTTAGATACAGAACACAGCTTACTGTTTAACAATAACTTTAAAATATTCCATTATGAATTATACTTAAATTTTCAATATTGTCCAGGACAATATATTGGACAAACAAAATAATATATACATAAAAGAATTTACAACCATAAATACTCTTTACGATTAAATAATGAATGTACAGCTCTTAGTAAACATTCACATAACTCAAACCACAATTTTGTTTTCAATAATGTGACAATCCTTGATAAAAAATGAAACTATCAGAAACGATTAATGAAAGAGATGATACATATCAAAAAAGAAATAAAGTCTGTCAATTTCAGAACAGATATTGAAAATTTAAGAATAATTATTGACTGCAATTTTTGAAAAAGAAATAATATTAAAAATCAATGCATCCTTAAACTTACCACTACCAGATATCCTGGTCTATAGAAACGAATTCAGGGTTGAAAATAACGGGAATATTTGGTTTATATTGGGCGCTAAATTATTATCTATTATTAAATGGAAAATGTTGATTTTTTGAAGGATGATTTTGGTAGATATTATGATCCAGCCATGAATCCATGACATCAAACTGTTGTATAGATTATTAGAATCTGAAATAAAAAAAAAGTTTTTGCTATATCGATGACATTAGAAAAATTTTGAACGAGGATGCAGAAACCGTTCCAGAGGGAAACAGCTAACATTTTGAGTTCTAGTGAGCAGTTCCTTCAGGAGAACGAACTCAGGTCATGCTTCGACAGCCATTTTAATTGTCGTAGCACTAATTCCACAAATCCTTGGATTTCTTAGTTTTCATTTTATTCAAAGTTTGTGTGCTCTCTGTGTATCTGTTTATTTGTCCAGCCGTTCTAGCGTATTCGCTGCTTTTTGCGATTCGTTTTTGTCGAGACATTATTATCCTAAACAAGGTATCAGAAAAATCTAATATAGTTTACTTTGACTGTTAACTTTTCCAATATTGTTTATTGGTTTTATCGAGAAGAATATCTGAATTTTTCGTGTCTCATTATGCTTGGAATTCCTTGCTTCGAGTTTTCTGGGTTAGTCGTACGATTTTCTGGAAAGAGTTATTTCTTGACGGTTCCGGTGGCTTCCAAAGATTAGTTTCAAAGTATTCCGAACGGAACATTTTACTTTAATATTGAAACTTTCGTTATGCTGAATAACAATTGATTATCATGAATTAATATACATTCTGATATTGTACATTGGTAAAATATAACACCTCTAAAGAAATAAAATTATTATAAATAATAAATTTCGTCGAATCCTAGTTGAATCAAGAAGGTTCCTTAAACGGGCGGCATTTCGTCCTTGACTTCTAGTTCTGCCTTTGGGACAGTTTTTTGAAAGACGACATTCTTATCAGATTCCTGATGTAACCATCGAAATCAGCTTCCCAAAGTCTTCGTTACGTTCGAAGGAAAAGTCATAGTATGTTGACAAAAATCATTATATAAGAGATAACTTTTTAGGAGGGTCCTGATGGTAACGTAAAGTCTACTTAAACATTCAGAGAATTTTGATAATTTGCACCTGTATATCACAGGCAACTCATGTATTGAAAATTTCATTTTTAGCCAACGAAAATGAAGGAAAATCGTACGATTCATCTTTTGCATCTAATTTATTTTGAAGAGTGTCAATCAACCATATATATCTTTGCGATGTCATGTAAAAACACGTAAAGAATCAACTAGGAGCATAATACTGAAACAAAAAATAAAGCTAAATACCACGTTGAATTACAAAACGATGTGCAGTCAGATCGACTTTATGGTGAATCGCGGTGCCAGACAAATAATTATAAAGATTCATAAATTCTATATTAGACCGCTTTGGGTTTTACAACCATTTTAACTCTATTACCATGTTAGACATATATATTCTAAGAAAATATATGAGTAAAAAATTAATGGCAATTACTACCGTCACTTTGAATCGAACGGAAATCATCGATGCATCATAACAGCCATTTAAAGGTAAGCCTTACATCCAAGGGATACAATATAATTATCAGTTGTTCTATTGATTTGGTTTCAAAAATGTTTCATCCCATAACGACCGAGCTAACAATTTCAAACCAAAAAAACAAGGGCAATTATGCGTAGAATAAGTAGGAAACACGTAGTCGTTGAATGAGGGTAGATATATCAGATCCGGCAACACTCCTACGCAGACCAATGACGTTGCCCCGTTGAATACGTTAGTTGGTTAATGCATCGAACGCAGACAATGAGAAGAGGAACAAAGAGAGCGAGAGGTTTGTGGTTTAATGGGTATTGTATAACGATTATTATTAAGCGCATAGAGTTACCGCCGCGCGGAATATTGTGAGAGCATTTGAAAATGCCTTGATCGGATGAATAAACAAGGATGATAACGCCGTTCACATGAATGTTGTATAACTTTATTTGATCATTGTGCCGTCGTCGGTCGATCGACATATTTTTCATATTCCCGAAGCGCGGAAATGTTGCGTAAAATCGAATCACATTCGATTCCGGAAACAATCTAACCGATTCAAATAAAGGTGCGGCTCGCGTTCCGTGTCATGTCTTCATCAATCACCTGGGCAATTCGATTTTTCACGAAATAAATATAATCGTCAAAGATAAGGTCGCGTGGACAAACGATTTGAATTAGTGATTCCTTCCGTAAAAAATATATCCGTTGTTACGTTGTCCACTTTAACTTGAAGTTGGACGTATTATTTAAATAATAGTAATTAACTGCAATTCTTAATTGTTTACTCTTAGTGTGTTGGATGAGGAAATTGGTCTATTTTTTCTAAATTTCAATTTTTAACATCTGTTCAACTGTCCTATTTCCGTGTTTACTAATAAGCAATCAATATTTAACGAACCCCAACAATCGAGTCAAGACCTTTCCGGAACTCTAATCAGACGGCGCGCGACCACAAACCGCAGAGTGAAGACTCTTCTTTTTTCGCAAATAGGTCCTACCCCCTCCAAGCAATAGTTCTGGTTGCGCCATTGTGTTCTGTGAACTGCATAATCACGAGCACGGATGGCCCATCGTCGCCAAGTCTTTGTGCTATGAGCCTTTCTTTCCCCTTGCGGCAGAAACGAGAAGCGACATTCCCTAGCTATATAAAAAACAAACGCAACTACAAAGGAATATTGTTTAGGTATGCATCCTTGAATTTACGACCATTGGTAGTGTCAGAGAGAAGTGATCGAACAAATCATCTAAATAGTTGAGACTTGGTTGGAAATTTTCCATGTCCTGAGTGTGGTAGAGAAGACATACGCCTATTTGAAGATCTACCGTAGTTAGTTTTGAAAAAACGAAACGTTAAATAAATCGAACATTTTACTGGGAAAAATCATGGCTAAAAACCCAGTTTATTCCTATCCATTCAACAAATTATTCAATATTATAGATATACAGGGTGTATCAAAAGTCCGGGTACGGCCCGATAACTTTTGGACGGTTGGAGGTAGCAAAATGAAACTTAGGGTATATTTATAACATAAAAGGAACTACCTTTCGGGGGGGTTAATCCTTTTTATCCCCCTCGCTGGAGGGGGGCAGTCGCCCAAGTTTTGTTTAGCGTAATTTCTAGTAAAAAATGCAGCTTTGATTTTAAAATTACTATTAGCGAGGTTTCAGCCCTCTAAAAAAGTTCAGATTTGCTGTAGACGTGTTTGGAAAAGGTGTACCTGCCGCTGTACCGATGAGTTCAGCAGGTCCATTCGAACTATTAGGAGACATAGGAAAAAGAAACTTTGAGAGGTTTCAGCGCTCTCTCGGTGAAAAGTTCAGATTTGCTGTAGACGTGTTTGGAAAAGGTGTACCTGCCGCTGTACCGATGAGTTCAGCAGGTCCATTCGAACGAAACGTGTTTTTTCTTTTTGGTTAATCTCTCGAGGAAGATAGAATTTCTATCCCTTACAGGAGATATACTCCAAAGAAACTTAAGGTTGAAATTCCTGATAATGATTTTTCAAATATATATAAATATACAAGAATCAGGCAAAGATGAATATCAATTGAGAGATGGATTTTGGATTTTGAAGAAATCGCAGATATCGCAAAGTGGAATGACCTGCAGAAATTGGTTTATGCAAAGAAATGTTTGAAAGGGGTGGCGAAATTGTATATCGAATCTGAAAGGGGAATTAAGACATGGATAAAACTTAAAAAATTA
Source organism: Novius pumilus (assembly GCA_020654155.1). Taxonomy (NCBI): domain Eukaryota; kingdom Metazoa; phylum Arthropoda; class Insecta; order Coleoptera; family Coccinellidae; genus Novius; species Novius pumilus. The sequence goes on along the minus strand of JAIFOV010000010.1, from coordinate 227,763 downwards.
CTTGTTGAAGAATTTGAGAGTAGGGTCAACAGTGCACAAATTCATAAAGCGCTTATTGAGAGGAAGCAAAACCCAGAAGAAAGTGTACAAGAATACTTGATCGCCATGAGGGAAATTGCCAGCAGAGGTAACGTTGAAACTGATGTCACGATTCAATATACCATAGATGGAATTCGAGGAGATTCCAGCGTTAAAATTGTGCTTTATGGTGCCAAGAACTTTTCGGAATTTAAAGAAAAATTGAGAATGTTTGAAGTAATAAATAGTAGAACTCAACCCTTAGCTGAAGTGAAAGTAGATCGTAGAAACGAGAAGACGAGGGAACAAAAGCGAGAGAAAGGAATCGGACAACGAAGCAGTAAAGAAAATGTTTTGACGTGTTTCAGTTGTGGAAGAAAGGGTCATAAGTAGGGCTAGGATAGTCATGCAAATGCATGTTGCATGCATATTGTGCATATTTTACTATTTGAAGCATATTTTGATTTAAAGTGCATGTTCGAGCATATTTTCTAATATTGTGACAAAATCTGAATAAATTCGATAACAAATGTTTCTGATTTTGAATCAATACTATTTATAACTTGTGATTCGTAACTAATACTGATTATTTCGTGGAATTGAAACTCATTCGAATTTCGAGTTGTTCATTTTTTGTTAAAATGATCAACACTTCGACTACTGCACGTATTTTGTGTTAGTAGAAATGTAATAGTAACCACTCTATTACATTCTCAAATTCTCATTCGTCTCGTGGTTTTCAAAGTAATCGGTTGATTCAAAATTAGTCGAAATGCCGAAGGATCGAAAAGAAACACGCGGTGAATTTATATTGCGTATGAAAGGAGAATTTCCCAGAGTATTTCGCTCTGATGGATCAGTTTTATTTTGTACGTATTGTGAATGTGTGGTTCAAGGACAAAAAATATTTCAAGTAAAACAACATATTGCATCATCGAAACACAAAGTGGCCGTAGATAGAAGGAAGAAAATTTCCAATAATGCAATAAGCCAATCTTTAATACCGAATCATCAACCAAAAGCAGGACCAAATTTGCGGGAATTCAATCTGGATTTGTGCAAAACTTTCGTTGAAGCAAATATACCGCTAAGCAAAGTCAATCATTCGAGTCTGGTGCAATTCATCGAAAAATACACTACACATTCGGTTCCTGATGAAAGTACACTGCGTCGAAACTATGTGCCTCATCTGTACAATGAAAAGATTGAGAAATTGCGCAATAAGGCTGATGGAAAATATATTTGGATTACTCTGGATGAAACGACAGACGTTGAAAAAAGATCAGTTGCGAACTTTCTTTTTGGCATTTTGGATGATGAAAGTGAGAGCGGAAAGTCGTATTTGCTGAATGTCAAAGAATTGGAGAAATGCAACGCCAACTCAATCGCAACATTCTTTAATGAATCGCTAATACTTTTGTGGCCGAAAGGTATAGTTTTTTTTTACATTGAAGTGACCGACGGTTTATCCCGGAATTTGTTGAATATGTTTCTTTTTTTTTATATGAAAGGAATCCAATACGACAAAGTGATGCTAGTGACTACCGATTCTGCTGCGTATATGATCTGTGCCATGAAATCTTTACGTGTGCTTTTTCCGAAGATGTTGCACGTTACATGCTTTGTTCACGGATTACACCGCTTGGGAGAATTCATTCGTTCACATTTCTCCGATGTAAACAATTTGATTTCAAAAGTAAAGGCGGTGTTTGTAAAAGTAAGTATTTGGAATTTTTATGCGCGTCGTATAGTTGAAATATTGTTTCAATTTCTTTTCAACTATTTTAGTCACCTGCACGGCGACATTTATTCAAAGAGAAATATCCAAATACACCGTTACCACCGGAACCTATTGCTACTCGATGGGGAAGTTGGCTTGAAGCTTGCGAGTACTATGCCGATCATTTTGTAGCAGTGAAATCGATAATCGACGATTTAAATGTAAAAGACGCTGAATGTATTAGGGAAGCAAAGAAAATACTTGCGTTCCCCAGTATTTGCCATGATTTAGCGTTCATAAAGCCAACTTCATGTTCGTCGTGCATAAAATTAAACAATTGGAAACGAAAGGTTTGGAAATGAAAAAGTGCGTAGATATATATGAAGAAGTTCGCTCGATCTTGAACTCAATGGAGGATAAAGACTTCCACACAAAGTTTGAAGAGATTATAGCTCGTAATGTGAACTACAACGTTTTGGTTAGGATTAAAGATATTTTGAATGAAAATGTACGAAATGAGAGCCATAGCGTTTTGAATGAATACATAGCATCGTTGATGCCATATGAAATCGCGCTATTCAAATTCGCCGTTGTGACGTCAGTGGATGTGGAACGTTCTTTTTCAACCTACAAGTCCGTTTTAAGCGAGAAGCGACCATCTTTCACGTTTGAACATCTAAAGCACCACCTTGTTTTGACATGCAACAAGGACCTGTTGTGAATTTTTATATTCTACTGCAAATGTAATGATATGATGTGAGACATGCATGTACATACTGAAATAAGAACATTTGCTGATTATAAAAAATGAAGAACTAATTTTCCAAACATATTTTCACCGTCTTTAACATAATTCTTCTATTTTTTTTGTTATTTTTTAGTGCATATTCTTGAGCATATTTTAAGTTTTTTCGTGCATATTTGCATGCATATTTCAGCCTTTTTTCGTGCATAACTATCCGAGCCCTGGTCATAAGTCAATTGATTGCCCAGATAAATCGAAAGGAGCGAAATGTTTCAAATGTAATCGATTTGGACATATTTCAAAGAATTGTGGAGATAGAAATAGAGCGACAGCCGATACTGATATGTTGGTAGTGGAACGTTTTCCAAAAAATTCGATAAAACTAAAGTATGGTTCAATATTAATTGATACATTGTTTGATACTGGAAGCGACATCAGTGTGATAAGAGAAGATACCTATAACGACCATTTTAATGAAATACCATATGCAGATAAACGGACAACCGTAAGAGGTTTGGGATTTCATGAAGTTGATACCTTGGGGTCATTTAAAGCAGATGTGGAAATAGACGGAAATAATTTCAACATACTGTTTCATATCTTGCCCAATAATGCAACAGGATTTCGAGCTATTTTGGGGACCAACATATTAGCGCAAGCATTTGTCACCATTGATGAACATGGAATTAGATTCGAATCAAAGGAAAACGAAACTCAGAAGTGGTTCATGAATATTGAATTGAACGAAGACGATAATCGAGTAGAACTGGAGCATATAGAAGATGTTCACACTAGATTGGAAGTCGCTAGTTTATTGCAAGAATATCCACCCGAACACGTCAAAACCACTGATGTCAAAATGAAAATTATTCTGAGAAGCGACGAACCTATTTATCAGAGGGCGCGAAGATTATCAGCACCAGATAAAATAGAAGTGGATAAGCAGATAGAGGAATGGTTAAGCAATGGAATCATACGTGAAAGCTGTTCTGATTTCGCCAGTCCAATCGTTATAGTTAACGAAAAAGACGGAATTAAGAGAATTTGCTGTGACTATCGGAAGCTAAATTCAAATATTATAAAAGATCGTTTTCCATTACCACTGATCGAAGATGTACTGGACCAGCTAGAAGGGGCAGTATATTTTACAACTATTGATCTCAAGAATGGATTTTTCCACGTCGAAGTAGCCGAGGAAAGTAGAAAGTATACTTCGTTTGTAACTCCCACAGGGCAATATGAGTTTTTAAGATGTCCGTTTGGGTTATGTAACAGTCCTGCTGTTTTTCAAAGATACATAAGTCACATATTCAGACCGTTAATAAAGAAGAACATCTTAGTTTTCTATATGGACGATTTAATAATTCACAGTAAAACGGAAAAGGAAGGTTTAGTAAAGTTGAAGGAAGTATTGAAGGTTGCTGCCGAATATGGTCTCGAAATTAAGAAGAAAAAATGTCAGTTCTTGAAAAGAAAAGTGGAATTCCTTGGATACGTTATTGAAGGTGGTAAAATACAGCCCTCGATAGAAAAAACCAAAGCTGTTCAACATTTTCCGCTACCAACGACGAAAAGACAAGTTCAGTCTTTTTTGGGACTTACCGGTTATTTCCGAAAATTCATTCCTTCCTATTCACTAATTGCAAAGCCGTTAAGTGATCTCCTACGAGAAAAGGAATTATTTGCGTTTGACGTCGCACAAAAATTAGCGTTCCAGAAATTAAAAGAAATGTTGGTTTGCGCACCGGTATTACAAATCTTTCGGCGAGGTGCTTATACCGAATTACATACTGATGCTAGTATGTATGGGTATGGTGCGTGTTTGTTACAAAAATCTAATGTAGACGACAAATTACATCCGATCTATTATTTCAGCAAGAAAACGACACCAGCAGAAGAAAAATATACATCATATGAGTTGGAAGCTCTGGCTGTCGTGAACGCCGTAAAGAAGTTCCGAATATATTTGCTAGGTTCAAAATTTCGTATAGTAACAGATTGTTCAGCCTTTCAAAAAACATTAGAGAAGAAAGAAGTCTCGACAAGAGTCGCAAGGTGGGCGCTCATGTTAGAAGAGTATGACTACGAAGTAGTTCATAGAAAAGGAAACAACATGAAACATGTCGATGCTTTGAGTAGGTACCCGATGGTATTGGCTTTGTCTGAAGAAAATGGCTGCATTGAAAGAATTAGGAGGGCACAACAGCAAGATGAAAAAATTCAAGTTATCAAGAAGCTTATAGAACAAGGAACTGAATATCAAGGATACTTCATGAAGCATGAAATACTTTACAAATATGAAGGAGGAAAAGAATTACTTGTCGTTCCAAGCGCTATGCAAATCGATATAATTAGGAAGATACATGAAGTTGGTCATTTCGGTATGAAGAAAACCGAGGAAATAGCTAAAGAGGAATTTGCAATTCCAAAGCTAAAAGAGAAGGTGCATAAAGTCATCACCAATTGTATCAAATGCATATTGTCCAACCGGAAGGAAGGAAAACAAGAAGGGTTGCTTCATCCTATATCTAAGTTAAATGGACCATTAGATACGTATCATGCAGACCATTTGGGGCCTATTCCTTCTACAAGAAAAAACTATCGGTATCTTTTCGTTGTTGTAGATGATTTTACGAAGTTTACTTGGCTCTATCCGGTAAAAGCGATAACTTCGAAAGAAACCATTTGCTGTTTAGTTAAACAACAAAATGTTTTCGGAAATCCCAGACGTATAATCACAGACAAAGGAACAGCTTTCACTTCAGACGAATTCAGCAACTATTGTAAGGAAGAAGCAATAGACCATGTGACTATTACAACGGGCGTGCCTCGTGGAAACGGACAGGTAGAACGAGTAAACCGTACAATAATTCCGGTATTAGCAAAACTCAGCATCGAGGATCCGACCCAGTGGTACAAGTATGTTGATCGTGTACAGCGTGCTATTAATTCTAGTTACCACAGAGCTATTGGTAATACTCCATTTGAAGTTTTAACTGGTGTAAAGATGAGGAAAAAGGAAGATATATTAGTACTTGAAGCTATAGAAAACGAACTTCGTAAAGAATTTGATGACGATCGATTGGCTCTGAGGAAAAGCTGCCGGGAACATTTAATTAAAATTCAAGACGAAAATAGGAGAGGCTATAATTCAAGAAGAAAAGATGCCACCAAATACAAATCTGGAGATCTTGTAGCGATCAAGAGAACCCAGTTCGGATCGGGACTGAAGCTACGGACGAAATATCTGGGACCTTACAAAGTTACCAAGGTGAAAGATAATGATCGATTTGACGTTGTAAAAGTCGGTGATAACGAAGGTCCTATGAACACGTCAACTTGCGCTGAATACATGAAATTGTGGGCATTATCAGAAGAAAGTAGTGAGTCCGGGTCGGACTCATAATTGGATGGCCGAGTGTAGGATTCGCGAATAAATTTAATGGTTAGAATAATATTTTTTTTATAAGCAGGCCTCTCGGTGATAAATAATGTAAAAATCAAGTAGTCGTAGAGTAGTTAGTTGAAAAACATATGAATTAAGAGGGTTGTTATATTTTTGCACGCGAGAATTAACGACGGAATAAAGAGAAAAGACGTGGACAAAGATTTATTCAACTAGGAATCAACAAATTCCTACATAAATATACAAGAATTGCTCGTGTAAAGATATAATATTTGAATACACTCAATTTCACATTTGAATGAATATTGGTACCACCTTTTTCACCTTCTTAAATTGGGCTCATCCCGCTCCCAATTGCCTAAACCCTAAAGGATATTCAATACGGCCCAATTTCATTTTGGAATACTTTTTGACGTCGTATCTCGGAGAATACCATCCTGAATAAAATAACTCCAACTAAATTCCTTTTTATATTTGGTGGATGCGCAGGGATAGATGCTCCAATACTTTTCTATTAAAAATACACAATAACCAGTTGCTGCGTCAACATCAGATGTTTCACGAGCTACTTAAATGTTTTCTTCTGAAGATTACATCAGATACGCCTACTAGGATGCATAGGGATTACTTCACCACTACTGTTGAAAATAACGGTTTTCCAAAAAACTTCTGCTCGCGGTTGGCTGTGAACGGCATTTATCGAAAACACGTGTGTCTGGGATAGCTTCGCAAAAATTCCGTGACAGTTGTCGTTAAAAAATGGTAGGAACCTAGGAATGTATCAAGGAACTGCGTTTATGTTCGAAAAAGGAAACCACAGCCTACTTCGACCAGAGATTTTTTGAGACACCCGTTAATAGAGATGTGGTGCGTCCCTACTGGTGCCCTACTTGAGTGATCATCTGGCCTTGTTCTTGGCGTTTTAAGGTGTTGTTCTAAACAGTCAAGTGTCGTCTAAATATTTGAGGAATCTACATGATCTGGATGATGTGATTGCTATTACTGATTACCAACACGGCTTTTTAAAAGATAGATAGATACTGCCTACTAACGGATGGAGCGGGGCGTTTTCTTCGATCTGATACTCTGAATTGATGGAAGCCGGTGTAAAATGGAAGTTTATGGATTTAGGGGGAGAAAAGTGAAATTGATTGAGTCCTAATTATTTTCCCAAAAATGGATTGTTAAGGTAGATGATGGACTCCCTCGTCGGAGCTGCCCCAGGGGTCTGTTTTGGACCCCTGCTGTTTTTGCTGTTTATGAATGACGTTTGTGATTAAAGAAGAGGAAGTGCCGAAGAATGTTTTACATATTATATATGTTTTATATATATATATTATACGTCCGTTGTGGTGTGGGCGCGGACGGTTGGTGAATTGGGCGATAAGTTGACGGCTGTTATTGACAACTTCAAAGAATGGTATAAATCAAATGATATTATCTCAAACCTGGACTAAATAGTGTCAATGAACTTTAAATATTTGATGTGAAGGGAGATGATTGAAATTTATGAATTCGAAATCTTAGTAAAAACAAATTTTTGGGCTTTAATTCAGATGATGCGCCAGCTGAAGGAACCACACACAATCATCAATTATTATTTTGCTATAAATAAAGTGCAGAACGAAATGATAAAAGTTTTGGGCTGAATGAATCTTGCAGGCAGCATTTAGGTGAATTGGACACCCTCCTCTGTTTATACATGTTCAAGTTATTGGCGAACATAAAGCCAGCAAAGTATCTTACTCTAAATTTCACGAATATGGAACTTGTAATGGTAGTGCCTCTGGTCCAGAATAACACAGAATATGAAAAATCCCCCTTTTATGCATCAGATTGATGCAGATATGGTGAATTGCATATGAAAAATCTATTTCTCAATAACTGTTATTACTCTGCCGTAGAATTTTATATTGATAGATTTTGTTTATTATTATAGATAAGGTGTACTTTGATTTATGCTATTAACAGTATTGACACATACATCATCCAAAATGTATTGTAAAAAATTACGAATACTTTTGTTTAAACCCAATATATTTCATTAGAAAATTTGGGATATTGTGCGGTAAATTCAAACGAATATTTAGAGTTCAACAAATCGTAGTTTTCAAAATGTTTAGCGGAATTGGAAGTGATGACGATTAATCGATTAGTAACTTAAAAAAAGAGCGTATGACAAAGAAAACTTTCTGAGATTTCTTGTAGTAATGCGAAACCTTAGCCTTAGTCTTGACACAGGTCGACCATAAATATGCAAAAAAAGAGTGAAATTAACAAAAAAAAAGGACGGTACCTCTTCAATTGATAATAATTATTAATTAATAAATGTATAATGATTGATTAGCACGTGGAAAGCCATTTTTCCTTCGCAGAAATGTGTTTTCAAGAAATCATGTAAAATTTAATCAAAAGTGCATAAGTGGGTGAAAACAAAACTCAACGAATCAGAGTGCTAAAATCCCATAGAGAAAATGCACTTTTTCCACAGTTGAAATTTTATGGGAATCTTTTGATATTTCCGTCAGGTCAAGTCCGGTTAAATAAGCTGTCTGGTAGATAAATGATATCTGCCAGTTATTTTGTTAATCGATATTTGGTTATGTGATAAACGCGAATGAACTTGACCGACGGTTAGCGGCTACCTATAATGTGCGACGGATTTGCATGGACATTGATGACAGCCATAATATTTTTACATTCTGCGTCACTGAGATGAATATTTTGCTCAAGTTGAGCTTTATTAATAAAGAGCAAAAATTAAAAATTGGATACTATCTTCTACCTTTTTTGCAAAACATTGTGGACAAAAAATTTTAAATCGTGTATCAAAACCATCCATTTAAGATATTTAAGACATCAGGGTTTGTCGCTTCGTTGGGGGGAATGAAGAAACAACTGCAAAATTCGGGTGAAACAAAGTTCACATATAAGGATAAAATGCTGTTATTAGAGTTAGTTCGGCAAAGCTACTTTTTTAGAAAAGAAGTATTAGGAAGTTAGTTAGAGGAGCGGAGGAGACATCATATTTGTTGCATCTATACTGATGAAGTTAAATTTTTAAGAAAAAAAGATGTTTTGACTAGTTTGGATTGGGACTCATTGAACGTGTTAGTAATGCGTTCTAGAATTTGGCGAAAATACTGATTATAGAGTGCATTATAACATAAAAAATTTACGTCAGTGAAAGTGCACTTTGTTTATCGTGAGCGATTGATACTTAATATCAGTTTGACCTTGAAACCATATCGGCACGTGGAAAAGTCGATGCATAGTTGGATGCCTTCCAAGGAAAGACACTGTTTCCTCGTCACGGTCATGTCGAATCTCCCCCTTTGTTGTTTCTCGAGTAATCTAATCAGGCCTTCATTAAAAAGCCAATAGGTGGGCTTGGGCGTTCGAGCGCTGTGTCGTCTTCAATTCAGTCCATCTAATTTTGCGTGAGATTGAATCGAATCTCGGAGAGCAAAACATTTCGAAACATCGCCCATTACCGGTGAAGGATTCCCGTAAGGGCTTTTCGATCCCGATTGTGGGGAATTTTCGGTCTCGAAACCGATCGGCCTTGTCACGAGTTCTCCAGATGGACCTATTGAAAGTTTCGACAATCTCGTCTCAGCTGATTTCATGATACGACTATCCGGCTAAGCGATTGGAAAAGCCTCATATCGAATTTAGCGATACCGCGAAAGCAATCTCATTATTTCCGTTCCCATTTTCCAGCTGATCCTTGAATGTTCTTAATCTTCAGAGACAGTTGCCTGTTTCCTTTCAATTCCTCATCGGAAAATCGATCGAAAGCAACTTCGAAATGCACAAAGCGTTAGGAGTAGGCGGAAAATTCACGACTTGGAAAAGTAATTGGCAGAAGACGTCTTTCAGCGCTCGACGGCTTTGGAATTTCCAATGAACCGTCTATAATTCTAGTCGATTCGATAACGACTATTTCCGTACCTCAATTTCGCGGAAAAACCGGGTATCAGGACAAAGCTGCAACTTACGGCTGAATAGGTTGAATTTAATCGTACCAACTCCAGACGTCGTTTTACGCCCCGAATAAAACAGTTATTCGTAAGGCTTTAAATAGAAATTTTAGCGGAAGTCGTTTCCATTTTTAGTTAAAGCCTTGTTGCCGTCGCTTCCATTATTTCAAAGAAACATTTGTTTCCATGGTGAATCGAACCGGTGACGCGATTATTAACATTCACGCTTGGATACGGGGGTTGTTGAAAACGTCACATTTGACATTTCAACGTTGGCATTTGCAAATTGCGTTTTCAACCACCTACACAGGGATTTCGATATCGCGCGGAAATTGGAAGGCGAAATTCGACCGTGTAGGCGTCATCTCTGCTGGAGATTGTGATTTCGGAACGTTTAACGACGAGGAAAATCGCACCCACGTAAATAGTCATTACTTGGTTTGATCGCCCTTGAATTTCCAGAAAAAATTTCTCCACGAAATAGTGTCATGAGTAGAGCAAAGTGGCAATCGATTTTGAATCAATCATTCGAAACCTGTCCACATATAAATTTGAAGAAACATAATTACGTTATTGCTTAGCAATTGAGTTTAAGCTGATTGAGATTGGTGGAGTCACGAAGATGAATATTTTAAAGCTTATGGTTTAGATATATTAAGTGACTACCAACAAGCAAAAAAAAATTATTTTCATGATATTTTCCGTTATTATTTGCAAATTTAAAAGTTGTTCATAATGATAATCTTTTAATTGTCAAACTCGGTTTCTAATAGAAGGAAACCCTTTCGTTCAGAAAATTACATCATGATAATGTGAACCATCAAGCATCTCTGGTGATCGCTTGGCTTGGAGTAAAGACGCCACATTCAGAATACCATCTGGTAAGGTCTCAGTAGAATCCTCTCGACAGAGTGAAAGTGGCATCGACAAAGGTTTGCGAAACCTACGTGGTTCAGTTTCTTCTCAACTAAGTATGAAATATAAAAAAAGACATTAAAAATGGAAGAAAACCGACAAGAAATATTTGAAATTTTCACGAAAAAGAATACATACAAACTCAAAAATTTCTCGAAATTGATCTTTCATAATTGAAAAACACAATATTTGGAATGTCGATAAATATCGACAAGATATTGTGAAAATTGCACAAAAAAAGGAGAGTCAAAAAGTAAAACAATGAGAATCTAGAAAACACTAAATATTCGACTTTTTAGATCATCTTGATTCGTGTTTAACTCCCCTTCCATATTCGGATTTTTGCTTCATTATCCTCAGATTCGATGCGAACAAAATGTTCCCCGAGCAAAGCACCATCGCCGTTTCCGTTTTGGAGACCTAGTCGTCAATAAGTTTTAAAGGCAATCTCCTACACAGGATGAGTTTTGCGATCATGGCTTTAACACTTGGCACTGGTGGTGTATGACAGGAATCATCAACCCTATCAGGAGATGATGTCTACATTTCAAAGAGATTCAGTAAACTCTCACTAAGATGCTGCGCTTTAAGCCAAGAAGGAACCGCAGTCGCCCTTAATTCATCAGCCTCAACCTTCTTAGATAAATCCATATCTGATGTAGATTTCGAGGTCATAATTGTTCAGAAAATTTAATGCCTGTTGGAGTTATGTAGTTTCTAAGAATTACAAAGGAACATGATTGCCATAGCAAATTTTCAAAATTCTCAAAAATTTTTATTATGCTTTCAATGAACGAGCCATATAACTCAGTAGCAGCGCTAGAAAAAATATTAACATCAGAACATCGCGAGGCCCTTTTACAATATTTCTGATTCAAGTTACTAAAAAAAGGTTCCGAGGGGCTCCCAAGGCGTTGACGCCGTGGATTCATTGAAGGGCAACTTTTTTAAATATTGCCCACCGTCCAATAGTTATCGTAAATCACATATCGGTCTACGCACGTGTCGCTGATCATCCGATCGACTCAGCGAGTTCCTGTGTAGGAGCAACAAGCAGGCAACTGAAGAGTTGCTAAAGTGTACAGGAACTATGCGTACCTAAAAGTTGTATACGACAAGCAACTTTCTTTACGTGTCAACGTGAAAGTACCAGATTATTTGGACATCGGGAAGTTTATTGCGGAAATAGTACATTTAAGACCTCTTTGGGGTTTTTTGAATGAGACGCATGAGACGCGCACATGTAAAAACATGAAAAAAGAAGGAATTGTAATATTAATCGGTTTTTGGCCAAAAAAAGTAAATAATTACACATTGAGTTAAACTATAAATTAATGTTTCATTCATAGCATTAAAGTGAATAATATAATACACGTCAATTTTGTTGTTGAATCTGTACTAACAAATTGCACTAATTGCTGAAAATTAAAATGAATAAGACTAGTCATAAAACGTTATACTGAAAAATCCGATTGAAGGATAAAAATTATCGGTTTCGTTCCCAACTCATTAATTTTCAATATAATTTTCATGGAGGCTCTTTTCCCAGTCTTTTTGATTATACAGATATTCGACGCCACGCGTGATCGTCTGAAAAATTTTTCATTCATTTCAAAAATCCCACACATTTCACACGAATAATTATGTAACGATTTTGATTGACGGCGATAAAACGCACGAGGATAAATTCGAGCAGTTTATCAAAATACCAGTCAACGAAACGAGCAACTATAATTCCTCGTTTGAAACGATCGAAATATAGTTCGTGTTGAGCTCTCAATTGATTTTTATTATTTCACGTGCTAGAGAAAAACATCATCGTATTTCTATACTGTGAACACATCGGAGGCCATATCTTATAATTGGGACGATCGTACAAATTTTCAAATATCTCAAGGACACAGTAATCTTTTACCGATTAGATATATAAAATTCCGAGCGAGAAAGCGCGAATGTTAAAAACGAACATACGCGACGTTATATATACATATATGCGGCGCATAAAAATCCTAGAACACGAAAATAGATTTTTCGGGACATTCTTGTTATTATTCCCGTCTGGTTAACGAGATGTACCAATAACGACAGTTTGTGTACATTAATTAGCGAGGTTTGATCTGGGAATCATGCCAAAATATTTACACGGACGGAACGCACAACGCAGACGGCCGATCGTCGTTTCAAAATATTGAAGTTAATTGATACAAATCTAAACAATAACACAAAGATCTACTGCCTTCAACAACGTATTCTATTATTAGATTTAATTCCGATCTGCAACACTTAAAAATGACAATGTATAAGAACGAGACAACCTTAAATTCAAGGGTGCATTGCATTTCTTTCTATCGTTCTATCGAACCACGGTTTGATTCGACCTCATAGTAGCTTTGAATGTGTTGTCTATCTACCGATTGATTACAAAAAAAGGAATTTCAATGAAGAAAACAAACAAAAAGAATTGCAAACGCTAAGTTCGTACATAAACCTGGAACTATTTTAGGCTTGCTGCACACACGCTGTAAAAGTAATCAGTTATCGGCGTCATTTCAACGCAGATAGGAGCAAGACAATTGGCGTATATGGGGAACTGCACTTAGAGCGTGAAAGTGACGCTGGATAGGCAATAAAGTATGTCAAAATAATGACGGTCGCGTGTCGTCTCTATTCGTATTTGAGACAAAAACCATGTGTCGCGGAATTACTTTCTTTTCCGAATTTACTGCGCTAAAGGCACTCGGCCTTCCTCTTGATGGCGCTCTTCGTCTAACATCTACACTATTATAAATCGGTCAATGAAAGCTTCAAAATATCCGACGCGAGTTCCACAAAAACCGCGTTGGTTCCTACACCCTATTCCGCGTCAAAAGTTATCTGCGTCCCTGTGTGCATTGCTAGAAGAAGTCCCAACCTCTGCTCCTATCGGCGTTGTTATGATGACGTAGACCGAGCCTCGGATCGCTCGAGAAAGCCATAAATAGTTGATTTGATATTAATTGGTTATCGGCGTCCCGTGTGCAGTTCCCCATATAAGCCAATGGTCCTGCTCCTATCTGCATTGAAATGACGCCAATAACCGATAACTTTTACCGCGTGTGTATCAGCGGGCCTTATACATTCACTTGATCCGAAGGTTCAAACGGAAACAAAATACAATGATGATAAAATCGTAACGTATTCCCTGCCACGAGACGTGACAAGTTACTAGATTGAATCCGATAATACCCATCTGCCTACAGCGAAACTGGAAAACCAATAGGAATCGAAAATTCTTGTTAGCTAGGCAATATCAAGAAACCGTGTTAGGCGCAGCAACTTAGACATTTACATATTTGGCGAAGCTTCTAAAACACAAGATTCATTATGATTACAAAAATTGCTTCTTGGGGCTGATGAGTTAAAGCTATACCAAAGTTTAATACGTCAGAAATCCGTTTATCTTACATGCTAATGTATTAATGCTGTTTGATGGCAGTAACACAAGTACTACTCTTGAAGACTACTACGCAAGCTAAAGGGCGAGATTTTTCTTTCAATCCCAAACTTTTTTGCATAAAATCCAATGTTTATGATTAGAAGTAACGTAGTTTGTCACTATTGCTGTTATAAATATAATAGCAATGGGATGTCTTGACCATCGACAATGTATAAGAACAATAACTGAACTTTTCGTCCGCTAAACAGCGTATGGCCAGACTATGGGCAATACAAGAAAACGAGTCTGGAGTACGACTACACCATCGAAAAATATCGACACTCTAATGGACAATCCGTGTTTCTGCATCTGATCAATTGTCCAATGTCCAACCACACACCTGCCACTGCGGAGCTGCAGTATCAAAAAAAGCTACTCACGGGTTTAGGATACTAAAAAGGCAAAGAAGGCACTCGGAGCTGAACCACATTATATGTCATAGTCTAGCAACTATTAAGTCTCATGCGACCCTTCAACCTATAGGGCTCTTTGATAAAGATGGAAAGAGATGATGGCGTAACTCGTACTGCGTTCTCTAGAACTCGGGATGTTATATGTGAATCCCAGATGGGCTACTGCTTCAACACAATGTTTTGGAATTGGGGGGGTCATTTCTTCTATTTCGACAAAAATTTTGATTTCAATACACGTTGTTAGCTCATGTCGGGGACACTAGTGCGAGCTTAAAACGTCTGGCACTTCAGTATAGGTCAGTAGTGAAACAATAGTTGTCAAAATTTGATAGTGATAATTGAGTATATTGCACTCTACTAGAGAATTAGATATCAAGAATATTGTTAAATCGCTATAATGTTCAATAACTAGAATTTGAGGGGTCAGCAGCAATGAGACAAATGTGAATGTTCTATTCAATGATGATAATGATGAGTTATTATTCTTGCGTAAAGATGAAAGCAGGATTGAAGTTATAATGTTTAATAGGAACGATACGCATTATGATTGGTAGCTTATGCTGAATGACGGGGCTGTGAAAACAATACTCTGTGAAGAAATATCACGAAATATGAACGCATAAATGAGAAAATGCGGTGTCATTGTTCAGATGTGGGCGGTTTTTGGTTACATACGTTGAGTCCTTTTCTGAAGACTGAGTACGGCAGAATATGTTCCAAGCAAGAACTAGAAGGGGGCGAAATGGCGTGGGATGAGGTAAAACTTGACCCATCTCCTCAAAGCCTGGATAGACAAGATGTAAGATGGCTTCAAATATCATATAACAAAACAACAAAACTGACAAACAATATAATATATGTTGACGACACAGTAATAATTGATAACCTAGAAAACATGGAAAGAGCTGTGAATGCCATTTTCGAATTTAGTTCTCATGAAACCTAAAAAGTAATCAGGATAATGCAAATTTGTAAGAAGGTCAACACAGATTAAATTTTCATAATTGGAAGCAGAGTGAGAGGGTGAAGAGAAAGTCATCTGTAGTAAGTGCTTAACAGGAGATATGGACTTTATATCGGAAATAAAAGTCAGCATAGAAAAGGATCATAGTACCTTTATGAAAAAGATCTGACGCTAGGCCTAAGACTACGACTGGCAAAATGTTACTTGTGTGCCCTACGATGAGGTGGGATCATGGACGCTTAATATAGAGGTGATAAGGTGAAGGATAATGCGGGGGTATTTTCTTGAAGCTATTGCCGGTATAGACAACCCTTAACAACTTCAAACAAGCCCATAAACGATCATTCTGCGGCTGCGCTCTCTTCCTCGTTTCGTTTCAACAATTTTGAACAAGTCACGCGTGGTCCAAACAAGCGCGTTAACAATTTCTGTCCTGCCAGTAGCATCTAACGGACAATTTCGAACCGAATTGAATTTGGAGCGACGTTTCAGTAGGTTATAGTACAGTCCAAGGAAACAGAAAAGGTACAGAACGTGGGGGACATTAGAAACGAGAGATTAAACCTTTTGTAGAAAACTTGGATAGATTGTTTGATATAGTGGATCAAGACGCAGAAAAATTGATACAGATCGGAGAGGACTGGGGGTTTCTTTTGGCACAGAGATTGAAGGATAGAAAAGGAGCGTGTTGGCCAATGACTGCAAATTTTTGTAGAAGACAGCAAATTTGGTTTTCAGAATTTTGAAGTTGCAAATGACACGACGAAAGGGGTACCGAACTATCTATTATCTATTACTCCATATTATAGTAATTACCAGAAAGATAATTGCCAAAGGGTATATGTAATTGTTACGATTGTAAGTTATTGTTTGATAAATCGGATGACTGTAGTATCCTTTTTTTCCTATTCTATGTATTGATATCTATGTATCAACTATACTTCATTTCTCGTTTCCAAGACTGAAATTAAAAAAATTACAAAGACTTCTCTTATTTGCCAATTATTTTTCCAAAAAAAACACGGAAGTGACGAATCCGTTAAACAACTATCGTTTACAAAATCGATTAGTTACAGATATCGGCGGTAGGAGCGCTATGTTTATAACTGATGTCATCGGCTATATCAAATCAACAACTGCTATAATTAGATGAAAAATAATTGCAAAATTAGGGAGTCGCACTTAAAGCAGATTCGTCACGTGGAAAGCTCAGGTTCAAAACACGCTCTATATGCGATTTATCAGATAATGCACTAATATATCATTGCATAAAACGGCAGAGTACTCGTTCTCGATATTATAACCTATCGAATTGATGTGTTTTAGTTCTATAGGACTCATTGATCCTAAAGAAACCCGGTGTTCTTTAAGAATAGTTTTTCGTTGTTTATACAATATTCATCGAAATTCTTTTGCTTAGGAGTAAACCCTCCAAGGGGGCGGAAAATGGTGTTGAAAAAACAATGTCTAGTGGAAAAACATTCTGAAGTCTACGCAGGTAGGTAGATCATTTTATTACAGGTAATAGTAATCTAGCCCGACAGAAAATGGATCCAATTTTATATATTACAAAAAATTCAGGCCTCTTGCCTCTTCTCATTGTTCCAATTCTGTATTATTATTATTATTATTATTATTCTTTCCCAAACAACCATATACAAGACGAAAATGCGTATTAGTGAAACAATAAAAAAGATACTCAAAATGAATTGGTTATAAAACTCATACGACGATAACACCGAAATTCAAGTGAACAACCTGAACTTTGCACATAAATGGAATAATTTTATACTAGTCTTAGCTGAAGTTTTCAACTTCGTTAACAATGTGGTTTTATCGATTGATGTTACAGAGATATATGGAACATAAAACACTTTTAGTTTAGCGGCTTGTGCGTTTCAAAATTAGCTTTTCTTTCTTTAAATAACTGACATTAGAGAAAATCGAGTTTCTGGGTACTCTAACAAAGAAGTATTAATATGAGTTAAGTATCTGAAGAGTCGTTTGACATGAGATAAAAATCATTCCTGCTCTATTTCGGTGTCTCAATAAAAAAAGAGATAAAAATGAGGAATGGCGTTCCATAAATGCTAACGAATAGGATGGCGGAGGATGGAGGAGGAACCAACCCAAGGAGAAAAAATTGATGGTAATAGGATACTTCACCAACCCCGCGTGAAAACTGAATAAAGTAGTTATTGCAAATAATATGTTGATTTCAAGTAAGATAAAAAAAATGAGATATTCACTATCTAATACGAAAAATCGATAATATTAAGGAGTTATCTGGTTCAAAGTTTTATTATAAATCATACAGATCGATTATCTAAGCCAATTGCACCAGAGAGAAAAATAATTACCAATCAACTTTTGAGAGAATTAAAGAATGTAGGAATATTTAGATGACCCTGTGTGATACATTTCTCAACTATTCACGTGACTTTCATTTGAATGGGAAAACGGTGTATTGTGCCAGAGACGTGTCGAATTTGCAAGAACTGTAGTGGACAATAAGAAAATATTGAAACCTACAATAGTGTGGCGACTGATAAATGTAGGTAGGTAAAAAAAATACCTTTCGCTAACCGAACTTCTGTTAGTATTAAAAACAACTTTCCCAAATATGTAATTCTTTTTTTTATACATTCGGAAAAAAACCGCCGCAATAATTCATTAGAACATTTTTACTGCTTAATAGAAATAATATTATGAATTATCATTGATCACAAGCATTATTAGTCAATTATACAAGTGCATAATGTTGTTGTTTATTACAGGTGAAAATGTGTAAGATAAGCGCGGGCTTAGCGAGTCCGCTAAATGTCTGGAGTAATAAACATCAAGATTAAGAACGGGTTGTAATATATTATTTTTTTGTAAAGCCAACTTAATATGCAGTGGCGTGCAAGTTTTCGACTGCCATTGTTTTTCCAATGTTTTGATAAAGCATTTTACATAATCATTTTCGTTTTTATTTTCATGAAAAACACGATATGAACAGAATTTAACATCATTAGCCATATTGCGAACACACAAAAATTCAGTTTTATGTAGCCATAAGTAAAAATTATATCTCGTCTCTGTGTTGAATTAGTTGATGGAAAAGGCATGGAAATAAAACACTGAATCGACTGAAAACGGCAGACAAATGCTTCTTTAGTAATATCAATATTCTGGATGAACTGTCTTACAAATAAATGTATCACTGTCAGACTCATGTCGTGTTTCTGAATCCTGATAAATTATGCTGTACAGAAATACATACCAAGGCGAAGTTTGAAATTCTGTTTTAATAAGAGTCATACCCCCATAACGTAATTCATTTGTTCTGGAAATGGCAGTGGAAATTAAATTTTTTCAATTACATTAATGTTTGACAGACTTAAATAAGAGGTTATTAATAAGCAATCGCGAAGGGACTGCATAAACATCTTTATTGTTGCAGTCGTAGCTTAAGGAGAACAATAACTCATTTCTATATACAAAAGCAGTTACAGTTGATGAACTATTATAAAGTGTCACCAAAGTAATATGAAAAAGCGGAAGATAATCGTGCACGCAGACGATCAAACTTTGATTGCATATGTCTACTGAATGAGGCCAGTATCAAAGATGGAAATAACACATTTATTTCACAGATTCATCTTTATGGAAACAAAATGATACATTGAATTGGTTTAAGCTTTCGCGGTCGTCGTTTTTTGAAATCACTTCCTGACGTTTCGCTGGCACGAGTGGCTAGCTTCTTCAGAGGTCTCGACATCTTCGATGCACTCTGCAGAAGGAAATTGGAAGTGATTCCAAAAAACGACGGCCAATACACCCGAAGAAACAGTATTCTACAAAATAATACATTGTTAAATCTAGTCTCAATGTGCGAAGTGCTAGTTGGCATATCATTTTAAGATAACACATCAACAAGTATGTAATTGTTTTAGGAAACTTAATGATAAGGTTGATAGAAAAGAAATATTCGAACATAGAATCGGACAAAGTAATACCAACGGAGTATAACCCTGATCAAAATACTTGGAACATGATTTAATCTTCACTAATACTCTTTGCTTTGCTCATCACTGTTTTGATCACTGGCATTCAATTGAAGATGTTGCCGGAAGGTGAGGAACAAGTTATAAAACTTATTACAATTGTTCATATTAGGAACACGTTAGTTGGTCAAACTCATAGCGGATGAAAAAATGGCAAAGAAATACCGACTAATATAATCAGCAAAACCAAGTTTGATCGTTGTAGAGAAAGTTTGAACCAGAATAAATAAAGCATATGAATGTGTGCTTGGGAAGAATTGAACCAACAAACTGCTTGGCAGAAGAATGATCCCCGTTTTTCGTTACGGCAACAACATTATGATAGACAATAAATTGCAGGAAACAGGATTGGCTCCTAAGATTTGATGGTGGGGTTTGATTCAACATGAAGGCACACGGAATAGGAACGCTTCTCAAATTATATTATATATAAATATATATAATTTATAAATATATTAGGTGTAGTAAAGAGAAATTCATGATTTTTTTTAATCGGTAGATTTACTGTACTTCGGATTGCATTATTTCGATCGAATTACACTGGATGGCAATTTTTACTGAAATTCTGTACTAAAAAACTGTTCTTGAAGTTTTGTTATTAGTTGACTTAGTTTTCTTTGTAGAAGCCTCAAAGATGGACATTAGACTAGCAAAAAAGAAAATATATATTTTACAGGCGGAAAACGCGGGCATGGGACTGAAAAATGGGTAATATTTCTGGTCCAGATATTGTAAAAGTTTATTAAGCGGAATTTTGGTTTAGTTGATAATTTTGATATCAAAAATGTACCACGCATAGGAAGGATCTAACTGTCAATTAAGCACTATTTCGATTGACAAAAACAAATGCATGCCCAAGAAAGCCTTTGAAACCACGCAAAAAAGCTTGAGGTATCTATTTTTAACGCAAAAAACCTCATGCGAATCGGCTGACATTGTGATTAATTCAAGATTGACGGCCAGGAAGGATTAGCTGTTCTCCTACGGGACTATTCTTGAATTGGAATTGTACGGTCAACTATTGGATCGTGTGAAGGAAGCCATGGTTCAGAATTGGTCAACTACGCATCCACCATATAGTCCAGACAGGCGCCAAGTGATCACCATCCGTTCCTGTCTGCGATCAACAATTTGGCTGATGGAAAATTCGTTTCAGAAGATGGCTGAAAATCGACTGTCTCAATTTTTCGCCAATAGTGACGAGGGTTTTTATGGAATGAGAGGCAAAACATAAACGATTTCTTGTAATACATAGATATTACGGATCTGCAATACGACCACGATTCCAATATCTTGAGCATCAAAATAAAAGGGCCCGCTAGTACAAAGATCCTTCTGGAGACAACAAATTTTGGATTTTTTGGATCGGGAGCCGCTACTATTTTCTTCGAATTGTCGATAAATAAAATCGTATGTAAAAGGGCCTTTTCATGATGGGACATTGATGTTTGTTGCGTACTTAATTAATCCAAATATATGAAACGAATTGTACTGAAAAATTCACGTTCTCAGTTGAAGATTGAAAAAGAACAAAACGGATAGTAAAAGTAAAGATTTTTGTGTCTTTATATTCCATGGTGACGCGTAACGATTTGCAATTGTCAAACAACATGCGCCATTGCCCCCTCCCCCATATACAGTGGCAGTGGCGTATGCTTTATTGACTATCCATCTATTAATATATGTATGTTTATCCAGTTACTCCTTACAATAATAGTAGCAACGTTGTTTTATTGACATTGCAAATCGAAAAGAAAAAAAATCGTAACAATATATGAAACTGACTGGGGGATAAATTGCAAAAATGAAAAAAGAGACATCATGTCTCATCTATTTCATATCTCGCTGAGTGATTTAAATCTTAGCGGCAGTCATCCATATCGTCCCAGTTTTTTCCGCGCTATCATGAAATATAACTAAATATATAAATGACGTATTTTTCATTTAGAACTCTATTTTCTCATGTTTAAACAATGCAGTATACAGTGCATTTTATGTGGGATTAACAAAAATACCTTTTGGTAGTAAATTCAATAATATTACAGCAAACTTTGAAATTCATTCAGAAATATTTTTCATCCCCAATAGTTTTCGAACGCAATTTGAATGATTTCAAAAACACGTGCAAAAAAAAGTCGACAAAAATAGAATTCGCATGGGAGGAGGTGTTATCAACATCCAACAACGTCTGCATAAGCAATTTGATTACATGGTAACAAATCAACGGTCGGAGAATCGTTTAGCCTTGTTGAAGGGATCAAGTAATCCGCCGTACCGAGAACCGATTAGAAGATCGCAGCGGATCCATCGTTTCTTGAACCCAAAAATCTCATTTTCATATTTAAAATATGAACCCTTTGTTCTTGAATTAATTGATACCAATAAGCAATTCGACGATACACATATGAAATAGAAAGGGAAATGTCAACTAGTAATAATAAACTGTAATCAAAACTGATAAATGTGATTTTATAAATGGTTCGAAAAATACGAAGTTTCCCAACCGACAATCGAACAGGAAAAACTTCGTCGTTCCAATTGCTGTTTTTATCCCGGAAAACAGACGAAAGAAATCGCGAAACGGTCTTCGGACCGAAAAACGCATTCTCGCGGGATCAATCACCTGAGGATGCCCAGTTGGGCAGCTTGAGCAGCTTCTTGAAGCTCGACGACCTCTTCAGACTTCCCGAACGGCTCGTATAATCCTGCTGTTGGCCGTCCATCGTCACGACACGTTCACGTACATTATTATAATCGATCTGGCGAACGTAAATAAAACATTGCGAACGTCGCGGTTACGGACGCGGCCCAACACTGACATAACCTTCGCTCGCGACGGCGACGTCGCTTCGTTCGCAAGGCGTCCCGGCGCGCAAGACCGGAACCCGCAGGACGTCCGTCTGGAACGCCAGCTGTCCCGACGCGACGCCAATCGAAACGGGAACTCGTGCCGGTTTTTTTTCGACCCGAGGGAATTCCTTCGACGCTTTTTTTTCGGTCGCTCGCGATTTCTACTCCGCCGGCAGCGGTCGCGAAACGTTCGACGATAAATTGCTCGATCCGTATATTTTGCGCCTGTAAACCAAGGAGCCTCATTTTATATGTTTTTTCAAACATGAAGTAGAAATAGCGTTTTGTTTTGGTAAAAACACTGTAACAACTGCATAACTCTTAAATAAATTTTGTTTGGGCAGTCAATATAACATAATCAATTAAAATAATAAATTGAAAAACCGTTTTGGGGGTTGTCAATTTGAAATATCACAAACCAGACTGTACAGATCTCTACTGAGGCAAGAAATTAGATATATCAAACTGATCTATGGAAAAGCAATAAGAAATACAGTTGGCTTAACTGATTGGTTGTGAAAGTGAGATTGATTGTTGTAGGGTTCAATAGAAATGCAAGGGCAAGGGAAAATTACGAAAACAGCAGAAGAATGCTGATGTTAAGGAAAACTCAAGATAAACAAAGTTATTTTGGATGAGAAACAAGATGAAATTCTCTGTTATATATGTTTGAAAGATATATGTCTCTGGTTCCTCTAATCAATGGAATATTATATTATTTTCGGAAATGAATGCGTTCAGTATGATTTTGTCTGCAGAAATTTAAAAAATGAAGTCTTTGTCGAAAGAAAAAGAGGAGAGTATCTGGCAGCAATATTCACACTACCAGTAACCAAGTTCAAACAGTTATACTTCAAAAAGCCTGAAGCACAATCTCAAATATTAAAAAAGTAACGGATAATTCTAAGATTTATAGACTCATGTCTACGCACCCTCTACGGAATGATCATATTTCTCATATCCAAGAAATCAACACAGGAAAGCAAGGTGTTCACAAATCTACAGAAAGGATGTGAGAAAACATAAGGATGCAAAGAAAAATTTATAGCTCAAAACGTAAAGATAAAACAAACAAATTTATTGATGGGATGGATAGACTACCAAAAAAAGTTTTAGATTCGATTTCACATTCTTGGTTTGATGACATACTAAACATCTACAGCGTTAATGCTAAAGTAATCGTTTTCCTACGGACAACCACGCAAAACTAAAAACAGAATTACTGGTCTCTTGTCGAAAACAGAATCCGCACAGGGTCTATCGCAATCACTAGCCGCATCTTCCAGGGATACGTCCAACACGAAAAAGTTATATATCATCTACTTGATGTAGTTGATGCAAAACTGTTGCAGGTAAGTGAATGTATGTTCTGTTAACAGAGCAACATATTACAAAGATTCGGTTATGCAGCAGCTGTGAAAACATAATCACCAAACGATTAGAAGAAAATAAAAAATACAAATATCTAAGTTTCGACCAATACATAAGAAAAGCATCAAAGAAATCAGGAAGGAAACCTAGAATGAACGGATGGAAAACATTGCGAAAATATTGTACAGTGAACTGATTAGCCGCTAACCAACACCTACGTAATCTTTGTAATAATCTACCTATTGACCTAGAAAGGATCAAGAGAAGAGTAAGAATTGAGATGACCAAAGACCGAATTTATCACACAAAGGGGGATCCTCAATCTCCAATCATAAATAAATAATGAACAGAATGAATGAACATTCAACACTGAAACTGAAGTAGCACAATTTAGACATCGTAGTACTTGACACTAAAGAACGGCAATGTGAGGGGCCAGATATGAACTAAATGGAAGATAACTCTTATGCTCTATTCAAGGGAAAAATTGATGAATCGATGAGGTAGCTACCGAAGGGAGGTTTATATTGTCAGAGGCTCATAACATCAATATAGAGCAGCAAATGAGGCCAAGATTCCGAAGAGGGAAATATCAGCAAAGACAAAAAACAAATTCTTCAAGTACAAGATTCACACATATCGAGATCAACCAAATGATGTGGCAATTGAGTTCCTAGACACTGACCAACAGAAACTAAATGTGCTCAATACCAGGCTGAGAAGATATACACAGTCAAAACAAAAAGCAACAAAACAAAGACGTAAATAACGAAAAAAAGTTTTATGGAATACTAAAAAGCGCAACTCCGAATCACCGAATAAAGAAGAAATTACAACATATTGGAGAGACCCAAAATACACCATGTGAACTAAAAATCACCTCGGTCAAAAAAGAAGAAGGCAGGCAAAATGTGAAACCTATGGACGAACCAGTCATAACAAAAGAAATGCTAACGGAAATCATATCATCTACCCACAAGAGCCCAGGAAGTGGCAATATCCATAATTTCTGGTTCAAAAAATTCTCTAGCACGCATCAGAACCTAGTGAAGTTCATCAACAAATCCTTGACACACCCTGAAAGTATACTGGAGTTTATTACAAAGGGCAAAACCTACTTATTACCAAAAGGAATAACTAGTAAAGACCCGTCTAAATATCGGCCAATCACCTACTTGCAAACCACCTCGTGTATCACCACAATTATGAACAAGCACGTAGATGAACAAACATCATGATTGAAGAACAGAAAGGATGTCGAAAACGAACGAAAGGATTGATTCAGTGATCCTGAACGAAGTCAAGAAGGAGCAGAAACAGCTCTTGTGCTGCTACGTAGACTATCAATGAGCATGCGCCTCGATCCTACATCCTTGGCTAATTGAAGTATTGGAGATATATAAAATACATCCAACCACCATCAAACTTCTCAAGAATTTGATTGAACACTGGAGAAGTCGTACAACTCACAGTAGAAAAAACAACTATTACGACTCCTGAAATCAAAAGAAGTAGAGGAATACACCAAGGCGACTCGTTGTGTCCGCTATGTTTTGAACCGGCTTTCTAAGATCAGGAATTGGCTACTCGATCAAACACAGTGAAAAGAAGCACATCACCTCACACCAACTGTAAATAGATGATCTACTCTACGTACCATCTCATGGTAAATTGAAAGAACTTGTGACGCAGGTAGAGGGATTCTCCCAAGACATATGCATGACTTTTGGATTAGACAAATGTAAAATCATCAACATCAAGAAAGGCAAATGGGAATCAGGATGGGTGACTAACTGAGTTCATGGAAGAGAAGGACCTATACAAATACTTTGGATACCAGCAGGCAAAGGCAATACACCACACCCGTATCAAAAATGCCCTTACTTAATGTCTTACTAGAGTGAGCAAGGTATACCGCACGGAATTTAACAGCAAAAATTTGTTTAAAGATACTGATTTGGAGTGATACCTTGGACAACGGATTTGGAGAACATAATGATAAAAACTAGAACAATATTGACGAAGTACAGAAAGCATCACCCTAAAGCAAGTACCATGAGGCTAAAAATGTAGGAGGGAAGAGTCTTATTGATATCAAGAACTTGCAGAACAAACAATATGATGAGACAATACTTCCACCACAGAAAAGAAGACTCACCGCAGTATATGCCATGGCGATGACTCCACTAAACCTAGCAAGTGAACACAAACAGGCAAATGAGAGCATTGACACCCTAGAAGAGAAACTTCTAGAATGGAGATCAAAAGCTCTCCATGGGAGACAAACTTGACCAACAATGTCATGGTCGCTATTCAGGATCAGGTGGTAAACACAAGAAACTATCTCAAACATATTGTAACAGACTCTCTTGTAGGAGATGATAAATGCAGAAAATGTGATAAAAAAGCAGAGACAATACAGCACCTTATATCACAAAACGACTCCCTACACCGCCATAATCAACTTGCAGCAATCGGGCATCCGAATATTTGGAAGAGGCTAAACCCAAACAATGAGAGTATGAAAACACCCTACTTCATTTATAAACCACCTGCTGTTGCACACGCTCAAGATACCACTATCTATTATGACAGATCCATCATGACGGACCGCACAATTCCCTACAACAAGCACAACATTGTGGTGAGAGTCAAACAAAAAAAGAAGCGTACATCATGGATATAGCAAACATTCAAACATTCCAAACATTCAAAACGTTACGAGTACAATCATAAAGGATTTACACGGACATGGCAGACGAGATTAAAAGAATGTGGAAACTCGACAAAGTCACCATAATACCCATAGTTATCTCCGCAACAGGTGATTCCTAAAGATCTACACAAAAATTTTGAAATCATCAAGATGAAAGAAAATGTTTTTACACTAATTTAGAAAGCTGTAATTCTGAATACTACGCCAATAGTCAGAAAGGTCTTGAGTCAAGACTATATGTGTCCGGCATATACCCGCACATCGGTGTATACAATACCAGCAAATACCTCAGAAAAAAAAACATAACAATAATAATAATAATGTTTATTGACTTTCAGCTAACCAGTGAGTATGGAGAAAGAAGCCCTTAGAATTACCCCCTTAAGTTTTTCGTCGATATTATTGCACATTTTCCAGCAGAAATTGATGAACAGATATGTACATTATCAATTATTTACAAATGTTAATGCAACTATTGCAGTCGTATTGGGTCATGCATCACATACATTAAAAGGGATTAGACAGAATAACATGATTCTTTCTGAAGAACAGATAACGACATCTTTCTATATAAAAATAATAATAGCTCTTTCTCCAGTCAACTATAAAGGATGAGAAATAGATTGCAATAAGTAATCATACAAAGCCAACTGTTTTGTTTGGATTATGTGTTTTAAAATTCTATTTTAATGCATACTAATCAATATGCATTAGTTTCCCCAAGTTTCCATTTAAACCATATTCTGGAAATTCATGTACAATAAGTGAATTTACAGCAACTACGTCATCAAAATTATAAATTTGTCAACTGAGTGTCCAAACAATTCAAAATGTGAAATCATCAATAAATGTTCAATTTCTTTTACGATGTTCTGAATTTAAGAAATAATAATTTGTATGACATACCTAAACTTAGATATAAAGATGAATTGAAATGAGTAATTTGAATTCTTAACTTGTACCAGAAATTAACAGAATTTTTTATGAAAATCCCTCGAGCTAAACATTTTTATATCACTGATGTTAGTTCGAACGGATTTTGTTTTATTTATCGGTCTCTAACGGAAACGAACTAATCACAGTTCAAATAAGAGCGTTGTTGCGGAAACGTCTAGAAAATTGCGACGGGATTTGAGTTGATCAGACCACGACGGCGTAAGCGCAACTAAAACATGCGATTTCTTCGACGCGTTTTCCCAGCTAGTCCCGTATTCTGTATCCCGCAAAGTTAACAGTGACGTGCCGAAATTTGCAAACGAGCCGGATGTCGAACAAAAGTTACAACTTTGGTCATCGCCGTTACAGAAATGCACGCTGTATGCGGTCGTTACCTATTTGGCAGTGTCCGTTAATAAACGTTTCTTTTTACACACCAGACGTCGTTATTAACGCATAGGCGTTATTGAAATTTCTATCGCTTAAAATGCTACTGAAACAATTGTGGTGATTAATTTTATGAGTATCTCTCGCGCCCCAACTTCCTTCCGTACGTTCTACTTGTTTACCCTTGGAACCGATAGAAATAATTGAAGAAGTTCCAAGAAATGCGGAAAAACAAGACATAATTATTGTTCCATATATATATACCGCACTGCGAAAAGTAAGCACACGTGAATACGAATGACGCAAATGACGAATCTTTTCAATAACCAACCATCTTTCTGCTGCATGCTTCGCATTCCAAAAATAAATCAATGAATATTTCTATCGATAGTATCATTTATTTCCCAATTACTCTTAGAAAAACTCAAGATGACTTCACGACTAGACCCATTTTTGCAGAAACAAGAAATTTCATACGTAACCATAAGAAAAAGCTATTGCTTAGGGTTTTTATGTACGCAACTCGGTACAAGAACGCAAATAAAAAGCCGATACTGAAAAGATTTTTAACGAGAGCCCCATTAAAAAAGAGAACCTGGAGCCATATATCGAAATAACGAGTTGCGCATAAAAACGGAAAAAAATACGAGCACATAATAAAAATAATTGCGTTCCTATTAGGTTTCCATAAAAAGGATGATACTCTTTGGCGCAAAGAAAAAAAAATGCGGACTTTAAACGATGTTAGGGAAATTCTCGGTATACGTGGGTCGAAGGAAATTGGCTCATCGATCCGATTTCGCGAAAAATCAAGGTCCCAAGAGGAGCGATAAATCATCTTTTGCCGAGTCGGGTGACCCGTTAAATTTAGAAATGCCGCCGGAGCGTTCCTATGCAATTCGATCGTTGCAGCAATTTTCGCGGGGCAGATTGCTGTAGTATTTTTGGGATATTAGGTGCAACATTCTGATCTGGAATTTTTTTTTTCGAATAACTGTAAACAAGGGATTTTCGAAGGAGCTTCACGCGATTCCGTTACAATTAAAGCTTAAGTATTTTTGGTTTTTGAGTCATTCCACGAATAATAAACAGGATTGTTGATACCGCCCTGGGTTAGTACACCTTCTTGAAAGTCGATTTATTTTGGAGAGGAATAATGTGTTTTTTACCTTGATACGGATTGAACTTTTTCTTTGGCATACCAATTCGGTATACGAAAACATAAGACTGTTAACGATTCTTTTGGAGCGTCATTGCGTTGATCTGAGTGCTTTGAAGGGACGAATTCATTCAATTGAAAAACTATAGAAAGAAGTGAAATCGGGCAATGAGTTAAACCGACAAACTCGTAGATCGTCACACTGATAAACAACTTTTACAGAATGAATAGGATATCTTAATTTCTTGAGGCAATTAGATGTAGTATAACCACAACGTACAAGGTTTTTTTTTTGTTGGTCTCAATTTGCGACGGTTGATGATGATGAATCATTCACTTTTACAGAGATATTTCAGAAATATGTAACTTTAGGTGGATGATAAGATTCTTGACAAAAAAAAAGGAAAAAGTTTGCTGAGTACAACAGCGTACAGGCTCTCGGCTGATTACTCTCCATACATCGGCTGATCACTTTTCGCAGACATCACGACGTTTTTTCCAATGATTTGGTGCTAAATATATGTCTGTGGGGCATTGCTGAGGTCAAAATTTTGTATATGAGTGAGTATAATATTAAATCTTGATATTTATTATTAATCACAATAGCAATTCATGATGGGATGTAGATTATTTCACATTTTCACCTCAAAATTATCCAAAAGCGGGTGATTCATTTTCAGCAAACCCGCCACAAATTTATCAGAACTAGAGCACTAAGTTTGAAATTTGAATGGTTGCTGAAATTTAAAATGAATTTTCACAAGGAAAAAATAGACGAATGAAGAATATATTTGTTGATATTTGTTTTCAGTCAGTATGATAGAAGAAATGATGGGACTAGTCGAAGACGTCGGCATCGCCCCGCAATCATGGTGTCATCTGAAACTTTTTCATCAATATACAACAAGAGGAATAATTTTCCTGAATCTCGTGATATTAGCAAACAACAAAATTTTAAGTTGCTTGATATGATTTTTGAGGTTATGCAAAAATGAGAAGTATACGTGCTTCATTATGGACCTAATCATTATTTTGTTAAAGGTTCACATTAACTTCCTTACAATAAAGATTCCTTGTGGAATATTAACTTAACCCAGAATGTAACCGCGCGTCGAAACGCACGTTGAACTATTTGTCCCGGCTATATATTTTATTCAAATGTAAAGCTTGGGTCTTGTCAAGTATTAGTGCGACCTGAAAACATCTAATCCGGAATCTAGGTCAGAAGGAAAATTATTAAGTATAAGCTTGCCTTACGGCAAGGGTAAAAAGCATTCACTTCGCGACACCTCCAAATCGTTATCGGTACTTGCTTATTACGCAGGTGCGTAGTTGCGCGAGTGAATCATCACGTGCTGACTTGAAATCGAAGACATTCATTCGTTGAAAATAACAGCTCATTGTGTTGTCAACGTTGTTCTATTTTCTATGCCGTGTTATTTACAAAGAACGATAAAAAGTTTAATCTTAATTTTAATTTATTCTGATTACTTCTAATTATCAATAGGATAAGATAGTGTTTGTAAATTTATAATTATATCAATTTATCAAGTGCATCTCTACTACAAATGCATTTCTTCTTGAGAAGAATCTGCCACACTTCAATTGCGACAATCGCATAATATTAAGTATGGATGAGCTACTGACATCTCTCACGTACAACCACTTATATCGTAGATATATGCATGAAATTTAGAGAACACTTTCCCTATCAAAATCAATAGATCATTTGCGAATTAGTTTCAAGCGTGTTCCACAAAGTTTCTTTCCGGAGAGTTTTGTAATGATTGTATTATTCGAAAGCGAGCATGTTTAAAATAAATCGGAATGATGGCATGAACTGACTTGTTTGAAGACCCGCTTTATATAAACTTGAACCCTCCGTATACGTATTCGTGCTAAGATCCGTTGGCGATCGTTTTTCAAAGGTGAATCAGGTATTTTTGTCGTCCGTAAATTCAGGCTCCAATGTGGAAAAAAAAATACCTACTTGAACCTGGCAGCTCCGAAGTTGCTGCGGTTGCTTACTATCTGGCATCCTATATTTTTTTATATTGCTCATTATTTCCTATTGAATAGTTGCATTTTTTCAAAATAACACATGACCTTTTCCAAACGTTCATCCAGAATGAAACAGACGAAAGAAGTGTTCAAATTGTGTATGAAAATTTATGAGTTTCATTGGTATTATTGCGAAAGATATCAAATAATAAAATTTCATAAGCCATTTGATGATTTGCCACTGATTTCGAGTGGCATTATTTGTTAATTGTTGTATTTGTTAACTGGCAATTGAAGGATTTTTTTTTAATTTTTTATATTTCTCATATACAATAGTTGATTAAATGAAAAATGTTTTTAGATTTGTCATCGAGCGTAATAAGATTTGAACCTTCATCTACTACGCACCGAATTTTGCAGAAAAGAGCTTTCTTCGAAGCAGTGTAGATTTCAATAGGTGCAACAACTTAAGGAAAATTGTTTTTTCAAGAATTTTGCATTTGACAAATTGGGTAAATCATGTTTTCGTATGCAGCTTATGTCCCCCTTGATCCGGATCCGGTGAAAGCCGACCGACAGAAAACGACTTCGGACGATGAAAGCGCCCATATTGGACCCCAGGCATCTCCCGACAAGTTCATTTAAAAGACTCGCCGCGTGACTAACATGAGTGACTCTGAAGAAAAATTTTCATTTTGGACGGTCTTAGAAAACAATTCTTTACCAAGAAGACAGAAAAGAAGTTTGTGGTTACACGATTTCAATGCAGATAGGACACAAGGGGAATATTTTCGTACTTGTGTATTATCATCCAGATAAATTCAAAGAATATTATTGGATGAATATCGAAACTTTTGATTATAATCTATCTTAAATAAGATGCGATGTAACAAGACAGTCCGATTTGAGTAAATGGTTCGTTGTTATATACTTACCGATAAAGATGAATAAAAATTAGTATCGACAATGTACTACTTCTACGATTGACCATTGGCATTACAAAATAACACACTGTTGAAATATGTTCTTTATCGTATATATTTCGAGAGCTACGCTTTCGATGTTCTCAAAATTCATGCTTATGAGTGATCGATTTTCCATAAAACTACGGCTTATTTTGAAATAAATTGAATGAAAATTGGCCCTGATTATGGAATATTTTCCGTTTTCTTAAAAAATATATACCTGATATTCAATATCGCAGTTATGAAAATACCGATGGTTTGTTCTAAAATCAAAAGTTCATCTCTAGTATACCTCCCATAATCACCGTAATCTATGACATTCCATAGTGAAAATTCAACCATTTCAAATGGTACAATATGCACTTCTAGTGTTGCGTCGGGTCGGATTCCGGCTTCGAAACAAACACGTTTGCTCGGTCAATCGGTCCCCCAACACCGGGCGTCATCGATTTGGAGATTCCGCTTCCAATATAGGGGCATCCAAAAGGAACTGAGTGTTTGTTTTTCTACCGACGTTGAGTCGGTCGAATTAAGGTTCCAATATAGCAAAAACCAATGCATCGCCAATGAGTTGTTATGAAATTTGGATCACCAACATCCTCGGGCAGTGTGTATAGAATATAGTATATGCTGATGCTCAAGTATTTTTGGAGCATATACTAAGTACACTTTACTCCGCAAGTGTTGCTTAAAAATTAAGTAGGTACTTTAGCATTAGCATGTGCTACATTTTATGCATACCCATTGGATTATTTTTCTTTGAGAATTTTTTAATCAAATTAAACAAGTAGGGCTTGTTGCATAACCGAGTCTACAACCGATATTCTGTGCCTTATCCTCGATGGTCGAATAATAACAAAAATGGTGATTTGACGGCGTTGGACTGTTCGTCGTCTTTAAGGAGCAAAAAATATTTGTAACGAAAACAATAGAAAAATTGGACCAAGTCAATACATTTCCGCACTCTGCGATCAATATTTGTAATTTCAAGAAGCAAAACGGCTAGTTGATATGTTAACAAAGAAAATTATTCGACTAACTGTCGGAATGGAAAAAAACTTTAAGCAGCAAACAAAAGAAAGATTATAAAACAAGAAAGAAAAATATTTTCATGATTTTCCAACCGTAATGAAATTGTTGATGAACGCGATTTAAGTTTGTTTAGAATTCTGAACAATTTATTAAAGGTTTGTTCCAACTCGCGTTGTGAACGATTTCTGTACTGTCACGATTCTGCGCTGTTCATAAAATAAAGTACTTTTTATGAACAGCGCAGAATCCTGACACACAACGCCAATTGGAACAAACCTAAAGTGAAAAACCTGAAATTTTTTTCAGTTCTTGAATGTTTATAGAATAATTCGCCTTTCATAAAATGTTAATTTCGATTAAAAACACATACTCTTTAGCACCGTTGTGTATATAATTCTCGTTACTGTATTATCAAGAAGATGTCATGCTTTGAGTGCTAACATTTTCAATGAGATGTACGAAAATGAATTACCTACTGCTTGTATATTAGAGGAAAATTTGTGAGCTGATAGGATTACTCTTAGTTTGTCAGTTGACAAATTCTGAATTATACATATAAGGGAAACATAAACATTTTGTTTATGTTTGCACGAAGAATAGGCAAGTGGAACTGAAGTCTCGAAAATAAATTTCATTCAGAAATGTCTTTTCAATATCGAACTGATTTAATTCAGGATTCTTATATATATTTTGCAAAAAAAAGTTTGTATCACAATATAGATTCTTTTCATCGACTGAAAAAGATTCAATGGAATAAAATTTCCAACTTCCGGAAATTACTGGTGAACTCAATAAAGTGTATCCTATTTATATGAAAGTTTTAGTTTTATTCATCTTGTAACAGCATGTTAAAAATAAAATTATTGCAGGCATCAAAACAACGAAATACTTTGAGCTCACTTTCGATGGCGCCCAGATGAAAGCCGAACGAACTGATCAAAGGATTTAACTCATTAGATGTGAAGGAGACATTAGGAAAATTTTTATAGTTTTCCTTTTGATATCGGAAAAGAACCGTGAACGACATGTTACGAATTTCTAAACACTACGTCTAGCGTTATAACCGACTCTATATCGAATATACAACGCCGAGTGGCGAAAAATCTGCAAAAACAGTTTTCGTTTTTACATATTCAAATATTTTCCCTTGCCCCTTGAGTCCATTATTGGGCAACTTTCATTCAACATAATTTTCATCTCCTTAAAGTTATTTATTTAATTTTCGATATTTGATTATTTGGGGTGTTCAGAAAGTTGAATGGTTGAACAAATAATATTTCTTTATCAACTTTTCGGGCTGGACCCTTTTTCAAGATATTTACAAAATGACATTAATATTATTTGACAAGAACAAAACCTTAGAAACAATAAATAGTTAAAAAGAATGAAGAGACAGAGACTTGATTTGAATTATGTGTTATCTAGTAAAAATGAATATATTTGGTGTAAGTTTCTAATATCTGTTCTATCGTTAATCGAATTTTTATTTCTTTTAATGTGAATCATTTCGAGAAATTCTCTTGATTTTTTGTTTTGTTCGTAATCTAGAATTTTAACTGCATCGAAATTGAATGTGTGTTTTAATGTTTGTGTGTGTTTATGTAAAGCTGTTTGTAATTTTGCGTATTTATGTCCGTTTAATCTGTCTTTTAATTTTTGCTTTGTTTGACCAATATACACACCTTCGCAATCTTTACATGGAATTTCGTATATGATATTAGATTTGTTTTGAATTGGTGTTAGTGATTTCAATTTTGTGAAAAGGTTTCTTATTTGGATGTGTGGTTTATGAGCAAATTTGATATTATTATGTGGCTTAAAAATATTTTCAATTTTTTCGGAAAGATTCGGAATGTATGGAAAAGGTATGTATAATGTGGGTTCTTTTTTGAGTGTTATTTTGGTGTTATATAATATATAGATTCGTTGTCTGATAATTTTATTAATTAATGTGATTGGGTAACCATTTTCTTGAAGAAGTGATGTAACAGACCATAAAGTGGTGGGTCTGAGAGATGGTGAAGTAAGTTTCATTGATCTGTCTATGTAGTTTTTAATTACAGCTCTTTTTTGTTTGGTGCTGTGTGTTGTGTTGAAATGGAGAATTCGGTTTGTATTGAACCATTTTGTTATCAATTTGTTATCTTGTCTTATAATTGTCATGTCTAGAAAATTCAAACTATTTTTAGATTCTATTTCAAGAGTGAAATTTATTTTTTCATGGAAGTTGTTTAAAGAATTTAAAATTGTTTGTATTTTCTGTTCGGATGTAATGATAAGGCAGTCATCAACATATCTTTTGAAAATGGTGATATCATTGAGATGGTCTTTTAGTATTTGCTCTTCTCAGAACTCCATAACGAGTTGAGCGATAGTGCTGGAAATAGGGGATCCCATTGCAACTCCATAGATTTGTTGATAAAATTTGTTTTCGAATTGAAAGTAACAGGAACCAAGAGTCAATTGGACGCTTTCAATGAAATCTGTTCTTGGAATACAAGTATGGGATGAGATGGCTTGCCATTTTTTGTTAATGATAATGGGTATGAGGGATGTTGGAATATTTGTGTATAGCGATGTGACATCTAATGAAAAAAGTTTATGATCTGAAGGAATGTGTAATTTGTCGAGTTCTTCTTTGAGTGTAGAAGAGTTTTTTGTGTAGTATGGGTTTTGGTTGATAACATGTGAAAGTATTTTGGATAGATGTTTTGAAAGGTTGTAGAGAGGTGATTGTGTATATGCGACGATGGGTCGTAGTGGTATGTTGAGTTTATGAATTTCGGGTAAACCGTAAATTTTTGGAGGCAGACTGTTGTGAACATATAAAAGTTTTGCTGTTTCTGGTTGTATGTATTTCGAATTTTCCCATTTTTTGACGATTCTATTATTTTCTTTTTGTAAAGTGTTTGTGAGGTCTTTCTTGAGTAGTTCATAAGTAGATGTGTCTTCTAACAATAACTTAAATAACTTAAAGGTATTGAGTAATTGTCAGGAATATATTCAACTTTTTTTAGGTGAATATTCAGTTTTAGGATTAAAAATCAAAAACAACAGAACGAAAAATTCAATTACCTCTCAATGACATTTATTACAAAATCTCTAAATTGTAAAAATTGAAAGCGTAGTTTTGAAATACGTATTTAAATGTCATTTAAATTATGCATTCGAGAATTACACAGGTAATATTTATTTTCGACGGTTTAAAATATGCTCAGAATGTCTTCAAATTAGGAGGATTCAATTTTCTTGCTCATTATGACTTGACGAAAAGATTTTTTTCAAAAGAATGTTTTTATAAAATGTTGATTCAGACAAATATGAATATCTTGTTGTGAAATTAAAAGATCGCAATTAGTGATGGGTCGTTCGTTCATTTAAACTGTGCCGGCTCTTTTCGTTCCGCTCACTAAAAAGTTCCGTTCAGTGTCTTTCGTTCGTTCAAAATAAAGTACTATGGAATGCCACGGCGTAGTGTGGCGTAGCTCACTATACGGAACGAACGATGTTGAGTACTACACACACTGAGCTCATACGAAACAAACGATCGAATGAACGATACTGCAATTGCATCATCATTCGCTTCATTATCAAATGTGCTGATTTTTCCTACTAATTATTAGTTTCAAGATGATAATACATCCGAAAAATATTTTATCATGTCCTATTTAAAGAAAACACCTTTTAACATATTTTTAAAAGTATCTCGGTAACGGTAAAACTTAGCCATAGATACATCACCTACATTTGAAATGAGTTTGAGATGCGAAGGTCCATATTAGATTGAAATTCATATTGAACCAGTCATAACTGGAAAGAACCGTACATTTCCGGGGGTCGGCACAACTTGAGAGAGTCGTTCATTCTAAAGGTGCCGCCCGATCGGAATGAGCCACCCTATTCAAATAGGTCGCTCTTTTCCAGTGTGAGGTTCTTTTCAACGGTGCCCCTCAATTTAAAGGAGACGCTCATTCGATCGATTGACCGGCACGTTACCGTTTACTCAAGTGTGGCGTTCAAAGTGAACGCCTCGTTATTGAGCTACCTAACACTAATAGCAACAATACCAATGTGTTAGCCAAAATAAACAGTACACTCACCGTTATCCTGAGTTTCTGGATCCTTATCTTCGGCTTGTCTACGTTCTCTCTCAGCTTTAAGGAGACAAATTTCATGAATAATAAATTCGACAAGACTTCGGTTAATTGTTACCGTGAATGAAGTGCGAGCTGGCCTTTCGTCTGTGGTCCGGCTCGTGCCTCATCCTTATAAACTTCCCCAAGCCGCGGTCCTTTTTATTAATGGGCCCCGGACAGGAGTCGTCGTATAATTTTACGCAATGCCTGTGCAGATTGATGCCGCAATCGGTGCACTGATAACCCTGCGGTCCGATACCATAGATGATTTGGTGGCAGTTATAGCACAATATCACAGTAAAGTAATGCTGTTCGGTGAATTGATGGCCCTGAATGTTCAATTTACGGGAATATCGACCAGCTGAAACAGAATTTATATTTTCGAAATTATTTAGATTATCAATTCAGTCAATAAAACTTGGTGTTTGAATTGTTGCGTCCAATTAACAAATACATTTCTTTGTGACAGAAAATAATCCAAATATAATAATGTAATTCGCATCAACAACATGAAATGAGAATTTTTATAAACAAAATAACTAATATTGTTCTGGGATATTTAAAGGAAAATCAATTCTGAGATCCATCCAAGGTTTTTGTTTCATTATCGAGAGTGAAGTAGGTCTCCAAAATGACGCATGCATTTTTTTGTGAGTGCGACTGAAAAATCATATACTCGGTATTGCGTTTTATATTTGGATTTCTATTTCGTTCCTAAACTTTTTTGACGCTTCTTCTCGCGATCCACCTTATGGAAAAAAATATTCCTAGTAGCTAACCTATGTAAAAATATGAAACCTAACATTTTTTGTGCTTTTGCTATTTCTGCCGTGACCCAGCTGAAATTTCCTGCAACCCAGTAATAAGTCGCGACCCACACTTTAGGAAACACTGGTCTAGTCAATACATTTCAAATTGACACAAATAATTGAAAGTATTGAAAATTTCTCTAAAATTAGAAGTCCTCTATAATAATATTGAAAAGCAAATTCTAATCCCTTCATCTATGAAGAACAATTTTTCAAGACCTTTGCGATAACGCAGTTTTGGAGATATTATTTAACTTGCCTACGCTGAATGAGAAAAGAAAATCGATGAAAGCGTACCCAAAAATTTAGTCTTAAACGATTTCTCCTTATTGACGAAAGTAGGACACCTATCTAAAGTGGGAGAAGTCAGTCGCATTCCGAACACCCTGGACAGAACTGTCGTCAGAGCGGCGGCCGTGTAAAATTTCCTCGCGTCGTAGTTCTCCTTTTCCAATTCCTCCAAGTACGGTTCCAACTTTTCGGCGAATAGATTTTCGTACAATTTCAGTTCTTTCGTTTTGTTGTGGTAAAGTTCCGATAAAGTGGCATCGCAAGGACCGTAAATCGTTCCCAAACCCGCCGTCCGTTTCTGTTGGAAATCGGCCAGTTGTCGACCAAGTTCTTCTTTTGCCCTGGCACGAGCCTTCCAAAAAATCTTACGCAGAATTTCTTCTTTATTATATTCGCGCAAGAGGACGTCGTCGATTTCTCTGGCGACGTTTTCGTCCACATTACCTAACCGCAACGGCTGCAATCAAAACGAACTCATTTTAATAAACGATGCTTGGATGCTACCATTTCTGAAATACTAATTCCACAAAATAATTTAATTCAATTTGTTATTCCAAAAAAAGAAACTAAATCAAATAGTAAAAGTAATACTTCATTATAAAATTACGAATGAATATTCAAAATAATGAAAAAGTAGGGAATCCAACAAGAATTTAAAAAATTGGTAAAATGTCTTTATTTCGGAGAGAATTTAACAAAAGGCGGTGAAATGTTTAAAACTAACTCTTATTCGAATTCTCGTTTATTCCTTCTAAAAAGTCGACATTTATTAACGCCCGCTTTTGCGGGTTACGAAAATAAAAGGTATAACAATTTCGAAAAAGGATAAAAAAACTTTATTCACCCTATCTACTGTATTTACTCAGATCACAAAAGGATTATTATCCAAATACGCAAAATTGACAAACCTTTTGAACCTGAGACTTTCGCACTAATTAATTTATCTGAAATTTAAAGAATTATTTGGAAAGGATGGAGTTTTTCAACAACACGTTAAAATTTGTGCTAGATCTTACTGAAACCATTGGAACTACGTTAATAATTTTGAAATTTGGCAATGGTGAGTTGAGATTTTTGAACTTAATACAATTTTTTTAGGAATAAAATTTTACATTAAATTTGAAAACATAATCGATAAAATTTTTGGATTGAAAATTCTAAATTTTCAGAAAAAATGATTTGCAATTTTCGAGGATAATTGCTAAAATTCTTCTTGAGCGCCACCCAAATCGGAAAACCTTCGAGGGCATCACTGTTACATGGCCAAAAAAATCATTGAAGGGGGTATTAGCCCAGTCTGCGTACGGATTTGGGGCCTTGTATCGAGATACTGTATATAAAAATATCGAAAAAATCGGCAATTTTCCGTAGAAAACAATGAATTATAACACAAACTGGCACCAGGGCAACCCAACGTAAATTGGGTCCAAACTGGGCCAAAAACCGTATGGTCTATTTTACTACGGCGAATTCAAAAAAAGTTTCAGACCAAAATTGTAGAACTATTGGATGTCAATTTACCTGTGGTGATCCGATGTCAAACAAATCTATAACAAATTATTTATCCACAAAACACCGTCAGAAATTGCGTTTTTTCAAACGCTTATATCTCCGCAGTAGAGAATGAATTTTTTACAAAACATGATGAGAATATAGATCTCCAAGAAATTCAAATATATTGGCAATTCAAAGAGTCTTTTGTTCAATGTGATGTAACTCCGTTTTGGAGCCTTCCCGAAATTCAATATTGAGCATTGTGCAACTGTTCGGGAAATCTAAGCACTGGTTGTCATAATAGTTATCAAAAAAACCCAGAGAAATGATTCACCATTGAAATTATGGGTTCAAATATTCTTGTAGCTCTTATTAAAGCCCAAACAACTACTTTGTTAAGATGCAATGGACTATCAAGTATCGCGTGGAGGTTTTCGGTTGGAGGCCGAAGGACAGCTGTCATAAAAACTTTCATGGTCATACGTTTTTGCAGTGAAAACTTTTTGAGGCACGTTTTGGCGTGGGTAAAAACGATTCATCTAGCGACATCTTCAAACCGCCATCGAACTTGTTTAGTGTGTATGTGCGTAGACTTAGAGGTGGGAGTGAGGGATCAGTCAAAATTCATAAACTTAATTGTATGTTGAAGGTGTTGACTTGAAGTCGACAATATTCATTAGTTGGAAACAAGATCACCCTGTTGTCCACATTATTCTATGCCGTTTCATTTACAAAGAACGATAAAAAGTAAAATTCATATGAAGTTAGCAAATCTGTAACTATGACAATTTCTAAAGCGGCGTCCAAACCGGGAAACATTTGAGGGCAACACTGTTACTGGAAGTAATATATCATCAAATGGGATAAGGGGACTAGCATTTCGCGGTAAAGTATCAAAGAAGTCCTGGGTATCCACCGAGTGACTTGCAAGTAGTAATCCAGTGAGCAAACGGTAAACTAATATGGGTAGTGGCGATTTCTCGGGAACGGCTTTTGACCCATTAAATTCATTTTAACTGCAAACATACACATGACACACTTTGCTTTGATATGCTTAGAAGTTTAGTGAATCGTGCTCGATTTCATTATATTTTGCGCTTTATGGGGTTTCTTGTAAATTTTTATTAAACATTAAAAATTATTTCTTGAGCATTAAAATTTGAATTTATAACCAATTTTCCTTGGTATCTTATATCTTTAAACGAGCAATTCTTGTATATATAGGTGATGCACCTTAGTGGAAACGACAGCTCAAACCTTCAGCTTCTTCATGCTGTATGCTGTTTTTTTCCAATATGAGGATTGAGGACGGCCTTACCGAAAATAATGCTCACTCCCATCGAAAAAAATCAATTATCCTCAATTTAAGTGACTTATTTTTGAGGTTATCATCTTTGGGAGTGAAGATTTGTATTCTACATGAAAAAACGAAGAAATTCTCTTATCACAACTTTTTTCAAAAACCTCTCATTCCGTGCGGAAATTGAGCGAGAAGAATTTCCGAATTTTTAACCTTCAAGGGGCTGAAACTCGTTTCTGGGGTAGGATAACAAAAAAAAAACATAAGAAAAAAAAGTATTTATTTTTTCGAATTAAACACAATTTTTTTATCTCCAGTGGCAAATTCTATTAAAAACATAATTGGAATTTCGGAAAAAATGGTAAAATTGGGAAAAATCACTTGTGTTTCAAAAAGGATGCAAAGCCGTGTTCCTTATTCACGAGAATGGGACGTCAAAAATGTAACGTGCAAAAATAATATTTTTCTTCGATGCCAGATGAATCAGACAAGCAGCATCGCGGAATTTTGCTTTGGCAAGATTTTTTCTTCGTCTTACCTTTTTTCATTCTATAAAGAATAATAAACAGTCTTAGCATATCTTTGAATTACAACAACAATGTTTGAAGCATAATAAACACTCCAACATCAATTTTACCATTTTTTTCCAAAATTCTAATTATGTTTTTAATAAAATTTGCCGCTGGAGATAAAAAATCCGTGTTTGATTTGAAAAAATAAATACTTGGTTCTCTTTTTTTTTGTTATCCTACACCAGAAAAGAGTTTCAGCCCCCTGAAGGTAAAAAATTCGGAAATTCATCTCGCTCAATTTCCGCGCGGAATGGGAGGTTTGTGAAAAAGAGAATTTTTTCGTTTTTTTATGTAGAATACGAATCTTTACTCCCAAAGATGATAACCTCAGGAATAAGTCACTTAAATTGAGGATAATTGATTTTTTTCGATGGAAGTGAGCAATATTTTCGGTAAGGGCAGCCTCAATCCTCATATTGAAAAAAAAACAGCATACAGCATGAGGAAGCTGAAGGTTTGAGCTGTCGTTTCCACCAAGGTGCATCTCCGTACGCATTTCCAAAAAAAATTGCGAGCGTTTCTTTGATTTGAAAAAGAATCACCCATATATATATAATCGGAATCTCGGAAACGGCTGCACCGATTTTCATGAAATTTGGTATACAGGGGGATTTGGGGACGATAAATCGATCTAGCTAGGTGTCATTTTTTCCAAATTTCCCGTTCACTCTGTTTTCAGTATAAAAAAAAATAGTTGCGCCATCTCGTAGAGGGTAGCGTAATCAATGTGATATTTTGATATGAAGGTAAGGTAGATTCCTAATTTTCAAAAAGAATTTGGAAAACATAATTAATGCCCCTTCTGGATAGTTCAAGTTCGTTTCTATCGTTTAGAAGAATAAATTTCAGTCCAGCTTTTATGCAAGGCATGTTATACGTCGCCTTTTCACGGGTTAAGAGACCACTCGCACTTAGATCCTTCTTTCAACCGAAAATCCGAAACATAATCGAATTTTTTTCAAAACTAACTATGGTAAATCTCCAAATAGGCGAGGTTTCCGACGCAACACGATCCGAAATTTGCCTTACATAGTTACTATATTATAAATAATAAGTGCAGCTGGGGATAATATTCTTTGAATATAATAACATACACCACTATTTTCCGTCGCATATACATTCTTTTGTACTTATTAGTTTGTAGAGTTTATATACCACCGAAGGGGTATTATGAAGGACATAAGCCAAACGAGCGAAGCTCGGTCATCCAGGTACTGACGTTTAAAAAATTCAAATGCCGTTCTCGAAAAATCGCCATTAACTCGCTTACCAGTTGTTCTTTCTATGTAGGTACAGATCGATCCAAAAGAAGCTTTGTGGCCAAGGATTTAGCCTAGACGTTCAAATATAAACGAAAGCAAATTGTGCAAAGGAAAGAATGGTCTTAAAACATCCTCGGCGAAAAAACACAACGATTTTATTCATGAATTTGATACAATCAATCAGTCTGGAATCGAACCTGAAGAAGATATAATTTCATTCTTATGTCACCTATCAAGATTAAAAAATCAACTCAAGCTTCTCAAGAGAATACCCAAACAGGCAAGGATGATAGTTGCTCACCATCTCGCGGAAATTATAACACTTTGCCCTAAAACTAATGCAATTGACCATTGGTAGAAATTGGTTCTTTTCTGCTACTCCTATTCCTGTTCCT
The DNA here is from genome assembly GCA_020654155.1 of Novius pumilus. Lineage (NCBI taxonomy): Eukaryota > Metazoa > Arthropoda > Insecta > Coleoptera > Coccinellidae > Novius > Novius pumilus. Next base: position 184,399 of record JAIFOV010000010.1, on the reverse strand, counting down.
ACTGAAAAAAGCAAGAATCTGCCCCAATATATTAAAGATAATATGAAAAATGGAACTTCTGTTGAATGTACAGACCAAAACATCGCCAAATAGCAGAATCTCACGCAGGATCGAATCAAAAATTTCTGATGAAGACATTCGTGGTGCTATCAAACTTTTATCATCTTCTGAGTCTGACAAACTCAGATTCAAGGACTTATCAAGATCTACTAGAAAAACATCTTTCTCCGTAAACGATATGGAATTTTCCAACAGAGCCCGATACAAAAACCTGCCTCCGTGTAACTGTCGAAAATGTAAAAAAGGGAATTCTAAGTTTTTCATCTGGAACTACCGCTGGAATCGATGTCCTTCGTCCGCAACACTTAAAAGATTTAACTAGTAGAAACAATGGAGTTGCAGGTCTCTGCCTCCTTAATGCTTTGACAGTGCTTTGCAACAAAATGTTAGCTGGTGAAATATTAACAGAATTTGCGAAACTTTTATTTGGACCAACCCTTTGTGCATTGAACAAGAAAGATGGAGAATTAAGTCCAATTGCTGTCGGTTCAAGATCAACAGCTAAATTAGCCTGCTTTGCAGCTAGATCTCCGATGGTGAACTACCTTCAACCAACGCAACTAGGTTTTGACACTCAAAGTGCATGTAAAGCCGCTGTCCATGCAGCTAGGATGTATACAGAAAATAATTCTTCTTTGGATTCTTCTAAGATCACACTAAAGGTCTACTTCAAAAATGCATTTAATTGTGTTTCACGAGATATACTTTTAGTAGAAGTTCAGAAGAAACTTCTTCTTAGGCTTCTTCTAAGATTATACCAAAGGTCGACTTCAAAAATGCATTTAATTGTGTTTCACGAGATGTACTTTTAGCAGAAGTTCAGAAGAAAACCCAACTCTATATGCTTTTTTGTGGCAATGTTATCTAGTCCAGGATCCGATGGCCCTTTTTGCAAACAATTAATATAAGTTTGGTTTTTCCTGAGCGGCTTCATTTTATCAAGTCCTACAAATTTTTCCTCTGCCAAAATGTTGGCAAATGGGGCCTTCGTACACTGTGCAGTCGCCAAACCTGTCGAATTGGTGATAAAAAAACAATTAATAGAGGTCTGTTTTTCTCAAAATCCGAAGATAACTTTACTAGAGATTTGAAATCAAATTTGTCCTACAAAAAAAATTGGTCCATCAGCTTTGTCCCCCATTTCGAACATGTAGACATAAGGAAGAAAAAAATTTGTAACATATAGTGCTGAATTTTTTTGAACACCTTGCCAAACATAAACAAAATCCAAATTTCACTTTGTCCTACAATTTATTTGGGGCCTTCTTTCAGTCCTACATGTGAAAGTTGTTGACTTCAGGAGAAAATCATCCTCATTAATATAAGTAGGACACCAATATTAGGTGAGGCATTAAAACAATTGTGACTCAAATCGTCCAAAAAAAAATTGGTCCTTTGCGTTAGTCCTACAAAAAAATATAACTATATTTCTAGTCAAGTTTAATATATTCACATCTAATGCTCGGTGAAGTCGTAGGGCTTGGAAAGGAAATGTGCAAGTCTCTGGTTCAAGCCCGATTGAGATATTTTTTTTTCATCTATTTTTGTCGGTATCATACAAATAAAATGTTCAGTCTTACTTTTAAGCATATTATTTTCCCATACGCCGCTCTGAAGGACGCCCACAAAGTTGGGATCGCCAATCTAAAAAATTAACCACCTCGTGAAAAAGAAAATACCTGTCAAATTCCTAAAGTATGTGAGAAAAGTTATATAGTATAAAATGAAAACGACGTATTTTATCATTTTTCTGCAAAATATTTGAAACCGAAGCTATGAATTTTATTTGTACGCAAACGAATAGGTTACAAAAATATTAGAAAAAGTAGAACGAGTAAGTTTCGAACGCAAAGCGACCACACGTTACTTATCGACTGCAACCACTACACTACGAAACGCTTACTAATTTGGTACGTAAATACAACATATGCGATAGGTTTTAACTCGATGGTATATCGGACGCAATAAAAGCGAGTTGGGCCCTTTTTGTAGGACATTTATTGACATTGATCTGGAATATGTCAATATAGCATTTTATTCTTATTTCAGAAGTATATTAATTAAAATTATTTTTCGGTAGAGTTGACAACTTTCGCATGGAGGCCTAAAAGAAGACCCAAAAATAAATTGTAGGACAAAGTGAAATTTGGATTTTGTTTATGTTTGGCAAGGTGTTAAAAAAAATTCAGCACTATATGTTACAAATTTTTTTTTCCTTATGTCTACATGGCCGAAGTGGGGGACAAAGCTGATGGACCAATTTTTTTTTTGTAGGACAAATATGATTTCTAATCTCTACTAATAGTCCAGGATACGGTCGCTCTTTTTGCAAACAATTAATATAAGATTGATTTTTCCTGAGCGGCTTCATTTTATCAAGTCCTACAAATTTTTCCTCTGCGAAAATGTTGGCAAAAGGGGCCTTCGTATTCTAAGCAGTCGCCAAAGATGTCGAGTTGGTGATGAAAAAAAATCGATTAATAGAGGTTTCTTTTTTTCAAAATCCGAAGATAACTTTAGTAGAGATTAGAAATCGTATTTGTCCTACAAAAAATATGGGTCCATCACCTCTGTCCCCCACTTCGAACATGTAGACATATGAAAAAAAATAAATTGTAACATATAATGCTGAATTTTTTTTTATAGCTTGCCAAACATAAGCAAAATCCAAATTTCACTTTGTCCTACAATTTATTTGGGGCCTTCTTTCAGTCCTACATGTCAAAGTTGTCGACTTCAGGAGAAAATCATCCTCATTAATATAAGTAGGACACCAATCTTGGATGAGACATTAAGATAATTGTGACTAAAATCAATCAATGTCCTACAAAAGAATTGGGTCCTTTGCGTTAGTCCTACAAAAAAATATAATTAATTTCCTAGTCAAGTGTAACATATTCACATCGAAATTAATAATAAAGGCGTGGCTTAATGGTAAAGAGCTCGGAATAGGGTTCTGTAAGCATCTGGTTCGATCCCCGGAATATATGACTTTTTTCTTTTTTTTCAAGTATTTTTATCGGTATGATACAAATACAATGTTTCATCTTATTTTTTAGCATATTATTTTCAAATACGGCGATCTCAAAGACGCCCACATTCAATTCGGCATGATTTCAAAAGAGTTAATGGGGCTGCTCGGCGTCGCTATTGCACGTCTCAATGATTTTCTTTTCTACAACTAAAAGTGTTGACAAAAGACACCCATCAATAACGGAATCATTCCTAACAACTAAAGTAATATCGGTTTCTGGCACAAAAAGACAAAAAGTTGGGATCGCCAATTTAGAAAATGAACCACATCGTAGAGAAGAAAACACCTGCCAAATCCCTAAAGCATTTGTGAAAAGTTATATAATATAAAATGAAAACGATGTATTTTACCGTTTTTCCGTAAAAAACTGAAAACTGAAGCTGTGAATTTTTTTTGTACGCAAACGAATAGGTTATAAAAGTACCTGAAAAAATATTACATGTTCAAGCCTCGAACGCAAGACTTTCACATATCTGCCTTAGGCAACAACCACTGCACCAAAAAAAAGTTTGAAAAATCGCGCATAAATACAGGATATATTCAACACGGTCTAATTCGATAGTATATCAGACGCGATAATAGCGAATTGGACCCTTTTTTTTTTGTAGGACATTTATTGACATTGATCGGGAATACCCCAATATAGCATTTCATTCTTATTTTGGAAGTATATTAATGAAAATTATTTTTCGGTAGAGTCAACAACTTTGACATGTAGGACTGAAAGAAGGCCCCAAATAAATTGTAGAACAAAGTGAAATTTGGATTTTGCTTATGTTTGGCAAGCTATAAAAAAAATTCAGCATTATATGTTACAATTTATTTTTTTTCATATGTCTACATGTTCGAAGTGGGGGACAGAGGTGATGGACCCATATTTTTTGTAGGACAAATACGATTTCTAATCTCTACTGAAGTTATCTTCGGATTTTGAAAAAAAGAAACCTCTATTAATCGATTTTTTTTCATCACCAACTCGACATCTTTGGCGACTGCTTAGAATACGAAGGCCCCTTTTGCCAACATTTTCGCAGAGGAAAAATTTGTAGGACTTGATAAAATGAAGCCGCTCAGGAAAAATCAATCTTATATTAATTGTTTGCAAAAAGGGCGACCGTATCCTGGACTATAAACTTATCTTCGGATTTTGAGAAAAAGAGACCTCTACATATTAATTGTTTTTTTTATCACCAACTTGACATGTTTGGCGACTGCTCAGAGTACGAAGGCCCCATTTGCCAACATTTTGACAGAGAAAAAATTTGTAGGACTTGATAAAATGAAGCCGCTCAGGAAAAACCAAACTTATATCAATTGTTTGCAAGAAGGGCGACCGGATCCTTACGGTTTGGCGAAAGCGTCACTTTATCGCAAGTTGGTCTACAACAAGGTGATCCCTTAGGGCCCCCTTGGTTTCAGTGGAAACGATGGGGCCATGGAGTTGCTGATTTCAATAATAGGGGAAAAATATCAACTGAAACTGAAGAGCCCCGTTCCCGTCTTTTCCTCACTCAAAGAATCAGCACAGCATTCAAAAAGAGAACGCAGCTTGTGTGTTAGGAAGATTTATTATTTCTTTTGTTCAATACGTTTCAGTTGAATATGTTTAATAAACGGAAATCAATGAAAATTTCAGAGTTCACAATTAGAACTCGGTCACTTATGACCCCATCGTGGCAGAGAGAGCGCCACCTAATGATGAGACAATAGAAACAAAGCTTTGAGGTCGCGGTGTCGACCGAAACACATCCACAGACATGACGGATAATGACAGTTCTATTTATATTGCCCATTCTCTGATGCTTGAAAGTCCCGATTACGCAAACTTGGACGCGCATCAGCGTATCGTTTTTAGTTTACCGTAATGATGATTAATTTATTGAGTCATCAGTGCTTACCGCTCCAGGTACTAAAAAAGTTGAATGGATCTCAAAAGCCCACTTTCTCATCTCTTTTGCGTTTCCCTCCTTGTATAAATCAGTCAATAAATAGAACAAGAGACTGTTCGGATCGGCATTCGATAGTACGTAATTCGTGAAGACTCCCAAGTGAGGAAGATTTTCCCACAGCCTGGAAAGCGACTTGAACGGACTGTGTTCTTCTGGTTGTTCCTAGAAATACGCAACATGTTAATTGAGAATGAATAAATAAAAGTGAATCATCCAACCGCCTCTTGGTCCGAAATTTCGTCATCTTCCATGCTGATTATGGGCTGTTGTGCTATCTGCGGAGAAGCTGCATGAATTGGTGAACTATCAATGATCATTCGATTTTGATGTGGCGATAGGTCGATCGGCAAACCACTACCATTCATGGAGAACTGAAACTTATTCGTGTTGGCGTAGGAAAGATATGAAACAGTTAACAAGAAACCTCTCTGAAAAATGATCCATCTCTATCGTCTTGCAGAGAAGCGTTCTTTCTGTGCATTCGCGGTGATGGATAAGGCGGCGGGGGAGTACCGGGTGGTGCCTCGGGACCCTCCCAACCCTCCTGTTGCTGTTGTCTCACGTCGTTCATACTTTCAGAATTAATCAGCCTTATAGATGCGTCCGAAGCCGCGCTCAAATTCAATAATGATTCTGGACTAGATTTCGTACGTTGGTGCGTCGGATTACCGGGCAGCTAGAAATAGTAATGAAACATTTTCAGTTCAACAAGATACTATAACTCATACAACAAAACAAATGAATGAACGGGAAGATAAATGACATAACATTATCTAACTATGAGAACGATTTAAACAAACCAAACTCCCAAATTCAAACAATCAATCAATAAATCAGAAAAAAATACCATCGACCATTCAAGCATAGCCGAAATACGATGGGGACGTTGCCAAATTCGTTAAAATAATAAACGTTTACATTGGATACATGATAAACTTGTCGAGAATTTCGTGAATTCCAATCGTTCTACGATTCGTAATTTAACCTCCATCCGATTTATTTGTTTTATACGTCGACTTAGGGATTACGGCACGGTAACGAAAAGCGTCATCCAGTCTATCGGTCGATTTCTGACGTTACGGTGGGCGTTTTCGTTGTTCGGAACATTCCGCTATCCCTCATCACATAAGAATTAATTTAATCGTTACATGCAGAGGAATTCGCCAACAACGTCGAGTGAGGTAATCGCCCATCTGATGATTCACCTCGCTCGCCTTTCTTTTCGTTTTTTTACCGTTTCGGATACGTGAATATTTATTTGGCGCACGTGAAACGTTCGGCGACGCGATCATCAGCCGCAAAATTAGGAATTCCCTCCTACAATGCGTTTCACCGCGTGCAGATTGTTTTACGTATAAAGTCGGAATATTGAGTGATAACAATATATTGCAAAATTTTATGATCTTGCTGAATATAAATTGAAGATAATCATGCAAAAATTGTCATATAATGCGAAAAATTACGTTACATGTACTGTTTCAAAATTAAGGAACCTGAAACTTTTCGTAATTTATGTTTGCCGCAATTTAAATCTTGCATAAGAGGTTAATAATTTCTACCCGATTAGATTTTATGTGAAGAAGAAATTGAGTGGAAAACATTTAAGTAAATTATTAGCAGTTTCCTTCAAACTCAACTATTAAAAATTTGCACCTCTATATTTAATTTTTTTAATTCCGTGTCTCTAATACGTTGCCTCTGAGTTAGAATTTTTTATTTGCTAATCACATTTGAACATTCATCGGTGACTGTATCATAGGTAAAATGAAAAGCATATATGAAAAATATGTATGAAAGTTTAAAAAAATGTAAGATCACATCATAAAGAAAAAAATGTATTTAACGTTCGAAAGAAAATAGGATGAATGAACCATTATTTCACGTTTCGCTTTCTTGTTAATCTTTACAGTTTGATACTGTGTAAAATTTCAATCGAAAATACTTGAGAGGTGGACGATAAATCCGTCACATTCATCAAATAATAGTGAAGAATTTTAATGTAGGCACTAGTTTCAGTACAAATTCAACTCGTCATAATGAAGGAAGGTTTCCCTAGTTATGATTTGGGGGAACGTTGGAGTTCCGCAGGAGTTCTTTACATGTTTTTCGTTTGAAAAATTCAAAATAATGTTTTAGATCTAAACTTAATGTTTCATCGAAATTGGTTAAACTATCAACCGGGAATCCATGGAAAACTAATCGAATGTATGCAAAATACAGTAAATAAACAAGTGAAATATAACAAAGAAACGATTCTACATAGAATAGATAAAGTTTTTAAATTCTTCATCAATTTTCAAATGACCTCAGTTATTCTGTGCTCGTCAATTCATTTTATTCAATTAATGAATATTTGCAATCGCTCACGGCTTTTTAAATATCTTTTTCAGTGTTTTAATTCATTCTGTTAACAGTTCATTTACCGTATTTTCATTTTTATAAGTTTGTCAGAGCAAAAAGTCGAAGATCTTTTCTACAATAATTTGAAATTTCAACTTATCAACAATTTGATTGATTTATATATTCAAAAGAAATGGAAAGTGCATTGGTTAATACGTTGATACCATATTAAATAAATGAATTTTCAAGAAATTTTGACTTCATAGAATGAACTCATAAATAATATGAAAAATATTATTTATGAAATTTTAGGAAATTTAAAAAAAATCGAAAATCAGAACTATTTTTTTTTGATAATATATTTCTGCAGTTGATCAAAAAATGTTTCCAGGTCTTTTTTGCAAAGGACGAAAGAAAAGTGTTTAAAGTCTCGGCTAAAGACATCTTGATATATTCAAAAGAAATGGAAAGTGCATTGGTTAAATGTTGATACCATAAATTAATTTTCAAAAATTCTTGACTTCATAGAACGAACTCATAAATAATATGAAAAATATTTTTCAAAAATTTTAGGAGAGTTAAAAAAATTGAGAATCAGAACTACTTCTTTTTTGGTGATATATTTCTGCAGTTCATCAAAAAATGTTTTGAGATTTTTTTTGCAAAGTACGAAAGAAAGGTGTTTAAGGTCTCCTCTGAAATCATCTTGATATCCAATAAAGAAATTCGAAAGACATTTCTGACTGTCTCAAAACCATGTGAATTGAAAGAATATTTATACATTTGTAAAAATCATCGTCTCATTCTCTGTTATTATTTTTTCATTCTTGATTATTTTGTTTCATATGTTAAACTCCGTTATATATGTTTGAGAATTTTAGATCTACTCGCTAACATTTTAAAGTCTCATTTCTCTTTGAATACCTGGGACCGTCCGCCCGAAGAAATATCGCATTCGAAATCAACGTTTCAACGAATTACATCAGTCGATGACACACAAACGTTTGACGCTATTTGATGAAGGACAGATATTGCATGCAACTCTTTGTTGGGTGAACTCAAACATGCCTTCCCTTATTTCCGGTCACCAGTTTTCGCTCGATTTTTTTAAATTAAAATAAATAACGAAAACGGAACGATTCTAAACAAAGAAGAAAGAGTCAATTGGAAATTTTTCCTAATTTTGTGGTAGTTTCTCACATCGATTTTGAAATTCTTCCGTGGAATTTTCCACCAGATGTCAATAAAAAATCCGCATGACAAGACCTTTTGATAATTTTCACCGTTTAGAATTCTTAAATCATTTCACCTTCTGCAGAATTTTTCAGTTGTTCTCGGATATTCTAACATAATTTCCGATTTATTCAAATAATTAATTGATTTCCCAAGTTTTCAGAGCGTTCTTAAGAGTTCAAAAATTTTCAGATGTTTTGCCACGTTTTTATTTCATTTGAATTTAGTTTTCGTATCTTTCTTGTCATTCGATGATATCACCCATAATATTTGTTCAAGTAATACTTTGTTGATTTCTTTTCAAATTTGCGATTTTGTGTATTGATCTTTATTTTTTCAGTTCTTTTGGGGTTTTACCGATTTTAATTCGATTTTCGAAGTCCATTCTATTTTGGGAGAATTCAACTTATTTAAGGATGTCTTGAAGCGACTTCTAAAGCTTTCGACAATTTTCGAAATATACTTCTGATCTTCTTCAAATTTTGTGTTTTCAAGTTTGACTTCCAGCTCGTTAATTCTCCCAGTTCTCTTTAACGAAATTAACAATCAGGAAATTTAGAGAAATTTCAAATCTAATTTTTTCAACGAGTTGCCTAAAACGAAAAATCTGAAAAGAATTAAAAAATACGAAAAATGAAAAAAAATTAGTATAAACTATGAATTAGCAATTCCAGATCATGTTCCTTCCTTTTGCTCTTTAGTTTCCTTTTTTTGTCGTCTTTTTTAAACTCCAGACATTTTTTTGTTATCTTGTAGTGTTTCAAATTTCGAAATTTCTATCTTTTTTGAAGGATTTTCTTGTTACCTAGCGAATTTTTTAACCGGTATTTTTTAATTTTTCGACTGTTTTTCTGACTATATACGTCTAACGATATAAATTTCATTATCTTCAAGTAGTTTTCATACATTGAATTATCATTTCTTCTGATTTCATTTAAATTTTGGTTGATTTCCATTTATTAATTTTCTAAATTTTTTTTTAGTTCATTTTATGAAAAGACTATTGCATTTCCTTTCCTCAATAGTCAGGATTTCTTATTATTTTCGATATCTTTATGAAAAATGGACAGAAAAAATTCATTGCGTTACTCCAAAGTATAATAGCTTTTTAGCTACAATACCTAAATATTATAAATCTATTATAACGTCTTTCTCAAAGTAATATCGTTGGTACATAAATAACTACATATTTGAATTCATCGTAACCAATACATACAAATGAGTTTTACTATAAGCGATGTCCCTCAATATTGCAAAAATATTCGAGCAATAATTCAATTAAAGTAGTGTAGGTTTTCCAAAACAAGAAATTGAGTTCGGACGCTACAACATCTGTAATCCCATAATTTCTTCGCTTCAAATCTGAAAATTTCTCCTCCCGCTTTATATTTTCTTACTCCATGTTTCGATTTGCATAACCCCCGAGAACGATAAAATAGAAACGACAGTCCAGTTATTCCATTCAGTTTCGGACGCCCACGAAACCGCACACGAAACGTGAATAAACCGAAGCGACGACGACGCGGCAATCGCGTCTCGTAAAACATGAAAATAGCTCGGATATTTAGCGAACACTTCACGAGGCTCGTTTGACAAATTTCGGAAAAAAAGAAAAAAAACGGAACGGACGAGACTTCGAAAGGAAACTCGCGCTTTTCACGCGGAATTGACACACTAAACTGGGCGATATCTCGGAATGGAGGACGACCAGACGATAAATTTTTTATAATCGAACTTTGCTCTAGCGGAGCATTGTTCGATTTCACTATTTATCGTTATTTTAACGAATTCAACAGCGTCAACGCAAGAAGACGACAAGATTGGATCATGAATATTAGTTGTTAAAGTGCAATAAAAAAGGTGATGAGAACTTGAAGGACATTCGTTTTTTTCAACACTCGTTGGAAGAAATGTAATTAAATATTGCCGTGAAGAATTTTACAATTTTAACATTTAACATTCTTTACTATTTTTTTTTATTTTCTTTCTTCAGGTATTTACTACTTCTAGTTTGCAATATGAAGAATTGCTTGTTTGCTTTCGAATTCCAAAGGATTCGTATTTATTATACCGTTTCGGTTTATTTTGCAGATTTTTCTATTTGGGTTTGAAGACCATCACTTGTGGCGGTATGTTTTCCGATATAATTTTTATCAGTTCTTTTTTGTTAATGGCTACATCATCTGAATAAAAAGAAATAAAAATTGTAAGATTCAACCAAGAATGAAAGAGGAAGTATCCAGGGTGCATTGCCATCTCACCATTTCAAATTGATTGCGAAACTTTGACTCACGAAAAGTTCTGCGCATGGTAATCGGTCAAATCACCATTCTTGACATTCCTGAAAACCCTCACCAAATTCTTCCAAACCTTTTCAGCGCCGCCTTTTGTGCAGTTGGTAAAAAACATAGAGGCATTCTGCCATTAGCATTCAAGAACGCTTTGATATGGCTACTTGGAAAATTGAAACCGAAAGGATTTAAAGATGTATACATCCGCATCAAATAGGAGTTACGTGCAAAAAAATAGAGATTGTGAGATTGCCATCCACACTTTTAAACAATGTTTAAATTATTTAATAGTTATTTATATATGTATGTATTAAGGATTTAAAGAGGTTTTTATGGTCCGAGGCACTATTTCGAGCCCGAGCGCGAAGCACGAGCATAAAAACCAGTTAGGCCCGAAAGGCATAGAGAACTTTATGAACGATTTCCACATTTGATATATATTTTAATAACTTATGTAAATGCTTGTTTGTATTTCCTTCGCTGTATCGTGGCGTTTGTCTCAGTAAGAAATTATTTGTCATTTATAACCAGTAGGCATTGGTGTGTTGCTATGGAAACACCTGAAATACTATGAATTCATTAGTTTCGCCAGTCAAATACAAATACAACCATAACAAAATTGCAAAAAGGAGCGACGTTAATATAGCATCCGCATATTTAACATTTCATTATCGCCCGTGGGTTATAAAGTCATAGAAATTTGATTACATTTATCATATAGTACAATCGTACATAAAAATAATTATGGAAAAATGGTACTAGCAAATATAGTTCAAGTTAGATCCAAAATCAGATGTTCCCAGGAAAATGGATTGGACTATTTTCTAATAACCTATCAATTAATCAATCGATCAATCAACTGATAGAATCCATAAGAAGGAAAGCACTTTTTACCTCCACAGTTCCTTCGAAAGGTAAAACATTCAATTGTAAATCCAAATATTGAAGTTCCAAATTTTTTTCGTAAACAAGCGGAATTCCGCTAACAAAACTTCGTTGTTATTAATAACACCGGTAACAAGTTAACAGGGAATAAGCGGAATTTTATCTTGCGATAAAGACAATTCGTAACACGATAAAAATAATACATTGTGTGAATATTGTATTGTTCTTATATCAACGAAAACTATGACACATATAATCAATTACTTTTATCGTTTCCATATAAATATTGATTGTCGAAAAATTCCATTTCGATGGACCGTTATAATCGTTTTTTGGCTAATTTTTTCAATGAAGAATATACTATTCATCTAGAAAATAAGAACATATGGCATAATATGTAATAACAAGAGGTATATTTAAAGTAGGACTCAAAAGTTTGATCGCACTCAACGTACTTGGCATTTCATTGAAACCCGCACTGATGAGTTTGGATTTTACTATGACATCGTCAGAGCTCGTTGAAATCATATTGAGTTAAATATATAGGCTTGCAATTGAAAAGAGAAAGAAAGAGAGTAAGTTGGCTGTGCTAATACCAGAACGCGAGGTATACGCTGCAAATGATCAGTGTAACATATTAGATGCCTTATGAAGGTTGGAATGATTTCAAATTTTAACCATGATTGATTCATACTGTGACTTAAAAAATTGGCAAATTGGAATTATAATATAAATTAAAAAGTTCCATTTGTTGAAATTGTGCTTAAACTCTCCGGAGAGTCCTACTATATTTAAAATTACGGAACTTAGCGCACGTCATCGGAAAAAAATGTGTTTATCTTAATATCGAATAGATTCGGACAAGAATAGGCAATTTAATCGATTTTTCCATCGAACGAACAGTTCAAAGCAATGTATTGAAAAACACCGAAAGGAATAGAACAACCGGCAGTAGCGCTTTTGGTAGCGACCAGTTTACTATCCGAAATGCTTTTCACCTTTCGAACGTTCGAGTTCGGGAAAACGATGAGGATGGTGACTGATTGGGGCGGTCGAGTTTCGTTCGAGGTCGGAAACGCATGGATTATTTTTACGTATCTCATCGAAGTTCTTGAAAATGGTAGAGCATAGCTAAAAACAGTGAGAGAAGCAATTTTTCATGAAATTACGATGTAACATGTGTTAAAAGAACGAAACCGGTGAAATTCTTAGTAGCCGAGTCACTTATAGCAAAAACGATGCTTTCAGAAGGTTTCAAAATTTTTTCTCAAAAATGGTTCATTTCAGACAGGAATAGTAAGCGAGACGATTGTCACCCCATTTGATAGCAATTGAATGGTGAAAAGCCGAAGCGTTGGTGGTTTTAAAAGTTGAGTTATATTAGGAAATGTAAAAAAATCTTTGGGATTTTTGTTTTGATTTGGTTTTGCTCCAAAAGGGCTATTTGTGGCACCTTCATCCACAAAGGCAATCATCATAGTCAAAGAAAATAAGAATCTTTTAGTGAAAATTCGGGGGCGTTCACTGTTGAGAGTGAATTTTTGCGATTTAGAAATTTTTTCTCAAAATCTATGGATACAACCTTTTAGATGCTACTTCAAAAAAGATGTCAGTTAAGATTTTCTTTGGTATGAAGAAGTTTCGTGTCGCTATCTACAATAGTTTTCGAGTTCACTCCGTTCGCTGGGTAAGCGCATACAACAAATATAAATGTAGTGACACGTTCCGTATCTTTTCAAAATATTAACTCCGATTTTGTTACTTATACTAGAAGCAGTTGCTAACTTGCTAATGTAGGAAGTAAGGTTCGGGTTGATATGATCTATAAATATAAAAATAAGCCAAAGACAAAAGGAAAAATTTGAACCATTATGGTGTGAAATTAAGTTTTTTCAATAAAAGTTACTTGGTGTCAGCAAATTTTCCGTAATTTTCCGGAATATATTCAACTTGAAACGTCTTTATCTTCATTTTCTTTGAGCCTTTTTTCTTTTTAACTCATCTGTTAGAAATTTCTGCTGTAGGTGTAATAAACATTCAGCTTTAAGTCTTTGAAATAATGAGTGAAGCTTTCCTCTGTCTATTAGGTGAATCAATCGTCTTCATTAGTACCATTATAAATTATTACATGTTTATTTGTAAAAAAATGTTTTTTACCGATTAACTCACATATTTTCGGAGTTGTATGTAAGAGTTTGGTACCCCAATCAATAAATGCTCTATTGATTAGTAGTGCTTCTTTTCAATATCGAAGAAATTCCAACGAGTGTATGAAAAACGAAATATCCTTCTTCAAATTCGGTAGATAATGCACAATTATAGCCTGTTACTTACACAGTTGTTAACCAGAGTTGCGCAGGTTGCCACAAGGGGGTAGGACATTTGCTTATTTATGGAATTAGCCGCGTCTCCACCGCCCGGAGGGGTCGATGAACCCCGTCTGGGCGGCAGGGGCGGCGGTGGGCAATACAGAGGATTTTCGATTTGAACGCCGTCGTCATTCTTGAGGTTCTTGTTGTTGTTATTTATCGAATGATTATTGGTTTGATTCGGTAGTGGATAAGTGTTACTACGTCTATTAGTCGCGACCGAATTGCCGGTGCCAAAAACCCTGTGCGTCCTCTTCGGCAACGGCGGCGGCTGCTCTTGCTGCCCCTTCGAATTGCCGTTCGGCGATTCGCCGAGGACGGGAGACACGGGGGTGGTAGCGTTCGAAGAAAGGGACGGCTGCAAGAGACAGAAAGACACGGTGTGACAAACAGCGTACCCGCAGGCCGGGTTGATTTCGTCCGAAAATAATAGAACGTCAGCAAAGAGTAATTAGTTTAGATGTACGTATATTTACAACACTCAAATGAAATGATGTACACTGAAAGAATGGAATCTGTGCTTTCCGTAACTCCCTCCATTCATGTCAACTGAATATGAGAATATGATACAGTCAAGGTGAGGACACGAATAGGAAGTTAATTTCGACTATAAATTAAATGATCCCCCGTACAACTTTGATCTTATTTGACTTAATAATTCTGTTCTTCGATATTATTGAATATAAAATCTTCGCGAAAGGAAAACTTTTAGATGGTGAGTTTTTTCATAATAACTTCTATTTCTATTTCATTAGTACTGAATTGTTAATTCTCTCCTGTAAGGGAAGTCATTCAGTAATTAACACTTTTACGACACAATTTTTTTAAATCATTTTTGCAATCGGGCGTCGCGGAATACCGTAAATATACCAGCTGTTTAGACACCTCGAATAACCCATCCCGAGATATTTAGCAAGATTAAAGGTTTGTTACAGAAAGCACGTTTAAAAAGTAGTAGGTTAATTAGTCTTTGCAAACACCAATAGTAATACTACGAAAGCCATATGAGAAAGACGCTAGAATAAAGAAAAGCGAGAGATCGAAAGGAAAAATCGACGGTCCGTCGCCGGATTTTCCAGCGTCCTACTCAAGCGTTCTGTGATCGTATAAACAACGACTGACTCTTCGACAAAGAACGACGACGGACGAAAAACAAACACTCACCTCCGCCTGACTCCTGTGTAACATTGCCTGCAAAGTGTGCAGGTTTTTTTCCGTTTTGGTCAATTCCAAAAATTTCTTTTCATCCGGCGACGTTGCCAATTGGCTGCGCAATAGATCGATATAACGTTGTTCCTTCTCGATCATCAGTCGGTAGTGTTGCTCCTTCTCTAACTGCAGTTGATACTGTTTCTCGTTCTGAAACGAAAACAAGAAATTGAATGGGTCAACTACGAGCAGGAATTAATAAATCATTCATACGCAACACCAATAGGAATTCGGTATTAAGTCTAAGGTGCGGTGATTGCACAATGTATTGTCACGATTCTGCGCTTTTCATAAATTTGGACAAACCTCATGAAGAGCGCAGACTCGTGACGGTATAGTGTACGATTACGGTGCGTATTGACACAAACCTCATCTATAATGAATTTCGTAAACGGATTGAAACACAGTCAATTTCCGCGGTGCCTATTCTTAAAAACCCAAGCTTCATAAGCTTATTTGATGGAATGAACGTGGAAGTTATTGGTCGAAATGACTGAACTGTATGATATCCGCATAAAGAATCCTAAAAAGGAGACTCAAAAGCAGTGGATTGGTGAAAACGTGAAGTGAAAGTCAGTGGCTTTAGCTTGCTAAAGATTTTCTGGGACTCATGACATTGCTGAAATTATCGAAAACATTAATTTGAAGTTCTTTATAAAATTAACGCAAATCGTAACTACAGTAACGGACAATGATTCCAACTTGGTCAAAGTTTTTTTCGAGATGTAACAAGAAATAGTCAAAAGCTGGAAAACCATAGACGACAGAAGTCTTCAAAGAGTGTAACGATGCGTTTAGAAATTACGCAACGTTAATGGAATAACCAACAGCCAACAGCTTAAGCGACCTCCAAAATTTAGTTAATAAAGTCGTGATGAGAAGTCAAGCATTTGGTTTGACAATGAACATGAAGAAAACACAATGGATGTTGGTTACAAAAAAGAGGGAAAATACACTTGAATATCCCAAAATTGATGGAAGAGACACAGAGCGAGTATCAACATTTAAATACTTGGGAAATAACATCAATGACAACTGGGATCCGAGGGAAGAAATCAACTTCAGAATCGCACAGGCTCGCATGACTTACATAAACATGAGTAAATTTTTTAATAATCGAAGGCTCAGCTTGGAACTTCGCATGCGAATGGTGAGGGCCTATGTATTTTCTGTTCTTTTGTATGGGTGCGAGTGCTGGACCCCTGATTCATATTCTGAAAAGAGACTTGAGGCTTTCGAGATATACATTTATAGACGTCTTCTATGCATCTCCTGGACACAGAGAGTAAAAAACACAGGTGCTGCAAATGATGAATAAAGGAAGAGAATTGTTAACAATGGTAAAAATAAGAAAAACGCAATATTTTGGACACATAATGAGAGGCCCAAAGTACGAGATTCTACGTCTGATCATCGAAGGCAAGTTTAAGGACAAAAGATCTATTGGAAGACGGCAGAATTCTTGGATGAAGGACATGCGAAGGTGATTTCGCTCTTCGTCAAACGATATTTTTAGAACAGCAGTTAACAAAGTTCCTTTAGCTGTATGGATCGCCAACCTTCTACACGAAACGGCGCGATAAGAAGAAGAATGGAATGAATAGCGAATCGATACTGGCGAAGAAAACGACGGATGATGCTGAGCGACATCTAGTGACGGCCAAAGTAGTAAGGCGACCGATAGGTGGCGCTGATGTGGCAGTCCAGGGATAACCCTAATCCCCGTGGTACCGTCAGACGACGAAATTGAGGGCATAAGTTAGCTTTGTGATCGTTAGAAAATGCTACATCGCAATGCACGACTGTACCATCCGATTGATGGGAGGTAAATACTCCTTGGAGTAGCGGTACTGGTTTTATATAAATTCCCGCGTTCTGCGGAACAAGGAAAGAAAATCAACTCGTGATTTGATTCTTAAATAATGAGTGCGAAGCGAAACCGTGGTGCTATTGAAAGCCGCAGTAAGTACCCTTCCGTTGCCATATTGCTTATACAGTTTCGTGTACACCGCTCGCCTAACGTATTTCTCCCGGAAGAGTGGCCATTTGGTTGTGGAGTTTCAATAACGTGCAACTACAGTGGGTACCTTTCGGAGGAATAGGCTGGTCAGTTTCAATAACGACCATTCGTCTTGGACGTTATATTGTCGCAGGGCACTTCCATTAGCCTAATGTTTTTCTCCCGGGAGAATAGCCATTTGGTTGTGGAGTTTCAATCATAAAGATGCAAAAATAATAAGTGGTTGCAAAATAGTTTGCTGTGAGGTCACTAACCCCGGTGATATCAACCAAATCGAAGCCAAAATGCTGCTTGTCGAGAAAAAGTGTGAAAAAGCTGTACTGGAAATAGATTACTTAGAAGTTATCCTGAAGGAGGTAAGAGAAAAAAATTCCATTCTAATAGAACACAATAGTCTTCTAAAAGACACCACAAATTTACAAGCAGAAAAAATAGATAGTCTAACAAATAGCGTCAAAAAAATGTAAACAAGAACAAGAATGACAAATTATCTCTATCAGTAAACCACAGCGATGCAGAAAGCGAACTTATTGGAACTACATACGGTTTACCAGGCACATTGTGTCAACCCGGCCTGTTGCAGGCCTAAACTCTACCCAAAATGTCAACTCCAAAATTGAGAAATCCGGCCAAAGGGTTTCCACAAACAATGTAAAACCGAAGACTTCCGACGGCCTTCCCACTCCAACTGTTTCTGAAAATAACGCACCTCAATTGAGTCAACAAAAAATACTCCAGATCATAAACCTCGAAAACGATTTAGAGGAATGGAAGACTGTCTCACATAGACGAATTCCTAAAAAGGTTTCGGATCCGCCACTGTCTTCAAAAAATAAACAGCATGAAAATGAATTTTCTAGAGTGCTAAAGAAAAGAAAACCTTTAAAATATGGAACTGCCCCAACCTCTGGGCAAGTAGGACAGGGCTTTCAAGGAATTGAAAAAAGAGTATTCATTTTTCTTAACCGAATAATGAATCATGTAACAAGTGATGACATTCAACAATACATCGCAAGTAAGCCAAATTTCTGAAATATGATAACTGATATAAAGGAGATCCCTGGCAATCTGGATGGACCAAAACGTTTCGTGGTAGCAGCTCCATCAATTCACAAGGAAGAACTTTATGATCCTGAATTCTGGCCAAATGGTGTAGGGATAAAACGATTCAATTTTAACAAATACAGAAAAGCGAAGAAGTCCCACCAAAGTAATCCATTCGAACACAAATTGCCAAGTTGGCTTATCAATGTTACATCAAAATGTGAGGTCTATAGAAAATGTTTTCAATGAAATGGGTCTACTGCTTCAGCAGGAAAGACCAACTTGTTTCGTATTGGCTGAAGACTGGAAGGATTCCGAAGAACTTCAATCCTATGTGTTTGGTAACTATGAGTTAGTGAGTGCTTTCTGCAGAGGCAAACATGAACATGGCGGCTGTGCGGTATATGTGTGTGATCATCTGGAAACCAAAGAAATACTTGATCTCAAATGCCTTAGTGTATCAAATATTTTTGAATGTTCTGCATGTGATGTCTATATTGGTCGTGGAAGGAAGATTGTTTTAATTGGCATTTACAGGCTACCTTCCTCTTTGAAATGTAATCTGAAATTTTCTTTGAGGGGCTTAACCTAATATAATAATAATATAATAATAATGGCGGAGAATGCAGTTTTTATCATAGCAGGCGATTTTAACATCGACTTATTGAGCCCTGAAGCGATAGAGACACAACTACTTGTCTCCCTTTCACAGTCATTTATCGTAAACATAACTGTGAAAGAACCTACAAGAAAGGCAGACGACTGCCACAGCTGCCTAGACAATATATTTACAAACATTAGTGGGGGCAACACAACAGTGATCGAAGCACATATCTCAGACCATTGCGCACAGTTCTTTAAGAGTGATATGGTTTTTCCGGGTGGGCAAACGTATAGAAAGGTAACCCTCAGAAACCTTAAACCAAGAGCAGTAAACGAGTTCCTAACTGCTCTTTCAGGTGAGTTAGACAAATTATTGGGTGGTCTTCCTTTGGGTGACGTGAATACCTCGTGGAATACCTTCTCTGACTGTTTTGTAAATAACTTTAATAAATTTTGTCCTTTAATAACTAAAAAAATTCCATCTATACAAAGGCAATACCAAAAAAACCCTGAAACTGAATTTTCAAAGAAGCATCTTGATGGTATCTTTGTTCGAGCGAGTATAAATTCCAATTATGCTGGTGCGTACAGGGAGGCTAAGAAAGCTTACGATGTAGCCATCTGTAGGAGCAAAAAGTCATTCTACGGCAACTAATAAAAAATTCTCCAAACAGGTCAAAATCCACCTGGCAAATCATTAACAAATTAAAACCTAATCCAAAAAAATCAAAGGGAAATTCTTTACCTAAGGGCGATTTGGAGAAAATTGTTGAGGAATTTAATACTCAATTTCTGGTAAATACCCCACCTTCAAATAGCGAAATTTCTAAGCAGTCCTTGCCTCATAACAAAACAGTTGGGAAGTCTTTCTACGCGTTTCCGGTTACCGAGGAGGAAGTAAAGTCATGCATAGGGGCCCTACATAATGAGAAATCTGTGGGTCATGATCATGTTCCGACTGAGATCATTAAAAGTGCCGCACAGCTGATATGTAAACCTCTAAGTCAAATAATAAACAAATCTTTTACTGATGGCGTTTTCCCTGACCAGTTGAAAACGGCAATTATCAAACCTCTTTATAAAGGGGGTGATCCGGAGTCCCTGGGTAACTACCGCCCCATTAGTCTTCTCAGCTCTTTTTCCAAAATTTTTGAGAAACTACTGGCAACACGTCTGGTAAAGTTTTTCAGGGGGTTTCGTTTTGATGATGCGCAACATGGTTTCCTGTCTGGAAAAAACACGAACACGGCAGTTTTTAAATTAACAAATGCAATTATCGACTCCTTGGAGGCCGGTGAAGTACCACTTTGCCTCTTTCTTGATTTATCTAAAGCATTTGATAACGTAAATCATGAGATCTTAATCCAAAAACTCGAAAAATATGGCATCAGGGATAACCAGCTGAAGCTTATGCGAAGCTACCTGGAAAACAGAAACCAGCGTGTTGTTATCACTACAAATGGAAAAAGCTTTACATCCGTTGAGAGGACTGTTGGGGCGGGGGTTCCTCACGGAAGTATCCTTGGTCCACTTCTTTTCGTCATTTACATTAATGACCTGCCCGCGGCTCTTAGGGGGAAAACATGGGAATCTGTCCTGTATGCAGATGACTCTAACATCTTGATCAAATCAAAAGATATCAGTCAGCTTATAACAGGCGCACAAGCTGCTCTCAGCTGCGCGAGAGACTGGTGTGGCGAAAATGCACTCAGTCTGAACATGACCAAGACAGAATGCGTGGCTTTCCATACGGGCAGATGCAGTCAACTGTTGCCCGTCAGTTTCAATCTTGACAATGAGACCTTGATGATAAGTAGAGAGGCAAAATTTTTGGGTATCCATCTCGACACCAATTTAAAATGGAATGATCATATCATCTCCCTCAGCAAAAAATTAAACTCTATCATATACAGTTTAAAGGTTCTAAAACGACAGGTAGAGGTGTGCTGAGACTGTTGTATTGCTCCCAGTTTGAATCGCTCTTAACCTATGGGGTAATTTTTGGGGGAAACTCGTCACAAATGGACAGCATTTTTGTGTCCCAAAAATATGCGTTGAGAATATTGCTTAGTATCAGATATGGAGAGACATGCAGGGGTTCTTTCAGAAGTGCAAAGCTGATGACATTGCCTGGAATGTACGTCTACCGGTGCATTTGCTTCATTCTCGACCATCCTGAGTTTTTCGCACTGTATGAAAATCAAAATAACACAAGGCGGCTCTATCCTCATCATTACCCGTTGTGCTCTCACTCATTATCGCAAAAGGGTGTGCAATATATGTGCATTAAATTGCTGAATTCTCTGCCCGCTAAAATTCTCAAAACGATGAAGGCTAAGCCTTTCAAAAATATAGTGCGCAATTTTATAATTGAATGTGAACCTTACAACGTAAATGAATTCACTGTGCATTGCAAAGTTGTTAATTCAGGGCTTTGAGACCCATTTCCTTCCATGACTTGTTCTTTGCTGTGGTATTGATGTGATGTATTTTTGATATTTATGTAATCCTGTATACCACTATGTACGCAGTAATTTTTGCAATGAATATATATTATTATTATTATTATTATTATTATTATTATTATTAATAACGTAGAGTCATAGTGGACAGCGTCCGGAAGAATGGAGTGGCGAGTTTCAGTAGCGGTCACAGATTGCACGAACCGAAAAGGTTATTCGCTATTCACTATTCATTATTCACTATTCGCTATCCGCTATTCGTGACACGTTAGTTTCTCAGGCGACATAAGCTTCCGTCATTTTATCTATTAACCCTCTGGTACTGGCTTTTGATGTATGATCGCTATCGTCGTGGGATAAATTGTAAATATTGTAAATAAATTCTAAATAGTAGTTTTCAGTATCTTTTCCGCCGGTCACTTAATCAATCTTTAACTTTTTAGGAGGGGGGATTTTCTTCTCCCGGTGAATAAACACCCCTGGAATTCACTTTTCTCTGACTATAGTGTACCCTAGCGCAAGTGGACCCTACCACTTAAGAAAAGCACAAACCACGTAGGAACCACATTTTTTTGTCTAGCGTTACAGAACTGGTATCTGAGTACGAGCCAGTCATTTTTGTCGTCACAAAAATGGCGCCCGTGGAGAGACCATCAGTTTTTGTCGCCACAGGAGGTTTTAGTTATACTCTTTGTTATCCAGGTATAACAAGGCCGAATTCATACTATGACTTTCTGGGCACCAGTTAGAAGGTTGTTTTCATTCACGTCAATTATCAATAGTCCACGACGAAATGTCCAGACCGATGATAAAATTCGAAAAATTGGTTAACATGAAAGCGAACGGTGTTAACCAGTAATTACTGACTTAAGTTTGTCATTGTTTATAACGATGTTTTCAACGAAGTGATCGGTTAATTTAGCTTTCTATAAACTGAAACCCTTCTATAAAAAATGCCCATATTGAAATAATAATCCTTTTTCCTTGAAATGATGTTCTTTTTATACAGGGTGACCACGAGAAACATTCACATTTTGGATGAAACTGTACTCAGAATGGCGTGGTGGAGGAGCTTTCATTCGCCTTCCGAAGAACGGCCATTTTCGTTTCTCAGTCACAAAAGAGCAGTGGTCGGTAGAACAACGCGTGTTTATATACGACATGTTTGTTAGAAACAGTGACTCAGTAGTATCAGCTCAACGACCTTATAGCGTTAATTTCAACATCAGCCGGCATAGAGCAGTCCCTACCATTATGAATTGGGTTAAAAACTTTCGAACTATGGGCAACATAATGAAGAAAAAATCTCCACGTCTTCCACGAATGGTGCGGACACCCGAGAACATTGAAAGAGTGAAAACAGCTGTGGCTGCCAGTAAAGGACGTTCCGCTCGAGGGCAGGCAATTGCATTACGTATGGAACGTGAGACGGTTAGGAAAATTTTGAAAATGGATCCAAAGTTTCATCCGTACAAGATTGTGTGTGTGCAGGAATTGAAAGAAACTGACTACCCCCAACGGTATGATTTCGCTGCACAAATGCAAGTTCTTATTTTTGATGAACCACGTGCTCTAATTGTCATGAGTGATGAAGCCCATTTTTACCTAAACGGGACTGTAAATCAATAAAACTGCAGGTACTGGGCAGAGGAAAATCCGAGAGAGCTCCATGAGACACCTCTGCATTCACCCCGTGTAACCGTATGGTGTGCGATATCAAGAAAGCATGTTATTGGTCCCTTCTTTTTTGAAGAGGGTGGAGCAGTGGTACCAGTTACCTCGAGTAGGTACGTGGATATGATAAACACGTTTTTCTTCCACAACTGCACAGGCTGAACTTGCAAGATTATGGTTTCAGCAAGATGGAGCAACTGCTCATACTGCCAGAATTTCAGTGAACCTCCTGCGGAACGTGTTTCCAGGTCACCTGATTTCAAGATTTGGAGATGTCCACTGGCCTCCTCAATCTCCGGACCTTAACATGTGTGACTTATTTGTGGAGACATTTGAAAAAGCGAGTTTATCGACATAAACCGCGTATTTTAGATGACTTGAAAGCGGCGATACGTACTGAGGTGGCGTTGATCACTGAGGATACACTGGAACGAATGTCGAAGAGCTTCCTGCACAGAATAGAGAATTGCCTTAGGGAAGGACTTTACCTTCCTGACATAACTTTCTCTGCGTAAAGTAAGTTGAATAAATAGTCTCTTGAAAAGTTAATATTGTTTTTTATTTCTAAAATATAAATGTTTCTCGTGGTCACCCTGTACTAAAGTAGTTGTGAAAACGACTCCTAACTCCGAGTTCTGCACTCGAGAGTAAATTCAGATAAGGAAGTACACTGTTCTCTGTTTTCTTTTTAAGATTATTGGAATTACCCGGTACATAGTACCCGAATACAATTTATCGGTACCCGATCCAGCTGTGACATCAATTCACGTTGTTTAAAATATCTTGAACGAGAAATACGAAAAATTAAAAACGATTAATCGTTGCCGGTCAGCATTTTAGAGATTGTAATAAATAATGACTTCGTTTTAGGAAACCATCCGCAATTAAAACACACCGACAATGCCTTCGCCATAATTTCATAGAAATTTGTTCAAAGGAATGGAACATCCAATCGACCGCTAATACGCTGTGAATTTTTTATACATAATATAAAGTTCCTATCAGATTTGAGGACGATCCTGACTTCTCTTCGTACTGGGATACGACACTGTGCAAGCTTTTAGAAAAATGGAGATGGAGCACATCAGCTTCTATCATGCAATGGCTAACCTAAGTGAATAACCCACAGCCTACAGTGAAATATAAAACCTGCCTGCCTTCTGCTCCGGAATGAAGCGAGTGGAGTATTTTGGAAATACGTACTTTGCACGTTGTTTTTAAAACCAGCTAACGCGGAGAACTCGTCTACTCAATTGTTATTCAATGCAATTTCCATTAAACCCGGATTAACGTATACACTTAAAAAAGAATAGTCTATAGTCAAATAAAAATGATTCCATAAGTGTTTCCCAATTTTAGGGAAGGCGTCTTTCACTTGAAGAGATTGTGGTCTGAGGTTTGATATATGTGGTCTGCAGAGATGTGAATTATTTGAAATACATATATTTGAAATGCAAATACAAAATGCAAAATACCTATTTTTATTTTATATTTGAAATACTTTCTTTCTAAATGTATTTTGTATTTTATTTGAAATACTTTATATAAATATTTATTATTTTTAAAATACAAAATAGTTCTGTTACATTTTTACTTAAGTTTTCCAATTTTCATTCTTAAATCCAAGATTACCTTATTTCTGAACGATCTGATTGTGATCGTAATCATTATTGTCATCGTCAATTATAATAGAACAATAATGCCAACATTGCGGCCAGTTCGAGCAAAAAAAAAGATTGCGCGTCTGTCTACACTTAACAGTCAAACAAACTTGAGGTCAAAGGCTGGTAAGCGGGTTCGTGTGTTGATTATTAGTTTTCTTTGTGATTTTGCTCAGTTTTCTTCGTTTGATGAATATACATAAATAAAATATAAGTAATACATTCTTTTTATAAATAATTTTTAACTACGCATCAAGTAGTTAGGTACCTAGTTATTGTTATTTTTACTAGCCTAACCTAAAATAAAATTTAACCGAAATCGACCAACATTATTATTGCCCATTCGATGTTATTGTTTATTTCATCAATTTTACGGTTTTATTGAAAAAACACACTTATCTACTAACCCTTAATCTGCACCGATAAGGTATTATTTATTATACACTAGCTTCTTAAGACAGACGTTGTCCTGTCGTAAAAACAGTTAAGTAATGTGGCCCTTGAGTTCATTCAATTTCTTTATTTTATCAAGCACTGTTCTTAGTTTTCACTGTACCCCAAAAGAAAATGAAAATGGAATCCTTACAGAATCACTTTTCGCTTATGCGTGATGATGCCGCATCCAAGGGATTCATTTTTATATGTACATATATTGTAGGTACATTAAAATGATATAAACCTTTTATTCTTTCAGGGATAAGAACATTCCATTCATATTAAAGCACTTTTTCAAAGGCATCACAAATGACCCTGGAAGTGATGTTAATATTTCTGGAACTTGCAAAAAGTGTTCGAAAACACTAAAAGGAAGTATAACACTGTTTTTTATCGGGTGTAACGGCCGTCGTCTGTTGGAATTGCTTCCTAACGTTTCGCTTGCTCGAGTGGCAAGCTTCTTCAGCGGTGTCGCTATCTCCGATGCACTAATGAAACTTCATTAGTGCATCGAGCAAGCGAAACGTTAGGAAGCAATTCCAACAGACGACGGCCGTTACACCCGATAAAAAACAATGTTATAGTGAACGTGGACCGCGAAAGCTTGAATCAATACAACTAAAAGGAAGTTTGAATTCAACATCCGACTTTTTGAACCATTTAAAAGTAAGTAAAAGTAAAATTTTAATTGTATTTTATTTTGTTACACAAATTGATTCACTAATAAATAGGATTTAATTTAATATGAAATAATATAATCACAGATATTTTATGCTTTAAACTATTTTATACTGTTGTTGCAGACAAAAGGACATGCTGATATACTAGCAGAGTATGAGAAACTCAAAATCCAACGTAACAGGAAAAGAAAAGGTGTTAGTGATGCTGGTGAGGGATACAGTTCATCTAAAATATTGAAACAATCCACTCTTCCAGCCGTTTTTTCAAAGTCAGTAAATTTCGACAAGTTACTTGTGAATTTTTTAGTGGATACCATGGCACCTATATCAATTGTAGAAAATGAATCCTTTTAGGTTCTAATTGAAGGTGCACAGCAATTAAGTGTTCCACCGAAAATAATGTGCAGGCAAACATGTAATAAAAAAATTACAGACCAATACGCACAATATATAGAAAATACAGAAAAACAATTGAGAAAGGTTGATTTTATATGCACCACAGCTGATATATGGTCATCATCTAAGAGAAGCTATGTGGGTGTAACTGCTCATTGGATTGATTGTAATAAATTTAACCGAAAAAGTGTAACGTTGGCTTGCAGAAAATTTAAGGTAACACATAGTTATAGTAAAGTAGCTGAGCTGATTGCAGAGATTCATTCTGAATTTGATTTGAAACTGTCAAAAATGATAAAGACTTTTACGGACAATGAATCAAATATGGTCAAAGCTTTTAGAATATATGGACAAGATTCAGATACAGGGACAAGCGAAGGAACTCTTAACCAAAATATTGATGTAATGCATAATAATATTGACGATGGAGATGATGTTGATAATTTGTTAACCCTAGGACAATTTCCGGAGTCATTTGAAGAATTTGAAGAGTTGCAACAGCCTAATCATGAAAGGTGTGCCACACACACATTACGTTTAATAGCTTCACAAGATATGGATAAGGCTAAATCCCAAAGTAATACATGCAAAAAAATTTATGATACAGCTGTGGCAAAATGTCGAGCAGTTTGGAATCTATGTTCGAGGTCTCCTAAAGCCTGTGAAATATACAGGGTGTTTCAGTTAAGTTACAAACTTTCAGGTTAGGTAGAGTACACCTATATGATGGGAAATCACATAGCAATGCATGGTCGGAAATGTCTTCCGAAGGAGATAGGCGCCATTGAAGTTTAGCGGCCAAAATTTCAAATAATCATAAAAAACGGAAAAATTGGTCGATTTGATTGCGGTTTTCGCTAAAATTATTCTTTCTATCAGTATTTTCTTGAAAAAAATTTTTATACATAAAGTGCAAAAAATGACGATAGAGGGCGCTTTAGACTTTGGAGTAACAAACAACTACTTTTCACTGTTATTTTTTACATTTCATTAACGGCTTCAGAAAGCTTACACTTCAACTTAAATTTTAAGCTTAAAATCTGCATCATTGGAAGCAGTTAAGTGGGGAAAATTGAGCTTTGTTCAGGGGGGATTCTGAACACGGTTCGTTTTGAGCTACTTAACCACTCCCAATGATTAAGATTTTAAGCTCAAAATTTAAGTTGAAGTCGAAGCTATCGAAAACAATCAATAAGATACAAAAAATAACGGTAAAAAACAGTGGTTCGTTACGCCAAAGTCTAAAGCGCCCTCTATCCCCTCTATCGTCATTTTTTGAACTTTATGTTTAAAAATTTTTTGTTCATGAAAATACTGATAAAAAGAATAATTTTAGCGAAAACCGCAAACAAATCGACTAATTTTTCTGTATTTTATGAATATTTGAAATTTTGGTCCCTAAACTTCGATGGCGCCTATCTCCATCGGAAATGCTTTCCTGAGGTGAAAAATTTTTTTCAAGAAAATACTGATAAAAAGAATAATTTTAGCGAAAACCGCAGTCAAATCGACCAATTTTTCCGTTTTTTATAATTATTTGAAATATTGGCCCCTAAACTTCAATGGCGCCTATCTCCTTCGGAAGACATTTCCGACCATGCATTGCTATGTGATTTCCCATCATATAGGTGTACTCTACCTATCCTGAAAGTTTGTAACCGCTTAACTGAAACACCCTGTATATAGAATCAAATGGAAAATCTCCTACTTCGCCATGTCCAACAAGATGGAATTCATACTATAATTACATTCAAGATCTATTGGCAGTAAAGGGTACCCTAAATGAAACTTCAAAGAAACTAGGCCTGGCCACTTTTAAAAAAATTGAAGTTCAATTTCTTCGTGAATATGTGAACTGTTCAAAGCCTATTGCTGATGGCATCAGAAGTTTAGGAGAGGACAAAGATACTTACTATGGATGTCTTATACTAGAACTGATGAGAATGCAAAGAATTCTAAGCAGTTTGAAAATGAATAACCTTACATATTGTGATGTATTGATAAATGTTATAAAGGATAAGGTGAATATGTAAACTGTTCAAAGCCTATTGCTGATGGCATCAGAAGTTTAGGAGAGGACAAAGATACTTACTATGGATGTCTTATACTAGAACTGATGAGAATTCAAAAAATTCTAAGCAGTTTGAAAATGAATAACCTTACATATTGTGATGTATTGATAAATGTTATAAAGGAAAGTATTAATAGGCGCTTTGAAAGATTTCTTAAATTAGAAGAGCCAAAAGCAAAAGATGGCATAATAGCATCAGTATCTTGTCCATTTTTCAAAATGAAATGGGTGCCAAAAGCCATACATAGAGTCATACATAGAGAATACATTAAAGAAGTATTTGTTTCAGAAGTGAGAAAGATGAAGCAAGAAGACGAAAAGAGTTCCCAAGTCCAACATACTGATTCTGATAAAAAGAAGAAAAGGACAGAATCTTATTATATGTTTGTTGAGGACTCTGATTCTTCGGCAGCCAGTGATAATGTTAATACTACTGCTACAATAGATTTGGAAACACTACAATATTTAAAAGATGAAGACAATATCTTAGAATCCTTGCACAGGTATCCAAAGGTAAAAAAAAGTCTTCCTTCAATATAATACGTGCTTACCGAGTTCTGCCCCTGTTGAAAGACTATTTTCTTTTAGTGGAATGATTATGAGCAGGGCTCGGATAGTTATGCACGAAAAAAGGCTGAAATATGCATGCAAATATGCACGAAAAAACTTAAAATATGCTCAAGAATATGCACTAAAAAATAACAAAAAAAATAGAAGAATTATGTTAAAGACGGTGAAAATATGTTTGGAAAATTAGTTCTTCATTTTTTATAATCAGCAAATGTTCTTATTTCAGTATGTACATGCATGTCTCACATCATATCATTACATTTGCAGTAGAATATAAAAATTCACAACAGGTCCTTGTTGCATGTCAAAACAAGGTGGTGCTTTAGATGTTCAAACGTGAAAGATGGTCGCTTCTCGCTTAAAACGGACTTGTAGGTTGAAAAAGAACGTTCCACATCCACTGACGTCACAACGGCGAATTTGAATAGCGCGATTTCATATGGCATCAACGATGCTATGTATTCATTCAAAACGCTATGGCTCTCATTTCGTACATTTTCATTCAAAATATCTTTAATCCTAACCAAAACGTTGTAGTTCACATTACGAGCTATAATCTCTTCAAACTTTGTGTGGAAGTCTTTATCCTCCATTGAGTTCAAGATCGAGCGAACTTCTTCATATATATCTACGCACTTTTTCATTTCCAAACCTTTCGTTTCCAATTGTTTAATTTTATGCACGACGAACATGAAGTTGGCTTTTATGAACGCTAAATCATGGCAAATACTGGGGAACGCAAGTATTTTCTTTGCTTCCCTAATACATTCAGCGTCTTTTACATTTAAATCGTCGATTATCGATTTCACTGCTACAAAATGATCGGCATAGTACTCGCAAGCTTCAAGCCAACTTCCCCATCGAGTAGCAATAGGTTCCGGTGGTAACGGTGTATTTGGATATTTCTCTTTGAATAAATGTCGCCGTGCAGGTGACTAAAATAGTTGAAAAGAAATTGAAACAATATTTCAACTATACGACGCGCATAAAAATTCCAAATACTTACTTTTACAAACACCGCCTTTACTTTTGAAATCAAATTGTTTACATCGGAGAAATGTGAACGAATGAATTCTCCCAAGCGGTGTAATCCGTGAACAAAGCATGTAACGTGCAACATCTTCGGAAAAAGCACACGTAAAGATTTCATGGCACAGATCATATACGCAGCAGAATCGGTAGTCACTAGCATCACTTTGTCGTATTGGATTCCTTTCATATAAAAAAGAAACATATTCAACAAATTCCGGATAAACCGTCGGTCACTTCAATGTAAAAAAAAACTATACCTTTCGGCCACAAAAGTATTAGCGATTCATTAAAGAATGTTGCGATTGAGTTGGCGTTGCATTTCTCCAATTCTTTGACATTCAGCAAATACGACTTTCCGCTCTCACTTTCATCATCCAAAATGCCAAAAAGAAAGTTCGCAACTGATCTTTTTTCAACGTCTGTCGTTTCATCCAGAGTAATCCAAATATATTTTCCATCAGCCTTATTGCGCAATTTCTCAATCTTTTCATTGTACAGATGAGGCACATAGTTTCGACGCAGTGTACTTTCATCAGGAACCGAATGTGTAGTGTATTTTTCGATGAATTGCACCAGACTCGAATGATTGACTTTGCTTAGCGGTATATTTGCTTCAACGAAAGTTTTGCACAAATCCAGATTGAATTCCCGCAAATTTGGTCCTGCTTTTGGTTGATGATTCGGTATTAAAGATTGGCTTATTGCATTATTGGAAATTTTCTTCCTTCTATCTACGGCCACTTTGTGTTTCGATGATGCAATATGTTGTTTTACTTGAAATATTTTTTGTCCTTGAACCACACATTCACAATACGTACAAAATAAAACTGATCCATCAGAGCGAAATACTCTGGGAAATTCTCCTTTCATACGCAATATAAATTCACCGCGTGTTTCTTTTCGATCCTTCGGCATTTCGACTAATTTTGAATCAACCGATTACTTTGAAAACCACGAGACGAATGAGAATTTGAGAATGTAATAGAGTGGTTACTATTACATTTCTACTAACACAAAATACGTGCAGTAGTCGAAGTGTTGATCATTTTAACAAAAAATGAACAACTCGAAATTCGAATGAGTTTCAATTCCACGAAATAATCAGTATTAGTTACGAATCACAAGTTATAAATAGTATTGATTCAAAATCAGAAACATTTGTTATCGAATTTATTCAGATTTTGTCACAATATTAGAAAATATGCTCGAACATGCACTTTAAATCAAAATATGCTTCAAATAGTAAAATATGCACAATATGCATGCAACATGCATTTGCATGACTATCCTAGCCCTAATTATGAGGCCCCATAGGCGGAACATGAAAGATCAATTCTTTGAACAAATAGTAGTTTTAAAATCAGTTAAATAAATATATGTGCTTCTTATGCTTAAAAAGGTATTTCATTTTCAAAACCTATTTTGTAAATACGTATTTTGCATTTTGTATTTAAATACTTTTATTTAAAACTATTTTGTATTTCTATTTGAAATAGTGCTGACAACTATGCATTTCCATTTTGCATTTAAATACTGGTAGTCTGTTAAGTCCAAATAAATGAAATCCAAATATTCGTATGGACTTTTGAGTTTCAATAAATGATATTTGAAAAAAAGCATTCGTTCACTCAATATACGAATAGTTCGAACTCTCTATTAAAAGATTTGCGCATCGCTTTTCTCATTAAAAACTTTCGAACTATGGGCAACATAATGAAGAAAAATCTCCACGTCTTCCACGAATGGTGCGGACACCCGAGAACATTGAAAGAGTGAAAACAGCTGTGGCTGCCAGTAAAGGACGTTCCGCTCGAGGGCAGGCAATTGCATTACGTATGGAACGTGAGACGGTTAGGAAAATTTTGAAAATGGATCCAAAGTTTCATCCGTACAAGATTGTGTGTGTGCAGGAATTGAAAGAAACTGACTACCCCAACGGTATGATTTCGCTGCACAAATGCAAGTTCTTATTTTTGATGAACCACGTGCTCTAATTGTCATGAGTGATGAAGCCCATTTTTACCTAAACGGGACTGTAAATCAATAAAACTGCAGGTACTGGGCAGAGGAAAATCCGAGAGAGCTCCATGAGACACCTCTGCATTCACCCCGTGTAACCGTATGGTGTGCGATATCAAGAAAGCATGTTATTGGTCCCTTCTTTTTTGAAGAGGGTGGAGCAGTGGTACCAGTTACCTCGAGTAGGTACGTGGATATGATAAACACGTTTTTTCTTCCACAACTGCACAGGCTGAACTTGCAAGATTATGGTTTCAGCAAGATGGAGCAACTGCTCATACTGCCAGAATTTCAGTGAACCTCCTGCGGAACGTGTTTCCAGGTCACCTGATTTCAAGATTTGGAGATGTCCACTGGCCTCCTCAATCTCCGGACCTTAACATGTGTGACTTATTTGTGGAGACATTTGAAAAAGCGAGTTTATCGACATAAACCGCGTATTTTAGATGACTTGAAAGCGGCGATACGTACTGAGGTGGCGTTGATCACTGAGGATACACTGGAACGAATGTCGAAGAGCTTCCTGCACAGAATAGAGAATTGCCTTAGGGAAGGACTTTACCTTCCTGACATAACTTTCTCTGCGTAAAGTAAGTTGAATAAATAGTCTCTTGAAAAGTTAATATTGTTTTTTATTTCTAAAATATAAATGTTTCTCGTGGTCACCCTGTACTAAAGTAGTTGTGAAAACGACTCCTAACTCCGAGTTCTGCACTCGAGAGTAAATTCAGATAAGGAAGTACACTGTTCTCTGTTTTCTTTTTAAGATTATTGGAATTACCCGGTACATAGTACCCGAATACAATTTATCGGTACCCGATCCAGCTGTGACATCAATTCACGTTGTTTAAAATATCTTGAACGAGAAATACGAAAAATTAAAAACGATTAATCGTTGCCGGTCAGCATTTTAGAGATTGTAATAAATAATGACTTCGTTTTAGGAAACCATCCGCAATTAAAACACACCGACAATGCCTTCGCCATAATTTCATAGAAATTTGTTCAAAGGAATGGAACATCCAATCGACCGCTAATACGCTGTGAATTTTTTATACATAATATAAAGTTCCTATCAGATTTGAGGACGATCCTGACTTCTCTTCGTACTGGGATACGACACTGTGCAAGCTTTTAGAAAAATGGAGATGGAGCACATCAGCTTCTATCATGCAATGGCTAACCTAAGTGAATAACCCACAGCCTACAGTGAAATATAAAACCTGCCTGCCTTCTGCTCCGGAATGAAGCGAGTGGAGTATTTTGGAAATACGTACTTTGCACGTTGTTTTAAAAACCAGCTAACGCGGAGAACTCGTCTACTCAATTGTTATTCAATGCAATTTCCATTAAACCCGGATTAACGTATACACTTAAAAAAGAATAGTCTATAGTCAAATAAAAATGATTCCATAAGTGTTTCCCAATTTTAGGGAAGGCGTCTTTCACTTGAAGAGATTGTGGTCTGAGGTTTGATATATGTGGTCTGCAGAGATGTGAATTATTTGAAATACATATATTTGAAATGCAAATACAAAATGCAAAATACCTATTTTTATTTTATATTTGAAATACTTTCTTTCTAAATGTATTTTGTATTTTATTTGAAATACTTTATATAAATATTTATTATTTTTAAAATACAAAATAGTTCTGTTACATTTTTACTTAAGTTTTCCAATTTTCATTCTTAAATCCAAGATTACCTTATTTCTGAACGATCTGATTGTGATCGTAATCATTATTGTCATCGTCAATTATAATAGAACAATAATGCCAACATTGCGGCCAGTTCGAGCAAAAAAAAAGATTGCGCGTCTGTCTACACTTAACAGTCAAACAAACTTGAGGTCAAAGGCTGGTAAGCGGGTTCGTGTGTTGATTATTAGTTTTCTTTGTGATTTTGCTCAGTTTTCTTCGTTTGATGAATATACATAAATAAAATATAAGTAATACATTCTTTTTATAAATAATTTTTAACTACGCATCAAGTAGTTAGGTACCTAGTTATTGTTATTTTTACTAGCCTAACCTAAAATAAAATTTAACCGAAATCGACCAACATTATTATTGCCCATTCGATGTTATTGTTTATTTCATCAATTTTACGGTTTTATTGAAAAAACACACTTATCTACTAACCCTTAATCTGCACCGATAAGGTATTATTTATTATACACTAGCTTCTTAAGACAGACGTTGTCCTGTCGTAAAAACAGTTAAGTAATGTGGCCCTTGAGTTCATTCAATTTCTTTATTTTATCAAGCACTGTTCTTAGTTTTCACTGTACCCCAAAAGAAAATGAAAATGGAATCCTTACAGAATCACTTTTCGCTTATGCGTGATGATGCCGCATCCAAGGGATTCATTTTTATATGTACATATATTGTAGGTACATTAAAATGATATAAACCTTTTATTCTTTCAGGGATAAGAACATTCCATTCATATTAAAGCACTTTTTCAAAGGCATCACAAATGACCCTGGAAGTGATGTTAATATTTCTGGAACTTGCAAAAAGTGTTCGAAAACACTAAAAAGAAGTATAACACTGTTTTTTATCGGGTGTAACGGCCGTCGTCTGTTGGAATTGCTTCCTAACGTTTCGCTTGCTCGAGTGGCAAGCTTCTTCAGCGGTGTCGCTATCTCCGATGCACTAATGAAACTTCATTAGTGCATTGAAGTTCAATTTCTTCGTGAATATGTGAACTGTTCAAAGCCTATTGCTGATGGCATCAGAAGTTTAGGAGAGGACAAAGATACTTACTATGGATGTCTTATACTAGAACTGATGAGAATGCAAAGAATTCTAAGCAGTTTGAAAATGAATAACCTTACATATTGTGATGTATTGATAAATGTTATAAAGGATAAGGTGAATATGTAAACTGTTCAAAGCCTATTGCTGATGGCATCAGAAGTTTAGGAGAGGACAAAGATACTTACTATGGATGTCTTATACTAGAACTGATGAGAATTCAAAAAATTCTAAGCAGTTTGAAAATGAATAACCTTACATATTGTGATGTATTGATAAATGTTATAAAGGAAAGTATTAATAGGCGCTTTGAAAGATTTCTTAAATTAGAAGAGCCAAAAGCAAAAGATGGCATAATAGCATCAGTATCTTGTCCATTTTTCAAAATGAAATGGGTGCCAAAAGCCATACATAGAGTCATACATAGAGAATACATTAAAGAAGTATTTGTTTCAGAAGTGAGAAAGATGAAGCAAGAAGACGAAAAGAGTTCCCAAGTCCAACATACTGATTCTGATAAAAAGAAGAAAAGGACAGAATCTTATTATATGTTTGTTGAGGACTCTGATTCTTCGGCAGCCAGTGATAATGTTAATACTACTGCTACAATAGATTTGGAAACACTACAATATTTAAAAGATGAAGACAATATCTTAGAATCCTTGCACAGGTATCCAAAGGTAAAAAAAAGTCTTCCTCCAATATAATACGTGCTTACCGAGTTCTGCCCCTGTTGAAAGACTATTTTCTTTTAGTGGAATGATTATGAGGCCCCATAGGCGGAACATGAAAGATCAATTCTTTGAACAAATAGTAGTTTTAAAATCAGTTAAATAAATATATGTGCTTCTTATGCTTAAAAAGGTATTTCATTTTCAAAACCTATTTTGTAAATACGTATTTTGCATTTTGTATTTAAATACTTTTATTTAAAACTATTTTGTATTTCTATTTGAAATAGTGCTGACAACTATGCATTTCCATTTTGCATTTAAATACTGGTAGTCTGTTAAGTCCAAATAAATGAAATCCAAATATTCGTATGGACTTTTGAGTTTCAATAAATGATATTTGAAAAAAAGCATTCGTTCACTCAATATACGAATAGTTCGAACTCTCTATTAAAAAGATTTGCGCATCGCTTTTCTCACAGTCATGTTTACAAGGGTTTTGCCATAAATCCTAACGTTAGGTCATGAATAAACACTGATTTAATCCTAGAAAAGCATTCGTATGCAACAGCTGAGAAATTCACACAAGCATCATCATTCATAGTCCCCTCGAGTGTTGCGTTCAAATTCGATAGATCGCTATCGTGGCGCGGCTGTTTCACTGATATTACTTCCCCTCAATTGAACAACTGTTGATAAACACGAGCGCGTGCAGTGCACGACATACGGCCGGTCTATATTCACCCCGGGAATAATGAAATTTCTCAATTGAACGAATACTCACGTCGACTGGTTGAGGGTTGGTTATGGTGGTGGAGGCGTGCGCCGTCAGCGGTCGACCGTGCGTTCCCGACGACGAACTTATGCTAGATCTGCTCGTCCTCTGTTGCACCGTCAGGACCACCTGGGAGGACGCTGAAAACAATTCGACAATCTCCATTATACGTCTCCGCGCGGATGCGAATCTTTCGTTTCCGTTCACCTGTGGCTAATATCGATCCCGTAAATCGTAAACAAACAAACGAGTTGGTTCACTTCCACTATCAACCTTTTTGCCGAGACCGGAAAGAAAAGAGCGCATTGTTCGCAGTTATAGAACAGACTGCGCACGTGAATTCTACTTGGAAGATTTGACACGGAAAACGGATAATATTGCATTTGCCGAGAAAAACGCTTATCCGTAAACTGATCCAGACTTAAATGTTATGATAATAAGTATGCCCCACTTGGAGATTGATATTATCTGATGATTATCGCAGTATGTAATGGTATTTTAATTATTTATTCCAACCAGACACAAATTTTCTTCTGTACAAAACACACGAAATCTTACATACTAAGAATAGTGTTATATGCTACTCTCGGTAAAATGTATTAACGTTGTGCACATAATTCAGTTACAACACGCCCATATATTTATAGAATTTAGTTTCAATGAAAAGCGACGTTAATTATGAAATTTTCAAAACCATATTTATGTACATTTGAATAGTGCTGAATCGAGTGAGTTTCGTATCGAAGTACACTTTTATTGGTCACAATACCTCGACGAAAAGCCTGGTACCAGTGCACTCGACTTGTCCTCTACCCAATTGTTCCGGTTTAATCGAATAATGAATTAATCGGACCGTTTAACGGCCGCACGAGTGATCTTAATTTGTCGTCGGGTCCGGGATAAGCAATAACGACCAAAGAAAAAAAACTGAAATAAGCGCACCAACTTTCCAAAAGATAAATCTCTATGGTTTTGAATAATAGTCGGCCAACAAGAAATCAAGGTCTATGACGCGAGACGAAGAAATAAACACAATCGAACTTGCCATTCGTTTGAATTTTCCGCGAATACCTGGGCGATATATATAAATTTAAACCGTGACCGGATGATCTTGTTCGAGCAATTCATTCGATCACAAGCTAAATTTGTGCAAAGTTTTGCCGACGTTGATCGCGCGAGAACACTTCCGAAAAAAAATCCGAAATAAACGGCTATATGGAAACTAACGATGCGAAACACGAGATTCGTCATATTGCTTTGAAATCGTTTCGACACATTGGGAATTTTCAGAAACGTTGTCTTCCTGGATTCAGAATAACCAGCTTATCTTCTAATATTAGAACGTTTTCATTTTACAATGGAACAGCTCATCGAATATTTTTCAACAATAGAATGTCATAAGTCTGAAATAACAATGAAATTCAGGAATCGAGACTGAGAGTTTAGATTGTCTGGTTCACCTTCGTTATAAATATTAGTTTCGTTATAGTTGCGGTTGATTAATAATCAATTCTATTCAATCGTCACATACAGCTTCGACTTACGTTTGTGCCAAGCCGCCAAGGATTCGAATCCGAACATATCGTTAGGTCACACACTGTTTTTCCGCGCGAAATATGGGTGTAATTTTTCCGTTTAGCCCATCGCGACACGATAATTGAACCAACATTTCTGGAGCGAACTGCGACGTTTTTCGTTTAGCACAGAGGCGTATGTACCGCAAATTACCTTAAAACGGACGACCAGCTGTTCAGTTGTCTGGGCGTCCTTTGACTAACCCACGTTTAGTTATTATGACTGTTACTTCGACCGGATCCGTTCTTTTGGGGTTCCACAAACCAGACGTTCAAGGGGCGAAACAGTGTGCCCAGGACACAACGTTCAATTGTCACTACTAATTTATTCGAAAATGCATTAAACATATGCATTTTCGAGGTGCTCGATAGAACTGCGACGTGTGCCATAAAAACGAAAATAAAATTATTTTGGATGAACTTACATCTTATCAACGCAACGACGTCCGTGTGAGTGGAAGACATAACATTGACACCGTTCACCTAAGGAACAAAAATAATTCCATCAAATTGAAGGCAAAATGTTAAATTTTCACCTTTATGATCTTGTCGCCTGCATGCAAGCCCGCTTTTTCGGCCGCACCACCTGAAAAAAAAAGGAATTGAGAGTCCAAATCTCGAATAGATTAGTATGTTCTCTTTTTGGTTAATTGTATATGTAATACAAAATAAAATGAATAGACATTTTAATTTTATTACTGCCGCATATGGCTCTGGGATTATAGTGTCATCATGATATTTGATTCAGAAACTGTATCAACAAATAAAATGCAGTAAATCACGTCTTTCCCTTCCGGCAAAGAAAAAATCCATCATATCCTTCATTCTACTTTTCTACATGTACCAGACAGTCCGTGTTGAACCCCTTGTATATTGAACATAAATGGGGAAAAAACCAATTTTAGTCCAATTCAAATGATAAGCACAATTGCTATTACCAAAACAGTAAGTCTCAGCACGCCAAGGATTATATTTTTTGACGCCAATTCCAAGGTATTATTGCAAACAAACGTATGTTGGGAGAGGCACTACCAAAGTTGCATGAAGTTCATCTGATTTGAATTATAAGGGGCCTCGCGTACTGAATCGCCGAGTGGCGCGATTCTTACCGAAAAGGTTTACAGTAGCTCTTACATGTAGTTACAGGACGAATAATCCATTAACACTTGTGCAGTTAGTCAGCATCGAAGTTGTCGAGACCTCTGACGAAGATCGTCACTCGCGCCGGCGAAACGTCAGGAAGTGATTCCAAAGAACGACGGGCAGTATTCTACTTCAAACGACGGCCGCGAAAGCATTAAACCAGTTCTTTAGGACAGGTGTTTTAAAATCAAGCAAAATTTATAAAGGAATTTAAAAAAAATCATAAATAAGGGGAATTTATTTTCAAAAAGCTATTACCAGTAGGCTGACAGTGTCAAACCGCTAATCTAACGATCAGAGGCAATTTTTTTGTATCCAAGTTGACCCTTATTAAATGAAAATTTTCGATCGAATGTCTGTGGAAATCTCATATATAATTCAAAGGTAAGCGAAAAAATGACTCTTGGTCTGGCCAAATAGTATCTTTTTAATAAATCATCTTTCAACATCTTTTATGTTTGCATGTAATATTGTTTTAAATTCATATTCAAGGCTTGTTGCCAAGAAACAATTTTGACTTCTGTCAACACTGTTTCATTCTCGTTATTGAATCTATTATATACCACTATAATAACTTGAAAAATAAATATCTTGAATCTAGAAGTAAAACTAGAGGAAAACAAACACCGACTCCGCTGATGAAAAACACAGTTAGCAAACAAATAAGTTTCTACATTGCGGTGTATAACTTCAATAGCCTGCCAAAGTCACTCAAAAATATAAAAAAGGTGAAATATAACAAATTTAAGTTCAAGAGTCTCACATAACTGTTGAACTTATGTTTTCGCTATATTATATAATTGAAAAAAAAAAATGTAAAATTGTAGTATAACTATTAAAACTAGATCGCTCGCTTCGCTCGCGACCTGACCGGCCTTCGGCCAGGGAGGGGGGCCCTTGGGCCCCCGTTCTTCTGTTGTGTGACAAAACTCAACAGAACGCTTGGTTTGGTTGGAATGCGGTCGATTTTCAATTTGAATGTCACGGGATGAAAGAAACTGTTTATTATTTAGGCTATGGTCGGAGTGTAGCGATAATATAAGATTTTGAAGTGTGCGGATGATGATTTTCATTTGTTTTTCAAGTATTCATATTGAAGAGTGTGAAGTAATTTCTTCTTCGTTTTGTATAAAAGGAATCGAAGAAATTAGTTGCAAATTTATTATTTTCTGGGAAGTTTATTTTCTTTGTCATTTTGGCTGTGCTAGAAACCACAGCGATGATATACAGTTATAAAGTTTAATGCATGATATGTATTTTTCTTCCTATATCAATTCATTTTTTATTATTTATAAAAGGAACCGATGACTTGCAAATTTATTTTTCAATTTTTATGAATCTTTTCGTTGTCATTTGGCTGTGTTGAAACCACATCGAGGATATGCGGTTGTAAAGTGTGGTGTGTGTATATAATATCTGATGTTTTAATCGAAGCAGCGTTTCGAAATTTCAATTAGTTTTCAAGTACAATTTATATTGAAAGCAAATTCTGTTTCATTTATTTTGTATGCTACGAACTATATTGTTTTGAGGATTCAATTTTTTTGTAATCGATATTAACACTCCATCAAGAAGAAAATTATTTTCTGCTGTTTTTCTTCATGCAATATTAGTTTTCATTTTTTATAAAAGGAATCGAATAGTTGTAAATTTGTTTTTTGGAGTGTTCATTTATTTTTTTTGTCATTTTGGCGGTCCCTGGTAGTTCATTGTATGCAAAGACGTGCTCTAAATTCAAATTTGCAAAAGGAGTTGAAATTGGCATTGACACGAATTTTATGCCTGTTGGAGAGTCCTCTACACCGGAAATGAATGATTCTAAGCGAAAGCTTAGTGTCCGTCAAAATTAAAACAAAAGACTAACTATGCTTGTGTAAGTTGTAAACAAGCGATTTGCCTTCAGTGCTCCAAGCTCTTGTGCAAAGACTGCCAACAATATTACCAATATTGGACCATGGTCAGTTTTTTTTTCGTTTTTTTTTTCGAGAAGTACATTTTTTGTTTTTTATGTACGTTTGACCTTGAATTTGAAGATATTTTAGATGACTGTTCAAAATACTTTAAAGTTTAATTCTTTTTCTTGCTTTAAGTGATCTCAGTTAAAATTCAGACTGAAAGTGCCTTAAAATGATAACTTGTTAAAATTAATAGAAAAAAAAATAAGTTTTGGTTAAAAACATGTAAAGTCTGTAAGATTGAGACCTCTAGTTGATAATAATAATAAAAAACTAATAAAAATAAAAGCATCTAACCATTAATTTCACCATGAAATATAGCGGTCTGTGAGACCTCGGGTCCATGGTAGTGTGACAAAAAAAAACGTCCATAGTTAGAGGTTACCCAAAACCCGAAGTTCGTATTTATCAGTTAATCGAGATGCCAATAGAAGCAATCCAGAACGTGGTTTTCACGAAACAATACCGACTACGAGGGAACCCCATGGACTTCATATTTATTCATATACAAACAATTTTAAATTTTTAAATAATCAAAAAAAAAGTTTTTGGTTTTTTCATAGTCCAAGAAAATGATCTTTGAAACAAAAATATAGTGGTTTAAATTATTTAAAGAGCGCACAGGGACGTACTTTTCAGAAAATGTTAATAGACACCTTTCTGTAGCAATAAATTCATTCAAACATTCCATAGCGCCCGTTTGAAGTCACGAGTTCTTTGGATGGCACATGTATCTATTCCGATGCTAATTTATAGCTCTCGTTCCTCAGAACTTTGAAATATACGTAGATTAACGGCAAGAAAGGGTAAAGCCTTGCAAAAAATTATTGAGAAATGAAACTTGGCGGGAATGTTCTATGGACCTCTAAGATAATTTGAGGAGCCACCTGCCCAGCTGTTCAACATCCTCCCCCCTAACATCGACTTCAAAAATTTATACCTCCCGAAAGGCATAATTAGTTGTAACCGGGCCACCGAAGCAAATAGAGTAGGTACGGTTTCTTCCAGAATATGCGTAAACCTCTTTATAAACGACGAAGGCTCGCCCGACCCACCCATGGAAGACCCATGCAAGCCTACCACCAAACCACGAAACCCTTGCAAGAAAGGAAGCGCAGTGCGGACAGCATCGATTAGAAAATACGATGGCGCACCCTTCCAGTTGCTGCCAAATTTTGCCCCTCCACTAAAGGCTTCAAGTGCACCAATGAATCTCATGGCACTTACGAGTGCCATGAGAGAAAGGTAAGTTGCGCTATGGTATGCAAATGCCAATGTGCCCATAAATGATTTCTGAGATGACCTTTGCATG
Organism: Novius pumilus; assembly: GCA_020654155.1. Lineage (NCBI taxonomy): Eukaryota > Metazoa > Arthropoda > Insecta > Coleoptera > Coccinellidae > Novius > Novius pumilus. Next base: position 142,172 of record JAIFOV010000010.1, on the reverse strand, counting down.
TGACGGTACTTTTGTATTTCCTTTTTTTTTGTAATGTGGTTTTAAGAAGTGAAGAATATGTCTTTCTGTCTAATGATGCTCCCACATTATGGCCCGCTATGCCTTCCAACTAGGAAGGTCGTCGCATTAGCGCGTGCTGGTTTCATGTTTATCGAAATTTATTGATATCGAACTCCAAAATTGGACCAAAAAAAGAGGGTGCAACGATAACGGAGGGTACATATGTACATGTTTTCTAGTGCAGCGATGCCAGAAGACGAGTTTCGATGAAAGTAAAGTTATGCTTCTGTGTTACCAAATCTGTTTAATTACGCGACGTCTAATGACAGTTTTTCATCGGAATATCATAAACTGGCGTACTAATTATTGGCTGAAATATAAAAATAAATATGACATTCAATAAGGGTACGAAATAATTGAATACTTCATATAAAATACTGTACTCAGCCCTTTTACATATTTTTGGGGCGTAATTCAAAAACTATTGATTAAAGATGTTTGCAAGTTCGGAAAACAGAAACTCCGTTTCTACTATATGTCAGCGACCTTGGAGTCACAAATTATTGTTCTGTTCTCCAAAACTACCTTGTCACCGAAAAATATTCGAAAAGGGCAATGAATTGGGAAGTAGGTAGAAAAAAATGAAGGGTAAATGCCATGAAGCTGAGTCCACAATTATTCTACATATATTATTCCATATGAAATTGCCGTCGTTGAATTATCATTAATCCTGGCATATCGTGAGTGCGCAAGTTCTCCAATAAAAGCGATAGGGCTGCGGCTATAAGTAAATGAGAGGTATATTAATTTTTATGTATTTGCGATGCAAAATTTGTGACTCATTTACTTCGATATTGATTTTTTTAGTGTTACGATGAACAATCAACTTGCACACTTAGTAGCAATACTGGCAATCGAATTCCATAATTTTTTGCGCATGTCGTCAAGCAACTTTGAAATTTCAATTGCAAAAAACTCGTTAAAAATTGTGAAATGAGACATTGCCTGGTGATTTGAAATTTAGGTACCAGTAACGTTTCGATATGTAACATTATCTTATCAAAATTTCGACTCTAACCATATTTGTAAATTGTGCCTTGAGTATTTATGAGAATACATTTCCAATTTATTTACAACTTTATTAAATTAGGAACAAGTCTTCAACCATTTGTCGATTTATATAGTTCATTATTTTGCAAAAAATGTTATATAATCTAGATTTCATTTATCCACATAAAATAAATAAACGCAATTGAAAAAAATAGAGTTTTGAACATTTAATTTTCGCTTGTCCGCGAATCGTTCTGAATCAGGTAAGCATAGGTTCAGGGGATACCTATGGGCTATGTGGTATATATTTGAAGCAAATAAATTGTCGAATGTTCATAATCTTGGTTATCGTTAAATGATTTGTTTTTTATGTTGGTTCTAATAGCAGAAACTTTTTGTTTCACTTTTCATCTTTATAGTTTCGTTTTATTTTCATTATAATAGAAGGTCAAAAAGTAGTGAAAATTTGTCTCAGAATGTTCTTATTTTTATTGTTATTTGTCGTTTCACATAATTTTTATTTTAATGAAATGTTAAATTTATCCGTAGTTTTGTTATAACGAAAAATGATATTTAATTTGAAGTGATCATATCGAATATGGTCATATCGAAATTGGCAATCTTACTGCCAATATAAAAATATGACAATGACAAAATGAATAGGTAAAATGTAAATTGAAAAACATCGTGCGAAACTTCGAAAATTATTGAGTATAGAAAAAAGAAATTGATAAAAAAGCATATGAAGATTAAAGTTTTAAGATATATAATAGAAAATGAAGTACAAAACTGTTCTCAATTTTTCATTCATAATCTTCCTATATAGGTCGGAAATGTCCTTCGATAGATCTTTTTGTTACTTCAAAACTCCACTTGTGGTCTTGAATGATATATGTACATTTTTTGTAACAGGTTTTGCCTCCCATCACATTCTTCTGGTATTTTAGCAGGGGTACTTTTGTATGATATTAAATGAAAAACCAGGTGAGTTTTCATGTCTTATTATAAATCAATTTTGAATTAAATGATCATTTTAAAGTAAAAATTTTTCGTGAAACATTAAATATTTTTCTTCGTTATAACAAAGGTACGGATAAGTTTCACACCTCATTAAGACAGAAATTATGTGAAATGATAAGTAAAAACAATAATAAGAACATCCTGGAACAGATTTTCAGTACTTTCCGACTTTTTATTATAATGAAAATAGAACAAAACTATAAGAATGACATGTGAAACGGCAATTTTCTTCGATTAGAACCAAAGTAAAGAACAAATCATTCAATGATAACCAAGATTATAAACATTTGAGAAGCTATTTGCTTCAAATATATACCACCCATTGATCCATTTGGGCCTATGCTTATCTGATTTAGAACGATTCGGGAACAAGCGAAAATTAATAATCTTTCAATCATGTACACAAAAATTTTTTGTCTTATATTATGTGGATAAATGTAATCTAGATTATATAATTTTTTTTTGCCAAATAATGAACTATATAAATCAACAAATGGTTCAAGACTTTGAGAGTTCCTGATTCAATTAATAAACAAATTTCACTCTGTCCAAATGCGGTCATTTTAACGATTTTTACTGTTTCACCCTAATCTACGAACAGTTCTCCAGAAATCAGATGAGCACAAACTATAAACGCATTGCTATATTTTCTTTGCATGTTTCTACATCGAAGGAATGCACTTCTACAAATATTCCATTTGCTCATATTTCTAGATAATGATGTTTTCATTTCAAAATTCACTAATGAGTTAAAACTACATGTTTCTTTCTATGATCGCAAGAAATTTTTTCCGTATCTTTATAGAAGCCGTCTAGGGTTTCAGTTTCCTTGTACCTTCTTCCTTTGAAGTATTCCAGAAAAACCGACACCGAAGCCATCCTCGGCCAATATTGGTGACGCTATAAATCGGTCGTCACCTAGACGATAAGACACTTGACTTCTTGGCTACCCTGAAGGGATTCGAATACGATTACGTTTAGGCCCGTCGCATACTGAACCGCCGAATCGCGCGATTCGTGCCGAAGAGGTTTACAGAAGTAGTTGGGAGTCGTTACATGACATAAAACCGATAAAACTTAACAGGATTTATTAGGGTATAATAGTGACGCTCAGGTCAGAAATCGGAATTGGTACCATATGCAGTCAGTTTTAAAAGTGATCCAAAATGGAATCATTTTCATGTCTGTATTTTGAAACTGAAGCGGAATCAGAGATTTTCAAAAGGAAAATTGCATTTTGCTATCACGTTAACAAATATGTTTGTTCTGGGGAAGTGAAGAACCATAAATATCAGGTGCATCCTTTCAATAGGGAAAGATGTTTAAAGGGTGCATTTACAACAATGTTTATATTTAAAATAAGAACGCAGGTAACTGCAAAATTTTAAAATAATCTCATGATCCGATCACAGTTAATTTTATTTTCCTATTTCGTAGATTACTGGAATCCCATATCTTTCAGGAGTTCGGCTCGCGCTCACCCTCATCTTTCAACAAGGCCGTTAAAATTTACGACCAAAATCGCGCTTGGAACGAATCGAGCATCGAGCTTGTCGCAAGCGGGTGGAATATCCTTTGTCGGAATCGCAACATAGCCTCCGTTTCCTTTGACTTTCCTTTCGGCACGAATCGCGCGATTCGGCGATTCGGTATGCGACGGGCCTCAAGAAACGAAATATCCTTATTGTTTGTTACAAAAAACCAAAGATTATCATATTAACAGAGACGAATTTTAATTCAAATAATTTTTATTACTTTAATTCATCATGTAGGTGTACCTATACAAAAAAAGGCCAAAAAACGTCATTATATTCTTATTAAATTCGCAGGGATAGATTTGGCATCGCTGTTCCGTGAAACAGAAAACCTTTCAAGTTGATTTTCGAGTATCGAAATATATGGGATGTTGGTCCCAATGTTGGGCCATAATGTGGGAGCTACATAACAATAGTGACTGCCGGGTTACAACTGATGGGCGTGAAGTTCAAATAATTATTTCCTTGTCCTTGCTCGATCAAAAAACTTACCATCTTTGACGCTTTGGACATAAACGGGGTTATCTCCGGACACCTTCATACCATATCCCTTTTCGTCGCGATTAACAACGAGGTGGACGATGTGGAGATGCGAATCGAGAAGGGATGCAGGTCTCGCGGTCCCCGGAGACTGCGGTGTCGTCCGTTTTGGGGAACCGTTCAATCCCGCGGCGGTTACCGACGTCCTATAATGAAAAAACAGCCCTATTGAGAATGCGAATTTCTTTTTTTTTTGCACTGCCGCATATCATGTTTGGCAAAATAACGGGTGAAATCTGAACGATTAATTATTGCATATTTCGATTCAACGCACGACGCGCTGAATTTACATTCATATACGTACGTACGTACATCTTGACCTCATTCCACGTAAATTAACTAAGATCCGTGAAATTTCGAGAGATAAATCGGATTGCGGGAATAAGAAGTGAGATTCCGAACGAAATTTTCTTTGACTACGCGTTTAATCACGACGATGAAACGTCGACATTGAATGAGTTGCAATTAGATTCGTGTATATTTTCACGTGGAAGATTAACGGTTCAAGGTTTTGAGAATTTGCACTTTTTTCATTCATTTAAATGTTAATTTTTAGTCAGAATCGACAAATGTCGCACACGAAAACTAACGCGATGTCAACTTAATGATACTTAGGAGCGCCATTGGGCATTGTCGACTAGTTGTCGAGGGGCCGAGTTGCCCGGCGACTGGAACGGCGACTCAATTAATCAGAAAATATCGATGTCAAAAATTGCAATAATCGCCTTAACGATTTTGAATGGAAGAAGGAAAAATTAGTTGTCACATATCTATTTTTCAATTCAAGAACAGAGGACCAAAAACAAGTTACCGAAATACTACAAGAAAAATTTATGAAGGGCAAAACAAGAGCGCCAAAGTTAGTACTGATTGACCTTTGACGTGACTAGAAACGTACCGACGTAAAAACCATCGAGAAACTGTCAAGTCAGATTCAAAGACGTCCAAAGTAGCAAGAATAATCAGAGAGAGATACTACAGAAGTAAAACCGCCTAAAAAGATAATGCTAAATCGGATTCGAAAGCTCTCAAAGCAACAAGGAGAAAATTATGAAAAAGAAAAGTGGAAAGAAAAACTTGAAACGTAAATTGAGGAGCTGTTTAGAGACGAATCATATAAAGACCTGATTTCTTCAAAGAGAAGAAAAACAGGATGTTGAAGACAGCGTAAGTTGAAGAATAAACAAAACAGTAATCTGTTGAAATTCTACTCTGACAAAGAGCCAAACGACGTACTCTACTGAAATTAATGAATGACGAGGGAAAATTAGAATTTTCAATACAAATTCATGAATTTATTTTTCAAATTCCGATAGACATATTTCTTTTCGTTCAACCTATCTTCAAAAAGGTGAAAGTTCGATAGTACATCGAAAATGATGTACAATGAAAGGTTACCGCCCTAACCATAGTCGACCGGGACGTGTCGCTTTCCCATCCGCGGAACCGTACCACCAGCTGACGTACAACAAAAAAGATAAATACAAGGCATTGCCTTGAAAAAGGTCAGTCCAAGTCTAAGTATCGATTAGCAATACATTAAGTTTACATTCTTCTAGCCTGATAATGACGAAAAACCGAAGAAGTGGCAAAAAACTAGATGACTTCAATACCAAAATGGAGTCTATCATCCGAAAAATGGGCGAACTGACATTGACTGACGCGAGAGCCAGAGACCAACATAAAAAACCGAAAAACAGTAAAACCAAAGAGAAGGCAGATACGGAAATACTACAAGAAAAATCTTCCTCTCTTCCTACCACCGTGAAGGGCAAAACAAGAGCGCCAAAGTTAGTACTGATTGACCTCTTTGCACGTGAGACCAACATAGAAACGAAGGCTAACGACGTGAAAAAACCATCGAAAAAGGAAACTGTCAAGTCAGATTCAAAGACGTCCAAAGTAGCAAGAATAAACACCAAAGAGAGAGATACTACAGAAGTAAAACCGCCTAAAAAAGTGAATACTAGATCGGATTCGAAATCTTCCAAAGCAACAAGGGAGAAAATTATGAAAGAGAAAAGTGGAAAGAAAAACTTGAAACGTAAATTGAGGGAGCTGTTTAGAGACGAATCATATAAAGACCTGATTTCTTCAAAGAGAAGAAAAACAGGATGTTGAAGACAGCGTAAGTTGAAGAATAAACGAAAACAGTAATCTGTTGAAATTCTACTCTAAGAAAGAGCCAAACGACGTACTCCAAAGTACTGAAATTAACGAATGACGAGGGAAAATTAGAATTTTCCAATACAAATTTGTGAATGACACATTTCAAATCATTTTATTTCTTTTCGTTCAACCTATCTTCAAAAAGATGAAAGTTCGATATTACATCGAAAATGATGTACAATGAAAGGTTACCGCCCCTAACCATAGTCGACCGGGACGTGTCGCTTTCCCATTGGCGGAACCGTACCACCAGCTGACGTACAACAAAAAAAAGATAAATACAAGGCATTGCCTTTGAAAAAGGTCAGTCCAAGTCTAAGTATCGATTAGCAATACATTAAGTTTACATTCTTCTAGCCTGATAATGACGAAAAACCGAAGAAGTGGCAAAAAACTAGATGACTTCAATACCAAAATGGAGTCTATCATCCGAAAAATGGGCGAACTGACATTGACTGACGCGAGAGCCAGAGACCAAGATAAAAAACCGAAAAACAGTAAAACCAAAAAGAAGGCAGATACCGAAATACTACAAGAAAAATCTTCCTCTCTTCCTACCACCGTGAAGGGCAAAACAAGAGCGCCAAAGTTAGTACTGATTGACCTCTTTGCACGTGAGACCAACATAGAAACGAAGGCTACCGACGTAAAAACCATCGAAAAAGGAAACTGTCAAGTCAGATTCAAAGACGTCCAAAGTAGCAAGAATAATCACCAAAGAGAGATACTACAGAAGTAAAACCGCCTAAAAAGATAATGCTAAATCGGATTCGAAAGCTCTCAAAGCAACAAGGAGAAAATTATGAAAAGAAAAGTGGAAAGAAAAACTTGAAACGTAAATTGAGGAGCTGTTTAGAGACGAATCATATAAAGACCTGATTTCTTCAAAGAGAAGAAAAACAGGATGTTGAAGACAGCGTAAGTTGAAGAATAAACGAAAACAGTAATCTGTTGAAATTCTACTCTGACAAAGAGCCAAACGACGTACTCCAAAGTACTGAAATTAATGAATGACGAGGGAAAATTAGAATTTTCCAATACAAATTTGTGAATGACACATTTCAAATCATTTTATTTCTTTTCGTTCAACCTATCTTCAAAAAGATGAAAGTTCGATAGTACATCGAAAATGATGTACAATGAAAGGTTACCGCCCTAACCATAGTCGACCGGGACGTGTCGCTTTCCCATTGGCGGAACCGTACCACCAGCTGACGTACAACAAAAAAGATAAATACAAGGCATTGCCTTTGAAAAGGTCAGTCCAAGTCTAAGTATCGATTAGCAATACATTAAGTTTACATTCTTCTAGCCTGATAATGACGAAAAACCGAAGAAGTGGCAAAAAACTAGATGACTTCAATACCAAAATGGAGTCTATCATCCGAAAAATGGGCGAACTGACATTGACTGACGCGAGAGCCAGAGACCAAGATAAAAAACCGAAAAACAGTAAAACCAAAAAGAAGGCAGATACCGAAATACTACAAGAAAAATCTTCCTCTCTTCCTACCACCGTGAAGGGCAAAACAAGAGCGCCAAAGTTAGTACTGATTGACCTCTTTGCACGTGAGACCAACATAGAAACGAAGGCTACCGACGTAAAAAAACCATCGAAAATGGAAACTGTCAAGTCAGATTCAAAGACGTCCAAAGTAGCAAGAATAATCACCAAAGAGAGATACTACAGAAGTAAAACCGCCTAAAAAGATAATGCTAAATCGGATTCGAAAGCTCTCAAAGCAACAAGGAGAAAATTATGAAAAGAAAAGTGGAAAGAAAAACTTGAAACGTAAATTGAGGAGCTGTTTAGAGACGAATCATATAAAGACCTGATTTCTTCAAAGAGAAGAAAAACAGGATGTTGAAGACAGCGTAAGTTGAAGAATAAACGAAAACAGTAATCTGTTGAAATTCTACTCTGACAAAGAGCCAAACGACGTACTCCAAAGTACTGAAATTAATGAATGACGAGGGAAAATTAGAATTTTCCAATACAAATTTGTGAATGACACATATACTCATCAATCATGAATTTACTTTTCTTTTCAAATCATTTTATTTCTTTTCGTTCAACCTATCTTCAAAAAGATGAAAGTTCGATAGTACATCGAAAATGATGTACAATGAAAGGTTACCGCCCTAACCATAGTCGACCGGGACGTGTCGCTTTCCCATTGGCGGAACCGTACCACCAGCTGACGTACAACAAAAAAAAGATAAATACAAGGCATTGCCTTTGAAAAAGGTCAGTCCAAGTCTAAGTATCGATTAGCAATACATTAAGTTTACATTCTTCTAGCCTGATAATGACGAAAAACCGAAGAAGTGGCAAAAAACTAGATGACTTCAATACCAAAATGGAGTCTATCATCCGAAAAATGGGCGAACTGACATTGACTGACGCGAGAGCCAGAGACCAAGATAAAAAACCGAAAAACAGTAAAACCAAAAAGAAGGCAGATACCGAAATACTACAAGAAAAATCTTCCTCTCTTCCTACCACCGTGAAGGGCAAAACAAGAGCGCCAAAGTTAGTACTGATTGACCTCTTTGCACGTGAGACCAACATAGAAACGAAGGCTACCGACGTAAAAAAACCATCGAAAATGGAAACTGTCAAGTCAGATTCAAAGACGTCCAAAGTAGCAAGAATAATCACCAAAGAGAGAGATACTACAGAAGTAAAACCGCCTAAAAAAGATAATGCTAAATCGGATTCGAAAGCTCTCAAAGCAACAAGGGAGAAAATTATGAAAAGAAAAGTGGAAAGAAAAACTTGAAACGTAAATTGAGGAGCTGTTTAGAGACGAATCATATAAAGACCTGATTTCTTCAAAGAGAAGAAAAACAGGATGTTGAAGACAGCGTAAGTTGAAGAATAAACGAAAACAGTAATCTGTTGAAATTCTACTCTGACAAAGAGCCAAACGACGTACTCCAAAGTACTGAAATTAATGAATGACGAGGGAAAATTAGAATTTTCCAATACAAATTTGTGAATGACACATTTCAAATCATTTTATTTCTTTTCGTTCAACCTATCTTCAAAAAGATGAAAGTTCGATAGTACATCGAAAATGATGTACAATGAAAGGTTACCGCCCTAACCATAGTCGACCGGGACGTGTCGCTTTCCCATTGGCGGAACCGTACCACCAGCTGACGTACAACAAAAAAAAGATAAATACAAGGCATTGCCTTTGAAAAAGGTCAGTCCAAGTCTAAGTATCGATTAGCAATACATTAAGTTTACATTCTTCTAGCCTGATAATGACGAAAAACCGAAGAAGTGGCAAAAAACTAGATGACTTCAATACCAAAATGGAGTCTATCATCCGAAAAATGGGCGAACTGACATTGACTGACGCGAGAGCCAGAGACCAAGATAAAAAACCGAAAAACAGTAAAACCAAAAAGAAGGCAGATACCGAAATACTACAAGAAAAATCTTCCTCTCTTCCTACCACCGTGAAGGGCAAAACAAGAGCGCCAAAGTTAGTACTGATTGACCTCTTTGCACGTGAGACCAACATAGAAACGAAGGCTACCGACGTAAAAGAACCATCGAAAAAGGAAACTGTCAAGTCAGATTCAAAGACGTCCAAAGTAGCAAGAATAATCACCAAAGAGAGAGATACTACAGAAGTAAAACCGCCTAAAAAAGATAATGCTAAATCGGATTCGAAAGCTCTCAAAGCAACAAGGAGAAAATTATGAAAAGAAAAGTGGAAAGAAAAACTTGAAACGTAAATTGAGGAGCTGTTTAGAGACGAATCATATAAAGACCTGATTTCTTCAAAGAGAAGAAAAACAGGATGTTGAAGACAGCGTAAGTTGAAGAATAAACGAAAACAGTAATCTGTTGAAATTCTACTCTGACAAAGAGCCAAACGACGTACTCCAAAGTACTGAAATTAATGAATGACGAGGAAAATTAGAATTTTCCAATACAAATTTGTGAATGACACATTTCAAATCATTTTATTTCTTTTCGTTCAACCTATCTTCAAAAAGATGAAAGTTCGATAGTACATCGAAAATGATGTACAATGAAAGGTTACCGCCCTAACCATAGTCGACCGGGACGTGTCGCTTTCCCATTGGCGGAACCGTACCACCAGCTGACGTACAACAAAAAAGATAAATACAAGGCATTGCCTTTGAAAAGGTCAGTCCAAGTCTAAGTATCGATTAGCAATACATTAAGTTTACATTCTTCTAGCCTGATAATGACGAAAAACCGAAGAAGTGGCAAAAAACTAGATGACTTCAATACCAAAATGGAGTCTATCATCCGAAAAATGGGCGAACTGACATTGACTGACGCGAGAGCCAGAGACCAAGATAAAAAACCGAAAAACAGTAAAACCAAAAAGAAGGCAGATACCGAAATACTACAAGAAAAATCTTCCTCTCTTCCTACCACCGTGAAGGGCAAAACAAGAGCGCCAAAGTTAGTACTGATTGACCTCTTTGCACGTGAGACCAACATAGAAACGAAGGCTACCGACGTAAAAAAACCATCGAAAATGGAAACTGTCAAGTCAGATTCAAAGACGTCCAAAGTAGCAAGAATAATCACCAAAGAGAGAGATACTACAGAAGTAAAACCGCCTAAAAAAGATAATGCTAAATCGGATTCGAAAGCTCTCAAAGCAACAAGGGAGAAAATTATGAAAAGAAAAGTGGAAAGAAAAACTTGAAACGTAAATTGAGGAGCTGTTTAGAGACGAATCATATAAAGACCTGATTTCTTCAAAGAGAAGAAAAACAGGATGTTGAAGACAGCGTAAGTTGAAGAATAAACGAAAACAGTAATCTGTTGAAATTCTACTCTGACAAAGAGCCAAACGACGTACTCCAAAGTACTGAAATTAATGAATGACGAGGAAAATTAGAATTTTCCAATACAAATTTGTGAATGACACATTTCAAATCATTTTATTTCTTTTCGTTCAACCTATCTTCAAAAAAATGAAAGTTCGATAGTACATCGAAAATGATGTACAATGAAAGGTTACCGCCCTAACCATAGTCGACCGGGACGTGTCGCTTTCCCATTGGCGGAACCGTACCACCAGCTGACGTACAACAAAAAAGATAAATACAAGGCATTGCCTTTGAAAAGGTCAGTCCAAGTCTAAGTATCGATTAGCAATACATTAAGTTTACATTCTTCTAGCCTGATAATGACGAAAAACCGAAGAAGTGGCAAAAAACTAGATGACTTCAATACCAAAATGGAGTCTATCATCCGAAAAATGGGCGAACTGACATTGACTGACGCGAGAGCCAGAGACCAAGATAAAAAACCGAAAAACAGTAAAACCAAAAAGAAGGCAGATACCGAAATACTACAAGAAAAATCTTCCTCTCTTCCTACCACCGTGAAGGGCAAAACAAGAGCGCCAAAGTTAGTACTGATTGACCTCTTTGCACGTGAGACCAACATAGAAACGAAGGCTACCGACGTAAAAGAACCATCGAAAAAGGAAACTGTCAAGTCAGATTCAAAGACGTCCAAAGTAGCAAGAATAATCACCAAAGAGAGAGATACTACAGAAGTAAAACCGCCTAAAAAAGATAATGCTAAATCGGATTCGAAAGCTCTCAAAGCAACAAGGGAGAAAATTATGAAAAAGAAAAGTGGAAAGAAAAACTTGAAACGTAAATTGAGGGAGCTGTTTAGAGACGAATCATATAAAGACCTGATTTCTTCAAAGAGAAGAAAAACAGGATGTTGAAGACAGCGTAAGTTGAAGAATAAACGAAAACAGTAATCTGTTGAAATTCTACTCTGACAAAGAGCCAAACGACGTACTCCAAAGTACTGAAATTAATGAATGACGAGGGAAAATTAGAATTTTCCAATACAAATTTGTGAATGACACATTTCAAATCATTTTATTTCTTTTCGTTCAACCTATCTTCAAAAAAAAATGAAAGTTCGATAGTACATCGAAAATGATGTACAATGAAAGGTTACCGCCCCTAACCATAGTCGACCGGGACGTGTCGCTTTCCCATTGGCGGAACCGTACCACCAGCTGACGTACAACAAAAAAAAGATAAATACAAGGCATTGCCTTTGAAAAAGGTCAGTCCAAGTCTAAGTATCGATTAGCAATACATTAAGTTTACATTCTTCTAGCCTGATAATGACGAAAAACCGAAGAAGTGGCAAAAAACTAGATGACTTCAATACCAAAATGGAGTCTATCATCCGAAAAATGGGCGAACTGACATTGACTGACGCGAGAGCCAGAGACCAAGATAAAAAACCGAAAAACAGTAAAACCAAAAAGAAGGCAGATACCGAAATACTACAAGAAAAATCTTCCTCTCTTCCTACCACCGTGAAGGGCAAAACAAGAGCGCCAAAGTTAGTACTGATTGACCTCTTTGCACGTGAGACCAACATAGAAACGAAGGCTACCGACGTAAAAGAACCATCGAAAAAGGAAACTGTCAAGTCAGATTCAAAGACGTCCAAAGTAGCAAGAATAATCACCAAAGAGAGAGATACTACAGAAGTAAAACCGCCTAAAAAAGATAATGCTAAATCGGATTCGAAAGCTCTCAAAGCAACAAGGGAGAAAATTATGAAAAGAAAAGTGGAAAGAAAAACTTGAAACGTAAATTGAGGAGCTGTTTAGAGACGAATCATATAAAGACCTGATTTCTTCAAAGAGAAGAAAAACAGGATGTTGAAGACAGCGTAAGTTGAAGAATAAACGAAAACAGTAATCTGTTGAAATTCTACTCTGACAAAGAGCCAAACGACGTACTCCAAAGTACTGAAATTAATGAATGACGAGGGAAAATTAGAATTTTCCAATACAAATTTGTGAATGACACATTTCAAATCATTTTATTTCTTTTCGTTCAACCTATCTTCAAAAAGATGAAAGTTCGATAGTACATCGAAAATGATGTACAATGAAAGGTTACCGCCCTAACCATAGTCGACCGGGACGTGTCGCTTTCCCATTGGCGGAACCGTACCACCAGCTGACGTACAACAAAAAAGATAAATACAAGGCATTGCCTTTGAAAAGGTCAGTCCAAGTCTAAGTATCGATTAGCAATACATTAAGTTTACATTCTTCTAGCCTGATAATGACGAAAAACCGAAGAAGTGGCAAAAAACTAGATGACTTCAATACCAAAATGGAGTCTATCATCCGAAAAATGGGCGAACTGACATTGACTGACGCGAGAGCCAGAGACCAAGATAAAAAACCGAAAAACAGTAAAACCAAAAAGAAGGCAGATACCGAAATACTACAAGAAAAATCTTCCTCTCTTCCTACCACCGTGAAGGGCAAAACAAGAGCGCCAAAGTTAGTACTGATTGACCTCTTTGCACGTGAGACCAACATAGAAACGAAGGCTACCGACGTAAAAAAACCATCGAAAATGGAAACTGTCAAGTCAGATTCAAAGACGTCCAAAGTAGCAAGAATAATCACCAAAGAGAGAGATACTACAGAAGTAAAACCGCCTAAAAAAGATAATGCTAAATCGGATTCGAAAGCTCTCAAAGCAACAAGGGAGAAAATTATGAAAAGAAAAGTGGAAAGAAAAACTTGAAACGTAAATTGAGGGAGCTGTTTAGAGACGAATCATATAAAGACCTGATTTCTTCAAAGAGAAGAAAAACAGGATGTTGAAGACAGCGTAAGTTGAAGAATAAACGAAAACAGTAATCTGTTGAAATTCTACTCTGACAAAGAGCCAAACGACGTACTCCAAAGTACTGAAATTAATGAATGACGAGGGAAAATTAGAATTTTCCAATACAAATTTGTGAATGACACGATATACTCATCATCCACATGTAAGTACCATGAATTTACTCTTTCGATATTTCAAATCATTTTATTTCTTTTCGTTCAACCTATCTTCAAAAAAGATGAAAGTTCGATAGTACATCGAAAATGATGTACAATGAAAGGTTACCGCCCCTAACCATAGTCGACCGGGACGTGTCGCTTTCCCATTGGCGGAACCGTACCACCAGCTGACGTACAACAAAAAAAAGATAAATACAAGGCATTGCCTTTGAAAAGGTCAGTCCAAGTCTAAGTATCGATTAGCAATACATTAAGTTTACATTCTTCTAGCCTGATAATGACGAAAAACCGAAGAAGTGGCAAAAAACTAGATGACTTCAATACCAAAATGGAGTCTATCATCCGAAAAATGGGCGAACTGACATTGACTGACGCGAGAGCCAGAGACCAAGATAAAAAACCGAAAAACAGTAAAACCAAAAAGAAGGCAGATACCGAAATACTACAAGAAAAATCTTCCTCTCTTCCTACCACCGTGAAGGGCAAAACAAGAGCGCCAAAGTTAGTACTGATTGACCTCTTTGCACGTGAGACCAACATAGAAACGAAGGCTACCGACGTAAAAGAACCATCGAAAAAGGAAACTGTCAAGTCAGATTCAAAGACGTCCAAAGTAGCAAGAATAATCACCAAAGAGAGAGATACTACAGAAGTAAAACCGCCTAAAAAAGATAATGCTAAATCGGATTCGAAAGCTCTCAAAGCAACAAGGGAGAAAATTATGAAAAGAAAAGTGGAAAGAAAAACTTGAAACGTAAATTGAGGAGCTGTTTAGAGACGAATCATATAAAGACCTGATTTCTTCAAAGAGAAGAAAAACAGGATGTTGAAGACAGCGTAAGTTGAAGAATAAACGAAAACAGTAATCTGTTGAAATTCTACTCTGACAAAGAGCCAAACGACGTACTCCAAAGTACTGAAATTAATGAATGACGAGGAAAATTAGAATTTTCCAATACAAATTTGTGAATGACACATTTCAAATCATTTTATTTCTTTTCGTTCAACCTATCTTCAAAAAAGATGAAAGTTCGATAGTACATCGAAAATGATGTACAATGAAAGGTTACCGCCCTAACCATAGTCGACCGGGACGTGTCGCTTTCCCATTGGCGGAACCGTACCACCAGCTGACGTACAACAAAAAAGATAAATACAAGGCATTGCCTTTGAAAAGGTCAGTCCAAGTCTAAGTATCGATTAGCAATACATTAAGTTTACATTCTTCTAGCCTGATAATGACGAAAAACCGAAGAAGTGGCAAAAAACTAGATGACTTCAATACCAAAATGGAGTCTATCATCCGAAAAATGGGCGAACTGACATTGACTGACGCGAGAGCCAGAGACCAAGATAAAAAACCGAAAAACAGTAAAACCAAAAAGAAGGCAGATACCGAAATACTACAAGAAAAATCTTCCTCTCTTCCTACCACCGTGAAGGGCAAAACAAGAGCGCCAAAGTTAGTACTGATTGACCTCTTTGCACGTGAGACCAACATAGAAACGAAGGCTACCGACGTAAAAAAACCATCCAAAGTAGCAAGAATAATCACCAAAGAGAGAGATACTACAGAAGTAAAACCGCCTAAAAAAGATAATGCTAAATCGGATTCGAAAGCTCTCAAAGCAACAAGGGAGAAAATTATGAAAAAGAAAAGTGGAAAGAAAAACTTGAAACGTAAATTGAGGGAGCTGTTTAGAGACGAATCATATAAAGACCTGATTTCTTCAAAGAGAAGAAAAACAGGATGTTGAAGACAGCGTAAGTTGAAGAATAAACGAAAACAGTAATCTGTTGAAATTCTACTCTGACAAAGAGCCAAACGACGTACTCCAAAGTACTGAAATTAATGAATGACGAGGGAAAATTAGAATTTTCCAATACAAATTTGTGAATGACACATTTCAAATCATTTTATTTCTTTTCGTTCAACCTATCTTCAAAAAGATGAAAGTTCGATAGTACATCGAAAATGATGTACAATGAAAGGTTACCGCCCTAACCATAGTCGACCGGGACGTGTCGCTTTCCCATTGGCGGAACCGTACCACCAGCTGACGTACAACAAAAAAAAGATAAATACAAGGCATTGCCTTTGAAAAAGGTCAGTCCAAGTCTAAGTATCGATTAGCAATACATTAAGTTTACATTCTTCTAGCCTGATAATGACGAAAAACCGAAGAAGTGGCAAAAAACTAGATGACTTCAATACCAAAATGGAGTCTATCATCCGAAAAATGGGCGAACTGACATTGACTGACGCGAGAGCCAGAGACCAAGATAAAAAACCGAAAAACAGTAAAACCAAAAAGAAGGCAGATACCGAAATACTACAAGAAAAATCTTCCTCTCTTCCTACCACCGTGAAGGGCAAAACAAGAGCGCCAAAGTTAGTACTGATTGACCTCTTTGCACGTGAGACCAACATAGAAACGAAGGCTACCGACGTAAAAAAACCATCGAAAATGGAAACTGTCAAGTCAGATTCAAAGACGTCCAAAGTAGCAAGAATAATCACCAAAGAGAGAGATACTACAGAAGTAAAACCGCCTAAAAAAGATAATGCTAAATCGGATTCGAAAGCTCTCAAAGCAACAAGGGAGAAAATTATGAAAAAGAAAAGTGGAAAGAAAAACTTGAAACGTAAATTGAGGGAGCTGTTTAGAGACGAATCATATAAAGACCTGATTTCTTCAAAGAGAAGAAAAACAGGATGTTGAAGACAGCGTAAGTTGAAGAATAAACGAAAACAGTAATCTGTTGAAATTCTACTCTGACAAAGAGCCAAACGACGTACTCCAAAGTACTGAAATTAATGAATGACGAGGGAAAATTAGAATTTTCCAATACAAATTTGTGAATGACACGATATACTCATCATCCACATGTAAGTACCATGAATTTACTCTTTCGATATTTCAAATCATTTTATTTCTTTTCGTTCAACCTATCTTCAAAAAAGATGAAAGTTCGATAGTACATCGAAAATGATGTACAATGAAAGGTTACCGCCCCTAACCATAGTCGACCGGGACGTGTCGCTTTCCCATTGGCGGAACCGTACCACCAGCTGACGTACAACAAAAAAAAGATAAATACAAGGCATTGCCTTTGAAAAAGGTCAGTCCAAGTCTAAGTATCGATTAGCAATACATTAAGTTTACATTCTTCTAGCCTGATAATGACGAAAAACCGAAGAAGTGGCAAAAAACTAGATGACTTCAATACCAAAATGGAGTCTATCATCCGAAAAATGGGCGAACTGACATTGACTGACGCGAGAGCCAGAGACCAAGATAAAAAACCGAAAAACAGTAAAACCAAAAAGAAGGCAGATACCGAAATACTACAAGAAAAATCTTCCTCTCTTCCTACCACCGTGAAGGGCAAAACAAGAGCGCCAAAGTTAGTACTGATTGACCTCTTTGCACGTGAGACCAACATAGAAACGAAGGCTACCGACGTAAAAGAACCATCGAAAAAGGAAACTGTCAAGTCAGATTCAAAGACGTCCAAAGTAGCAAGAATAATCACCAAAGAGAGAGATACTACAGAAGTAAAACCGCCTAAAAAAGATAATGCTAAATCGGATTCGAAAGCTCTCAAAGCAACAAGGGAGAAAATTATGAAAAAGAAAAGTGGAAAGAAAAACTTGAAACGTAAATTGAGTGAGCTGTTTAGAGACGAATCATATAAAGACCTGATTTCTTCAAAGAGAAGAAAAACAGGATGTTGAAGACAGCGTAAGTTGAAGAATAAACGAAAACAGTAATCTGTTGAAATTCTACTCTGACAAAGAGCCAAACGACGTACTCCAAAGTACTGAAATTAATGAATGACGAGGGAAAATTAGAATTTTCCAATACAAATTTGTGAATGACACATTTCAAATCATTTTATTTCTTTTCGTTCAACCTATCTTCAAAAAAGATGAAAGTTCGATAGTACATCGAAAATGATGTACAATGAAAGGTTACCGCCCTAACCATAGTCGACCGGGACGTGTCGCTTTCCCATTGGCGGAACCGTACCACCAGCTGACGTACAACAAAAAAAAGATAAATACAAGGCATTGCCTTTGAAAAAGGTCAGTCCAAGTCTAAGTATCGATTAGCAATACATTAAGTTTACATTCTTCTAGCCTGATAATGACGAAAAACCGAAGAAGTGGCAAAAAACTAGATGACTTCAATACCAAAATGGAGTCTATCATCCGAAAAATGGGCGAACTGACATTGACTGACGCGAGAGCCAGAGACCAAGATAAAAACCGAAAAACAGTAAAACCAAAAGAAGGCAGATACCGAAATACTACAAGAAAAATCTTCCTCTCTTCCTACCACCGTGAAGGGCAAAACAAGAGCGCCAAAGTTAGTACTGATTGACCTCTTTGCACGTGAGACCAACATAGAAACGAAGGCTACCGACGTAAAAGAACCATCGAAAAAGGAAACTGTCAAGTCAGATTCAAAGACGTCCAAAGTAGCAAGAATAATCACCAAAGAGAGAGATACTACAGAAGTAAAACCGCCTAAAAAAGATAATGCTAAATCGGATTCGAAAGCTCTCAAAGCAACAAGGAGAAAATTATGAAAAGAAAAGTGGAAAGAAAAACTTGAAACGTAAATTGAGGAGCTGTTTAGAGACGAATCATATAAAGACCTGATTTCTTCAAAGAGAAGAAAAACAGGATGTTGAAGACAGCGTAAGTTGAAGAATAAACGAAAACAGTAATCTGTTGAAATTCTACTCTGACAAAGAGCCAAACGACGTACTCCAAAGTACTGAAATTAATGAATGACGAGGGAAAATTAGAATTTTCCAATACAAATTTGTGAATGACACATTTCAAATCATTTTATTTCTTTTCGTTCAACCTATCTTCAAAAAGATGAAAGTTCGATAGTACATCGAAAATGATGTACAATGAAAGGTTACCGCCCTAACCATAGTCGACCGGGACGTGTCGCTTTCCCATTGGCGGAACCGTACCACCAGCTGACGTACAACAAAAAAAAGATAAATACAAGGCATTGCCTTTGAAAAAGGTCAGTCCAAGTCTAAGTATCGATTAGCAATACATTAAGTTTACATTCTTCTAGCCTGATAATGACGAAAAACCGAAGAAGTGGCAAAAAACTAGATGACTTCAATACCAAAATGGAGTCTATCATCCGAAAAATGGGCGAACTGACATTGACTGACGCGAGAGCCAGAGACCAAGATAAAAAACCGAAAAACAGTAAAACCAAAAAGAAGGCAGATACCGAAATACTACAAGAAAAATCTTCCTCTCTTCCTACCACCGTGAAGGGCAAAACAAGAGCGCCAAAGTTAGTACTGATTGACCTCTTTGCACGTGAGACCAACATAGAAACGAAGGCTACCGACGTAAAAACCATCGAAAAAGGAAACTGTCAAGTCAGATTCAAAGACGTCCAAAGTAGCAAGAATAATCACCAAAGAGAGATACTACAGAAGTAAAACCGCCTAAAAAGATAATGCTAAATCGGATTCGAAAGCTCTCAAAGCAACAAGGAGAAAATTATGAAAAGAAAAGTGGAAAGAAAAACTTGAAACGTAAATTGAGGAGCTGTTTAGAGACGAATCATATAAAGACCTGATTTCTTCAAAGAGAAGAAAAACAGGATGTTGAAGACAGCGTAAGTTGAAGAATAAACGAAAACAGTAATCTGTTGAAATTCTACTCTGACAAAGAGCCAAACGACGTACTCCAAAGTACTGAAATTAATGAATGACGAGGGAAAATTAGAATTTTCCAATACAAATTTGTGAATGACACATTTCAAATCATTTTATTTCTTTTCGTTCAACCTATCTTCAAAAAGATGAAAGTTCGATAGTACATCGAAAATGATGTACAATGAAAGGTTACCGCCCTAACCATAGTCGACCGGGACGTGTCGCTTTCCCATTGGCGGAACCGTACCACCAGCTGACGTACAACAAAAAAGATAAATACAAGGCATTGCCTTTGAAAAGGTCAGTCCAAGTCTAAGTATCGATTAGCAATACATTAAGTTTACATTCTTCTAGCCTGATAATGACGAAAAACCGAAGAAGTGGCAAAAAACTAGATGACTTCAATACCAAAATGGAGTCTATCATCCGAAAAATGGGCGAACTGACATTGACTGACGCGAGAGCCAGAGACCAAGATAAAAAACCGAAAAACAGTAAAACCAAAAAGAAGGCAGATACCGAAATACTACAAGAAAAATCTTCCTCTCTTCCTACCACCGTGAAGGGCAAAACAAGAGCGCCAAAGTTAGTACTGATTGACCTCTTTGCACGTGAGACCAACATAGAAACGAAGGCTACCGACGTAAAAACCATCGAAAAAGGAAACTGTCAAGTCAGATTCAAAGACGTCCAAAGTAGCAAGAATAATCACCAAAGAGAGAGATACTACAGAAGTAAAACCGCCTAAAAAGATAATGCTAAATCGGATTCGAAAGCTCTCAAAGCAACAAGGGAGAAAATTATGAAAAGAAAAGTGGAAAGAAAAACTTGAAACGTAAATTGAGGAGCTGTTTAGAGACGAATCATATAAAGACCTGATTTCTTCAAAGAGAAGAAAAACAGGATGTTGAAGACAGCGTAAGTTGAAGAATAAACGAAAACAGTAATCTGTTGAAATTCTACTCTGACAAAGAGCCAAACGACGTACTCCAAAGTACTGAAATTAATGAATGACGAGGAAAATTAGAATTTTCCAATACAAATTTGTGAATGACACATTTCAAATCATTTTATTTCTTTTCGTTCAACCTATCTTCAAAAAGATGAAAGTTCGATAGTACATCGAAAATGATGTACAATGAAAGGTTACCGCCCTAACCATAGTCGACCGGGACGTGTCGCTTTCCCATTGGCGGAACCGTACCACCAGCTGACGTACAACAAAAAAAAGATAAATACAAGGCATTGCCTTTGAAAAAGGTCAGTCCAAGTCTAAGTATCGATTAGCAATACATTAAGTTTACATTCTTCTAGCCTGATAATGACGAAAAACCGAAGAAGTGGCAAAAAACTAGATGACTTCAATACCAAAATGGAGTCTATCATCCGAAAAATGGGCGAACTGACATTGACTGACGCGAGAGCCAGAGACCAAGATAAAAAACCGAAAAACAGTAAAACCAAAAAGAAGGCAGATACCGAAATACTACAAGAAAAATCTTCCTCTCTTCCTACCACCGTGAAGGGCAAAACAAGAGCGCCAAAGTTAGTACTGATTGACCTCTTTGCACGTGAGACCAACATAGAAACGAAGGCTACCGACGTAAAAGAACCATCGAAAAAGGAAACTGTCAAGTCAGATTCAAAGACGTCCAAAGTAGCAAGAATAATCACCAAAGAGAGAGATACTACAGAAGTAAAACCGCCTAAAAAAGATAATGCTAAATCGGATTCGAAAGCTCTCAAAGCAACAAGGAGAAAATTATGAAAAGAAAAGTGGAAAGAAAAACTTGAAACGTAAATTGAGGAGCTGTTTAGAGACGAATCATATAAAGACCTGATTTCTTCAAAGAGAAGAAAAACAGGATGTTGAAGACAGCGTAAGTTGAAGAATAAACGAAAACAGTAATCTGTTGAAATTCTACTCTGACAAAGAGCCAAACGACGTACTCCAAAGTACTGAAATTAATGAATGACGAGGGAAAATTAGAATTAGAATTTTCCAATACAAATTTGTGAATGACACATTTCAAATCATTTTATTTCTTTTCGTTCAACCTATCTTCAAAAAAATGAAAGTTCGATAGTACATCGAAAATGATGTACAATGAAAGGTTACCGCCCTAACCATAGTCGACCGGGACGTGTCGCTTTCCCATTGGCGGAACCGTACCACCAGCTGACGTACAACAAAAAAAAGATAAATACAAGGCATTGCCTTTGAAAAAGGTCAGTCCAAGTCTAAGTATCGATTAGCAATACATTAAGTTTACATTCTTCTAGCCTGATAATGACGAAAAACCGAAGAAGTGGCAAAAAACTAGATGACTTCAATACCAAAATGGAGTCTATCATCCGAAAAATGGGCGAACTGACATTGACTGACGCGAGAGCCAGAGACCAAGATAAAAAACCGAAAAACAGTAAAACCAAAAAGAAGGCAGATACCGAAATACTACAAGAAAAATCTTCCTCTCTTCCTACCACCGTGAAGGGCAAAACAAGAGCGCCAAAGTTAGTACTGATTGACCTCTTTGCACGTGAGACCAACATAGAAACGAAGGCTACCGACGTAAAAGAACCATCGAAAAAGGAAACTGTCAAGTCAGATTCAAAGACGTCCAAAGTAGCAAGAATAATCACCAAAGAGAGAGATACTACAGAAGTAAAACCGCCTAAAAAAGATAATGCTAAATCGGATTCGAAAGCTCTCAAAGCAACAAGGGAGAAAATTATGAAAAGAAAAGTGGAAAGAAAAACTTGAAACGTAAATTGAGGAGCTGTTTAGAGACGAATCATATAAAGACCTGATTTCTTCAAAGAGAAGAAAAACAGGATGTTGAAGACAGCGTAAGTTGAAGAATAAACGAAAACAGTAATCTGTTGAAATTCTACTCTGACAAAGAGCCAAACGACGTACTCCAAAGTACTGAAATTAATGAATGACGAGGGAAAATTAGAATTTTCCAATACAAATTTGTGAATGACACATTTCAAATCATTTTATTTCTTTTCGTTCAACCTATCTTCAAAAAGATGAAAGTTCGATAGTACATCGAAAATGATGTACAATGAAAGGTTACCGCCCTAACCATAGTCGACCGGGACGTGTCGCTTTCCCATTGGCGGAACCGTACCACCAGCTGACGTACAACAAAAAAAAGATAAATACAAGGCATTGCCTTTGAAAAAGGTCAGTCCAAGTCTAAGTATCGATTAGCAATACATTAAGTTTACATTCTTCTAGCCTGATAATGACGAAAAACCGAAGAAGTGGCAAAAAACTAGATGACTTCAATACCAAAATGGAGTCTATCATCCGAAAAATGGGCGAACTGACATTGACTGACGCGAGAGCCAGAGACCAAGATAAAAAACCGAAAAACAGTAAAACCAAAAAGAAGGCAGATACCGAAATACTACAAGAAAAATCTTCCTCTCTTCCTACCACCGTGAAGGGCAAAACAAGAGCGCCAAAGTTAGTACTGATTGACCTCTTTGCACGTGAGACCAACATAGAAACGAAGGCTACCGACGTAAAAACCATCGAAAAAGGAAACTGTCAAGTCAGATTCAAAGACGTCCAAAGTAGCAAGAATAATCACCAAAAAAAATTTTTAAAAAATTTAAAATTTTAAAATTTTAAACCTTTTTTCCAAAAAAATTTTAAATTAAAAATAAAGAAAAAGTAATGAAATTGCAAAAAAAGGGCCCCCCATTTGGGGAAAAACCCAATACAAAAAAGAAATTTCAACATTTTTTTGGGCACCTTTAAAAAGTAGCAAAAAAATTCTTTTCCCAAATAGACCTTTGCCAAAAGGAAAACCAATCAAAAAAAGGAAATCAAAAAAAGGATAATTATGAAAAACAAACATTTTAAACCGAAAACAAAAACCAAAAAAAGGGAAAAAAAAAAAAAAAAACTTCTCCCGAAAAACCCTTTTAACCGGGGACCCGAGGGAAAAAAAACGAACCCCAAAAAAACCAAAAAAAAAACCAAAAGAAAAAACCCAAAAAGGAAAATTCAAAAAAAGAAACCCAGAAAAACCCAAAAAGGAAATCAAAGGGAAAAAACCCCAAAAAAGAAAAAAATAAAAAAAATTTAAAGAAAAAAGAAAAAGAAAAAGAAAAAGTAAAGAAAAATTAAATAAAGAACTGTTTGAGAAAAAAAATTTTAAAAAGACACTAAGGAAGAAAAACAAAAAGTAACGTTAAATTTTTGAAAAAGGAAAACGTCTGATAAATTTGAAAGAGGAAAAAAATTTTCCAATTTTAAAAAACTTTAAAATTTTATTTTTTAAAATTTTAAAAAATTTTTTTCCATAAAAAATTTGAAGAAATTTAAAAAAATTTTTTCCCCCTTTCCCCATTGGGGGGTTTCCCAAGGGACCCAAAAAAGATAAAAAAATTTTAAAAATCAAGGGCTTGTTTAAAAAGGGACCCAACCCTTAGAAACAAAAGAACAAAAATTGCCAAAAACCAAAAGCAAAAGAAAAACAAATTTACCCGGGGCCAAAAAAAAACCGGAAAAGCCAAAAAGAAAAACCAAAAAATAAAAAAAAACCCAAACACCCAAGAAAAAAAACCCCCAAAAACCGAAAAACCAAAAAAAGAAAGGGAAAACCAAAAAAAAAAGGGAAAAAACTCCCTACAAAAACCCAAAAGGGAAAAAAAAAACCCAAAAGAAATCCAAAAACCCCTAAAAAGAAAAAGGAAAAAATTTAAAAGAAAAGGGAAAAAATTAAAAAAAAAAGGAAAAAATAAAAAAAGGGTTTTAAAAAAAAAGAATTTTAAAAGAAAAAAAGATAAACAAAGGAAAAGAAACAAAAGGGAAACCCCAAAAGAAAAATTAAAGAAAAAGAAAAGGGGAAAAAAAAAACTTTGGGAAAAACCAAAATAATTTTTTTGAAATTTTAAAAATTTTGTTTTTCAAAAAGAAAAATTTGAAACCAAAAGTTGGGGTTCGCTTTCCCTTTGCCCCCTTCTCCCGAAAACACTCTAAAAAAAAATAAAACAAGGAAATTTTGAAAATTTAAAATTTTTAAAATACAAACCAAATTTCAAAAAAAATTTTCCTTATTATTTCCAAAAAAATTGAAACCGAAAAGATTTTTTCAGAACGACGAATCCTACGAAGCTGCAGCTGCGCTTTTTAATATGGCTCATCCTGATAGCAATGTTCGAAGAAATTACGTAAAAGACCTCATTCTCAAATTTAATGAAACAGGATCAGTGGGTAATCGCAAACATCGCCCCGAAAGACCAGTCAGAAACGAAGCAACGGAAGTAGCAGTTTTGGGCCATTTCGAAGTGAATAAACGACACAGTCTGCGTCAGGCATCTGAAGAATTGGCGGTTCCGAGATCAACTATCCATTCTATTCTGAAATCCCATAAATATCACCCTTATAAGTTTAAGTTGGTGCATGAATTAAATAAAGATGACGGCGACCGAAGACTACAGTTTTGTGAAGATATGCACCAGCGCCTAAATGACAATCCAAGTTTATTGTACAATATCTGTTTCTCTGATGAATGTACGTTTTACTTGAATGGTACAGTGAATAGACACAACTGCAGAATTTGGAGCGATGAAAATCCCCACGAATTTAGAGAAACCCACTCACAATATCCCCAGAAAACAAACGTTTGGGCTGGAACATTTGGTGATCATGTTGTTGGGCCATATTTCCTTCCAGACAATTTAACTGGAGATATTTATCTCCACCTTCTTCAAACCACAATTGACCCTACTCTCACGCACTTGATTGAGAATTATGGAACTTTCAATGCAGATGACATTCATTTTCAACAAGACGGCGCTCCCCCACACTATGCTGCAACCGTGAGACATTTCCTGGACGAACGTTTCCCTGGTCAGTGGATCGGAAGACGGGGTCCCATTGAATGGCCGGCTAGATCACCAGATTTGAACCCTCTAGATTTTTTCCTTTGGGGCCACCTCAAAACTGTATGTTATGCCACTCCACCGGCTTCCGTAGAAGATTTGCAGCAAAGAATTGAGGCTGAATGCAGGCGTATTACACCAGAAATGCTGCAAAATGTTAGACGCTCCTTCGAAGCAAGACTGTATTATTGCATGGAAGTTGACGGAAAACAGTTTGAACATTTACTGAAATGAAAATAATTTCTGTTCATCGTCATTAAAAGTTTTCCCAAAAAATTATGAATTTTATTGTTGTTGTCTGTACCAATTCATGTAGACTTTTTTTTTGTGAGGGAGCACATCTTGGCGTTTCCATGGATATCAATTGTTTTTCCAAACCTTCTACCACAAAACCAATAAATTAACTGGAAAATACTCAATCTTTGTGCGTCGTTGATAATTTTCTAGGAGCCAAGTCACCTCGCTTCCACTCAAGGAGGGCGCGAGAGATGGTTTCTTATTGTTGAAAATTGAATAAATTCGATTTTTCCAGCGATTACTTTTTTTTGTCCTAGTTCTGTCATATGGTGTCCAAAACAAATTTGCCGTTTAAACAGCCTGTAGATCGTAACGGCGCATTTATTTTCGCGAAAAAATCATACCTCGGCTCACTCACTGATACCACCTTGAAAATAAAAATGTGTTTGACCCATATACCCTATTAAGATTTTGAACGGGTTGCTACCCCTTCTCGAGGGATGATAACTAGGATGCGACCGACCTTACCAGAATGTGTCCCCCTTCAAACAAAAGTTTACGTCTTCCGGATTTTTTTATTCATTTGTCTCGTTTTCTTGTAATTCGCCCCGTACAGTTTTCGTTTGGACACCCTGTATATTTCTTACCTTATAGTGATTGGAAAAATTTCCAAAAATATGTCGGACATCTTTTGACGTATTTTGACCTCCCAAAACTGAATAGGGAAGAGGGGTTTAGTGATACTTCATTTGAAAGGTATCGGGCGCCTCTTTACAACGGAATATGCAAAACGTAATAATAAAAAAATTTGTTTTTAATGCTTATAATCAAAAAAATTAATTCTGATTTTTTAAATTAAATGTTCAAATTGTCCTCCATTGACTTCCATGCAATAATAAATTCTCTCGAACTATAACTTAAAAAAAACAAATCATGTTATTATCTTGCCTTAATTTTTTTTTCCTCGCAGGTGTTTATCGCGATTCTTTGATCATTTGCTTTACTAGAAAGCAATCTGTTGAGTTACTACTTTGCTGCTTAGTTTACAATTTTCAAAATAATTATGGTGTATACTCTGCAAGAGCGTGTTGAGCTGGTTAACCTGTATTAGAGGTGGTTTTCAGTCAAGATTGTATTATTGTATGGAAGTCAATGAAGGACACTTTGAATATTTGATTTGAAAATGCAGATTTAATTTTTTTGATTATAAACATTAAAAACAGTTATTTTTTTATTATCATTATGTTTTCCATACACCATTGTAAAGAGGCTTCCAAGACCTTTTAAATGAAGTATCACTGAACCCCTCTTCCCTATTCAGTTTTGTGGGGTTGAAGCGCCCCCTTTTAGGGTGTTGCTCGTTCAAGTCTCAAAATCCGTCAAAAAAAAACTCCTCCAAAAAAAACATCCGACATATTTTGGGAAATTTTTCCAATCACTATAGGATAAGACATATACCGGGTGGCTCGTCTGAGATGGAACACAGCATATATATTTCACAACGAGTGCAGAAAGTCGGCAATTTCATGCGAGTGTTTCATTAGTTGCATACTCATGGAGTAGGCATTATAGCTCATTTTCGTGATGCAGAGTTCGAATACCTACTTTAGATCCTGTTTTTTTTTATTTGCAAGAAATGCTCAAGTTTTTGTCTGATCTAAATCATTGAATATGAAGAATTTGATAATATATTATAAACTGAATTTAGAAATTCATTTTTATTTTCACAAATAAAGGGTATAGCCGGGTAAGTAGTCATTTTGGGCCCAGAAACGAAATCAATGTTTCGGTGTTCTAAAAGACAAACCATGATGAAAAAGACGGTGCAAGCGACTTTTCAGCCTTCCTCGACTTTTGGTCAGGTTAACAGAGGCAAAAGACCTTTTTTCAGTTTCTTCCGAATATCTCGGGAACTGTTCATCCGATTGCGCTGAGGTTTGGTTGAGAAATGAATACTCATCGGGGCAACATATGGCTCTGTAGAAACCTTATTCATGCCTCCAGGATTTTTTGTAAACATGTTTTTCGTATTATTTTTGGTTGAAACATTATTAAGCCCTAGTCCCACTACTCTGGAACCTTCGTCGTTGGGTACATCAAGTAATTTATACGTATATCATATTTTTTTCAGAATTTTTGGGCTCTAGGCCCACGACTAAAATTCGATTTTTCTGATGAGAGAACCTTTTTTTAGTTATACAATCTTCATTGAACAGCCGAATATTTGTCACGGCATCTCTCCGATAAAAAATTTACGTGCACATGTTTTCAAAAGAAAATGGCTTCTTTAGGATTGAAGGTCAACACGGAAAAAATACAACGATACGCTTTTTTGAGTGGTGGGACTTTTGAATACCATTCTTGATTCTAAAATATTTGATTAATGGTAACATCAGAACAATTTATTTAAAGGAAACAAAATTTTCCGTTCCCTTGACTTCAGTATTGGCTCATTTATGTTTATTCGACATAATGTTCAGCCAGCCCTACTCGTTTGAATGTCGAAATTGGATCTTCCTCCCGCATGACGTTGCAATAGAGGTTGGATAAAATCAAACACAGAGCAAATAGCATATCAATATATCGGTTACAAAACAACTCGTACGTAGTTGTACATCCTCGGACATAAAAGAAAAAGTGTACATCGAAAAACTCGCCTAGCTACAATATAGCGGTGTAAAATTAACAGTCACAAGTGTTTAGCTGACCGAAACATTTCACGACTCCAGTAATCTGTCTATCGATGCAATCGGGGAAATTAAAGATCGGCCTTGCTTACGTGCACTGAATTCTAATTTGTCAAATCCGAAGAACCGGCCTGGTAGTCGGGAGGTATATTGAGTTTACCTTCACCTGCCAGGTCGTGGGTTCGAGTCCCACTTCGGGTTTGATTGTTTGTGTGTGTCGTAATTTAAAAAAATATGACAGAGTATGGAATATATAACTTGAGCTTGTGTAGATGACCTTAGTAGCCGTGCACATATAAAGGAGAAAAAAAACGCAGAATTCCGTTTTGTGGCTTTGTTATGCCACAAACAACAGAACTCTAAAATACATCTCCGATTCAGTGACTCGGAGCTTGGACTTTTTCATTTCAATCGCTATTACAACTACCGGGTTTTATGTCGATAGTGTCAACCAAATGCAAAAAACGGAAAATATGGTTTTTTATTATGAAAAATCAATTTTTAGTAATGGGCCCAAAGTCCGAAAATTCTGTAAAAAATAAGATATATGAAAAGATATTCGGCCCACTTAATGGCGTAGGTTTCAGAGTACTCGGACTACGTTTTATAATTTTTTCGAAAAAAAATTTAAAAAAAACATTTTTTCCAAAAAAACTAGAGATTGCGAATAAATGTTTTATACTCTCATCCATTGCTTCGCGGAGTACCCATTTTTGTGCCAAATCTCAGCCTAATCGGTTGAACGGTTCGTGAGATATCGAAACAAATTTAGTTGGGGGGTTTTTCAGCTTTGTAAACTGGGTCGAGAATTGGAGAACGCTGAAAAGCCCGTTTTTTTATCATGGAGCATCATCGGGAACAAAAAAACGTTGGTTTCGACTCTGGGCCCAAAACGACACCTTACCCGGCTATACCCTTTACTTAAAATGCCTTTGTATGACGAAATAAAAGAAACTTTTCAAGTTTCAAGTATATTACATCTCGTGAATGAATACGAAGATACTAAGGATAATACCAATCGTCCACAACATCAAAGGAAACTGTACGTAGCGATACGACAATTTCTTGAAACCTCTTTGCTTATCTTTCTTATAAACTTTGTATTTCGATTGAATATAACTCACGAATCCATGCTCCATTAGTCGGTTGAGTATATCTTCCATATAATCCGTCCATGGATCCTCTTTTCGTACCGCTAAACTCAAAAAAACTAACGATATTGGTGGACTTAACATTCTCAGCAGAGGCATGTTGTCAGAATCAACGAATCTGTCATTTTCGTAAAGAAATGACGTCTCTGACATTACCATGGCTCTATCCCTCCGGTACGCTGTAGTGTTGAGGTTAAACCCTAATCCCTTTTGATGTTTGTGCAGATACTGGAAAACCTTCGGATTATCCACGTACATTAGAATCAACTCGTTAGGTATTGAAACATCTATTTTGTTCCGCATTATATCATCTAGATTCATCATCGGTTTGTCGTAATTATGACCGGATAGCAAGTAAGTCAAATTACTGTTATAAAATAAATTCAAAAAAAACGAGGAAAACAGAACCAGTACTATTAATATGCTCCTGCTCAGAGTAGTCGGTTTCAACAACTGTGACTGTACCCAAAACTGCTTAACGATAAAACACCAAGCTTTGACCACGTAAATTAAACCATGATCGCGTTCGTCCCAATGTGCGACGTACCACAAAACCGACAAGCAAATTGAAAAAATCGACCAGGCAATCCAGATTTCCACTGAGAAAATGCGCAGTGCATACTTCCAGCGAGGAATTTCGTCCGGATTCCGGACGATCCAGCAAAGACTGTCGAAAATGTAAGGCGATAAGAATTCCAGATCACTACGGAATACAGGGGTTGTGTGTGCCCTGCATATACCACTCGAGAGTACTCGTTGTAGTTGGTATTCCACTTGCTCAGGAGGGAAAATAAATATCTTAAGATTGGGCCTTAAGCCCAGTTTTTCTGACAATATCGAAAGGATCTCCAAGTCTATTCCCCTCTTAGGACAGTTAACACAAATGGTATATGGGCTGTTTTTGAAGGAACAAAAAGGTTTACTGCGTCCATTCTTTTCTGGAAGTAGTGTTAATTTTTTCCAATTTCCTTGACATTTACCAATTTTCCTCAAATTCCCATCGCTTGATTTGGAATCATATATATCCAAATTTAAATCGATAAATAATGAGCGTCCGAGTAAATTTTCAATTTCTTGCGGAAAGAAGTTTTCAATGTTAGAAACGGCAAATACAAATGTAGTGTGGCGATCAAATCCGACTTGACTGATAAAATCTGCAAATTTTGAATGATTCGTATGCTCACTTACAACGTACAAACTCGGTTTCTGTTGGAAATCTACTATTTCCAAGTCGTCGTTTAATTTTATTTGAATGGTTGTCGTAAAATCGATTTTTTCACGAAAATCGACTGCTACGACATGAGTAACATTGCGAATTATTTCACTCAAACAAAGCAATTCTGATATAAACATAACCGGCTCCATATCGTTTCAAGAGAGCTCAATGAAGTATCGAGCTTTTACAGAAAATAATTCGAACGGAAATTCCGGGTTTTTTTGTAATAGCAGTATGGATGTATGTAATAATTTATCAGGAGGTATAAATGTGATAAAAAATTGATTGGAAATCTGAAAGCAAAATTGCATTTGATATTACGAGTCAAATTATGGGTGTTGTCTATTCAATAAATGGTAATCAATTTTTTGTGGATACTGAAAATCCTTCATGAAATAATAGAAACGGACTTTGGAAAATAATTACTTAACTTGAAAGTTACCGAAGAGCTGGGGTTTTCGAATTGATGATCGCGAAATGTTGAAGGTTCGATAGTTTATTCTTTCGAATGTTGGTTCATTAAGGAACAATCGTTAGACAACTCAAGAAATACCGAGCGTTCCAGTTTCTCAACTCTTTTTAATCAATACACATTCAGCGTCCCGACCTTTTTAGAACACTTCATAAGGGCCCAATTAAGCAATTTAGCCGCTCTGGACTGAAAAAAGTTTCCAAGGTACAAAGTGATAGTGGCAACTGAAGCTAATTTTCACTCAAAATTCCTGTTTTTTTAATTCGCAGTAGGTTGAGTTTTGTTAGTGTTTGACGAATTTTCCCCTACGAGTGTAGTTATTCTTTTCCTCTTCTTTCAAGTTCGTGACATTTCGTGGAATGATATGTTTACCCTTTTGAAATATTTTTTCGAATTTATTCCTTAAGAAATGAAGTGAAATCGAGCGTTAGATGTAAACCGTTCCGGTGTTATGTTGCCCACTCCCTCAAGCATAGAATAGGAAAAGGCAAATAGGCCAATCCAAATCTTCCTGAAATAGACATTCGTCCGGAAGTACTGATTTTTTAATATATGATTGAAATAACCTTTTTCGAACATACTGTGAAATATAAAGTACCTGCCCCCCCGGGAAAGGTGGAAAATGCTAATTTTTCGTTGTCATTTCCTCCCAACTCGAAAACGGTTGGGTTTTAGAAAAAAAGTTTCAGGCAAAAAATGTTGTGGAAATAATTTTAAAAAATAAGTTTCTCTTGATAATATCTCGAAATAGTGATAGATTTTATTCTAGACAGGCGCAAATATTTTTGCAGCACAAATTCCTAGCGCACACTTCGCTGAGTACTGACCTGATACGACCAGCGCTCCATGCATCGGCTGTGGAACTGATAACATTCAGGGATTTAATGTTGTCCTTATGCCTCGTGGGTTCGAGAGAATAAATGTTTGTAATTGTTCTGTTTTTAAAGCTGGCCGTCCATTAGGTCGGTGGAGCGGTGAGCGCGGCGCGGCGACGGAATATCCGTTTGGAAGTTTCAATAGAAACTTATGGGAGTCCGTCGACTAGGTCGGTAGCGCAGAGCGGCGCAGGGCGGTCGAAAAATCTCCGCGCTGGAGATCTTTCGAGACTTCTGGAGCGCGGTGCGGCTCGCCGCCGTTCCGCTCTACCGACCCAGTGGACGGACGACGGAGCGGAATTATCGCAAATTTGGTCGTTCTCGACGTCATCTGTTTAGTCTAGACATGAAGATATTTGTCGATATGCGTGCACAATTCTTTATTCCATCCCTCTGTTCACTTGCATTTAATCTCGCGACATTTTTTCTATTGATATGGACACGCAAAATAAGAGATGGCTTCACGAAATTGTGTAGTTTGCCTTTCAATTTCAGGCCTTAATAGTTGCAAAAACTTAAAAAACGTGTCTGGAGACATCCTGAAGTATTTAAAACACCAAAAAAATGGTGGCGAAATTTGCCAAATTCTTTCCGTTTCATATTAATGTCATGAACCCATTTCCTCTTTTTTGGAACTTTTTCTTCTTCTTCAGCATCCGCCAAAGTAGCAAATAGAAAAACTTCTTCGTAAAACGAACAACGATTCAACGATAACTCACGCGATAATTCGGTATATCGTTTTACCGACCTGGCCGCCCGCCCCACAATGGACGAACCTACACTTTTTGGCGGCGCGCCGCGCCGCGTCGACCCACCGACCTAATGGACGGCCAGCTTAATTCACCTCCTAGATTTGATCTCTGGGTGAAAACAAATCGAATATGAATTTAATTATATTAGGTTTGAACAAGAAGTTCAAGAAGCGAACAATTTGTTCGATATTGTGACGTCATTCGTCGACCTGGTAAAGATTTTGTCAACGTTCTCTAAAAAGAAAAATGTAATGCTAAATGTAATATTTGAGTATAAAAAACAAAAAAGGCAGCCTTTATTATTTGAAACTCATAAAATACTTCATTTAAATTGTAAAAATAATCACTTATTATTTTTAGGAATCCTCAAATGTCAATTTCCATGCTCTCATCAAAATTGTTGGCATTTGGTTCTGAATCGATTCCTTTCTCTTCTTCATTTTCGCTTTCAGGAAAGGCATCATCATCCAAATCGATTATTTCGTCTCCCAAAGAAATTTTTGCGGATGCGTTACTGCAGGTTTCGCCATTACAGAACTTGCAAATATTATTGCATTTCAAACCCGATTTAACACACGTACAATGCGTATTTTCGCAACCCTTCTTGCAACCACAAAATAACTGGAATTTATACAAAAATAGTATATTTCATAACGAGTGCGGAAAGTCGATGATTTCATGCGAGTGTCAGTTTGACGAACGAGGCGAAGCGAAGCGGAGCCGAGTGAGGCTAGACACGAGCAATGAAATCTGACTTTCCACGAGTAATGAACGACATTTTTCAGGCGACTACAAAAATGGCATTATACGATAATTACTTTGAGAACACACAATGAACGTTTTGACCCAAGCAGAACTGAATAATTCAATCTTCTGCTTCTAGATGGCGTTGTAGGGAAAATAATAGATAACTTTATTTGTTTATGTTATTTCGTACCTTCCTTTCAGATTTGTCAGCAATAATTCCTACGAGTTTAATATTTCTGGAGGGATATTTTTCACTTTGCATGTTATAAACGCGAATCGAATCAAGTTAAGCTCTTCGTTAATAATACGATATGTTCCGGTAACTCGTTAGCCTTATAAATATTCAATGGGATATACGAACTAAACTTTTCATTCACTTCTATCTACTTGGCGTGGTTTCATTTCGATGTCACCACTTTCCCGCACGGATCAAACTGGTTTTACCCGTGCGGGAATAACATTCCCGCACAGTTGCATGTAATTGTCAACTTTCTTCGATGGCGATATATACCACTTTCTGACGTGGTCGCCTGAAAATATAATTCTTTATTTATCGAAGCACACAGAAATGTTTCTTAAGATAATAGATACAGTCACTAACCTTTTCAATTAGATCTTTCGGTGCTGGATCTACCGGATTCATGATAGGTAACAACATCGTAGCTGTTTTCTTCCATCCCCATTTCTCATAATCCAATGGATGATTGAGCCATTGCTGTATTTGAAAATAAACACGTTTCGCATGTTCACGTAAGACGGCAACAGTGGGCGGACGAAAAGCTAAACACAATTCTTTCTTACTTTTCGAAATTGAAGAAATAAAGATTTTGTATCTCAATTTGCCGATGGAAATATTCTGATTTCTGGTAGTCTCACAGTTAAATCATTTCAAAATGATTTTTTCTGCCACTTTATAAATACCTTCGACATTGCTGTTTGGATGAAGAAAAACCTCAATTGCTTTCTGTAGTTCTTCGTTTTTCTCGAGAATTCTTATTATTTGTTTTTTGCCTTTTCCATATATTTAACACGTGTTGTGTCGCATCCTGCAAAAGCATGGGCAAAAAGAAGAAAAGGTTTTAGTTTGTTGTTTTCGGAAGAACTGTATAAAACGTTCTTCAGTTTGCCGCTTGACATTTTTCGGAAGTAAATAGTACTGCCATTTGGAGTGAGAGCGATTAATAAAATCAAAACGTCAACATCATTTCCTACGATGACAACTGGATTTGTTTCTTGCTGTTCCATGGAAATTGCTGTTCGCACTATTAAAGCGTCAGCATCCTCTGCAGCAATTTTAACGTCCAGGCCCGAGTTCATCAAAAATGAACTCAGCAAAACAATAAATCTTTGTTTATTCAAAAGGTTAGACAGAAATGTTTTCTGACTCACAGCAGCGGATGAGTCAGAACGTCATATCAGTGGGTCTGCAAAATCATTTGAAATTTTCTGACCGCGTAGCTCATAGCTTCAGAAATATCTCAGTCTTTGTTTCATCTGGATTGACTTAGTAGTATTGAAGATATGACAATTTTAGTTTCCGCATTATTTGACTTTTTCAAGAAGCGCGCCACAGGCGTGTGACGTCAATTCACTTCACTGCGGTGAACCGCCCCATGCCCTCGTGGATATTTGTTTCGATATCGAGTGTTTCATACGTTCAACCATACTGCAGATTTCGGATTAGCGCCGATTATTATCTTCATTTGTTTAAAGAACTAAGTATCGATGTATTAATTTCATCCGCTTTTGTCGGTCACTGGAGGAAGTAAAGTGTAGAGTATAAATTGATTTACATTAACAATCAAGACGACGGCATCTAGAACCCCCATTAAATATTGAATGATTCACCACTTTTCAGCAGATCCAGCAATTCAATATCGGTTTTTCAGTGTTGATCATTCATAATTCGCGGTTTGACTATCACCGTCACATCTAAATATTCTTTCGGACAATATTTGCCGCCGTCTGACGGCGCCTAGCTCCCGTCTTGATGAAATATGGGAACATCCCGATGAGAAATGCATTGGACAATACGGACGTGATTTAGGGTATTTAATACATCGATGGTTGAAATGAACGCAAAGGCGGCAAACCGCCGCTGATGTGTAGTGACGTCACAGCGACCGTTTTCGCTTCGACGTCGTACGCCTAATTAAAGAGCACATATGTCGGAAACCATGAGACTTATCAAAAAAAAAAATTCCACACTAACTTTCCACTCCCTAGGAGGAGTCTATGACCCCTAGAGGGCGCGTCCCCAGGTAGCTGATAGGGCAACCCCAAACCAGTCTGACTCAAGTCGGACCGGTGGGTAGGTGGGGAATAAAATACCACCCGCGGACCAACAGGCATGGAGGAAGATAACTGGAAATCACCTACATTATTTTTCCCAAGAGAACCACATGAGTACATTCAATTCGAAATATTCCGGAGTTAAAATAAATTCCCCAATCGGATCTCCGGGGGGAACAGCATTGAATGACACTGAACGAAAAAAATGGAATGGTCGTATAATAAAAGGATCAACATAGGGACCTGGAACGTGCATAGCTTGTTTGAGGCAGGAAAACTAGCAAACCTAGATCAGGAAATAAAAAGGCTTAACATTGACATACTAGGCATCGGAGAAACATGGTGGCCTGAGAATGGAGTATGTACCGTCCCAGGAGGTTCATTTTACTACTGGGGTAACCAGGAAAGGACCACCGAAAGGGAGTAGGAATATTCATCACAGATAAACTTTCAACCAGTGTGATAGATTTCTTCCCATACTCCGACAGGATTGCTGTGATCAAACATAAGGCCAGGCCTGTGAATCTCACATTATTCAGATTTATGCCCCCATAGCAGATTCCACAGAACAGGAAATCGAAACATTCTATGAAGGAGTAAAAGAGATGCTGAAACTTAAAAAGAAACACGAAATTAACATAATTATGGGTGATTTTAACTCCAAGCTGGGAAAAGGACGGTGTGGCAACCTGGTGTGGCCCTTTGGGTTGGACGATCGGAACGAAAGAGGCGATCGTCTTCTACAGTTCTGCCAAGAAGAGAATATAAAGGTGACTAATACTTGATTCTGTTTACCACCACGCCGACTGTATACATGGAAGTCTCCAGCAGACAAACCAAACAATCTAGTCCGAAATCAAATAGACTTCATACTCATTAATAGCCGATTTGGGACTTCCATCACGAGGGCATGCACCTATCCCGGAGCAGACGTACCATCAGACCATGTATTGCTTCTGGCATGTCTCAGGGTTAGAATGGCAAAACAAACAAGAACCAACTACACAAAAAAATATTTTACGAACAACTTCGACGAGAAAACATAAGAACTGAAGTAAGAGCAGAAATTAATCAAAAAATGGAGACAATAATAGTACCTTAGGTGGAGACGGAGGAAAGCTTGGATAACATATGGGAGGAAACGAAAAATGTCATGATAACCACAGCTGAAAACAAAATAGGATATCAAAGAAAAAATCA
This sequence comes from Novius pumilus, assembly GCA_020654155.1. NCBI lineage: Eukaryota > Metazoa > Arthropoda > Insecta > Coleoptera > Coccinellidae > Novius > Novius pumilus. The sequence continues at coordinate 104,757 of JAIFOV010000010.1, read as the reverse complement.
CAGAAAACCTTGGATGACGGAGGAGATTCTCTTACTAATGGATGAGCGACGAAAATACAAAAATCGCACAGATCTAAGGGAATACAAAAACATCCATAATCAAATAAGAACAATGATCAGGAGAGCGAAGAATGAATGTTTGAAAAATGAATGTAAAGAGATCGAAAACCTGCAAATTTTACATGATAATTTCAACCTACATAAAAAGATGAAAGAAACAGCTGGAATATACCGAAAGAAGGCTTTCTCCATGATAACAAACGAACACGACGAAATCGCTAGCAACATCGAAAAACGAAAAATCATCTGGGAAAACTATATTAGAAACTTATTATCAGACGCAACAACGGAAAACGAAACCTCAGAAGAAGATATGACCGGCCCCTCAATAACAAAATCTGAAATCGAGAAAGCCATTCACAATCTCAAGAATAATAAAGCGCCAGGACCTGATGAGATACCGGCAAAATTGATTAAACTTCTAGACGACGGAGGCATTAGAATTCTTCAGAAACTTCTCAACAGAATATATGAAACTGGCCGGTACCCTGCCCAATGGCTTTCATCAACTTTCATACCCTTACCAAAGAAGAGCAATGCAAGGAAATGTGAGGAGCATAGGGTTATCAGCCTCATGAGTCATACCCTAAGGCTATTCTTAAAGATTATACACCAGAATTGCGAACAAACCATCGGTGACTCACAGTTTGGATTTAGACAAGGTATGGGCACGAGAGAAGCCTTGGTTGCAACGCAAGTACTGGTGCAAAACTGTTATGACCAGAGAACAAATGTGATCATATACTTTATAGACTTCGAGAAGGCCTTTGACGGGGTACAACACCAAAAACTATTGCAAACTCTAAGGCAGATGGATATTCACCAAAAGGATATCCGATGTATTGCAAATCTATATCTGAACCAAACAGCCCAAATTAAGATCGATGGTGAGACAACTAACACAGTTAAAATTCGTAGAGGAGTCCGCCAGGGATGTGTTCTCTCGCCCTTGTTATTTAACCTGTATTCCGAACCTATTTTCCAGGAAGCACTAGAGGATGTTGAGATGGGCCTCAAAGTTGGCGGGGTGTGGATCAATAACATGCGATATGCGGACGATACCGTTCTAATCTCTGATAACATGCATGATTTCCAACACCTAGTCAACATAGTAGGAGAACACTGTAAAAGAATGGGCCTTAAAATAAACACGAAAAATACAAAATATATGGTAGTAACCCGTGAACCTAACACTTTCATGAATTCCAATCTAACACACGGAGGGGGCTCAATTGAACGTGTAAACAAGTTCAAATATCTCGGAACATGGCTTAATGAAGACTGGACATCCGATTTAGGCATAAAATGTCGCATAGAACAGGCTCGGAGTGGATTTATGAAATTTAAGGCCGTTCTTACAAACGCAGACTTTGACTTGAAACTCAGAGTGAGATTTATAAAGTGTTACATCTGGTCAGTACTCTTATATGGACTGGAGGGTTGAAGGTGGCCACAATGAATAAACTGGAAGCCTTTGAAATATGGATTTACTGCAGGGTACTCAAGGTTCCATGGACGGCACGGGAAACAAATGAGAGCGTTCTTGGGAAGATGAATGAAGGCAGAGAACTACTAACGACAATCAAGAAAAGAAAAACAGCCTACCTAGGACACATAATGCGTAACACAAAATACCGATTATTACAGCTAATCATTGATGGAAAGTATGAAGGTAGAAGAGGAGTGGGAAGGAAAAAGATGTCATGGCTGCGCAATATAAGACAATGGACCGGACTGAGAACGATAGAAAACCTCCTAATTACATTAGAGATCGGAATAAAATGGAAAATGTGGTCGCAAACATTCAGTAATGGATCTGCATGAGAAGAAGAAGAACTTTTCATTCGTAATGAGGTTTAATATAAGGTGAAAATTAAGAATTGATGATATTCTCTATTCCCATTCTTAATCAGTATTCAACCGTACTCGTCGACTGTGGGTCCATCTGTACAAGGATGGCGTTGGTATCGTCTGCAGCCCAGTCTGAGTGCGAGGCAAATTTTGAAATCTTGGTCGTCCATTAAAGTGCTTGTTATTTACTCAATAACAAGAAATTCAATATTTCAATGTCAATCGATCTTTTTCCAATTTCAATTTATTTTATTCTGTTGACATCTATCAAAAAATCATAAATTCTAAGTTTGAATAATCAAATGAACTGTTAACATTCACACAGTAAACCACATTCTCCCCCACTGGTAGAAAACTTGTCTTTTCTTCAGTCATCTAGTTCTAGTTTACATATTTTCGAAACTGGTCGCCGATAGGTATTCCGTGCAGTCTTAACGTCCACAACTCGTACACGTCCATCAGGACCAGGGTACAGTGCACATACATTTCCAAGACTCCATTGATACCTTGGTGCATTGTCATCGACTAGTACAACAAGATCATTAATTTTAATAGGTTCTTGATTTGTGGTCCATTTCCTTCTTTTATTTAGTGTAGACATGTATTCTTTGATCCACCTAACCCAAAATGAATCTATTATCTTTCGGCACTTTCTCCATTGTGATTTTAAGAATAATCCATTCGGATTCACATAAGTACATTGACATTCCCCATTTGATGAACCTAGTAGAAAATGGTTCGGAGTAAACGCTTCCACATCCATTGGATCTGTCGATACTTTTGTGAGAGGACGCGAATTAACTATATTTTCGGCTTCAGCAAAAAGAGTTACTAAGCTTTCATCTTTCAGTAACTGCTCGTGTAGTATTTTTCCTATCAATCTTTTAACTGTACCACTCAATCGTTCCCATGCCCCTCCCATATGTGGAGCTCCTGGTGGGTTGAATTTGAACTCAATCTGCCTTGATTTCATTTGATCTGGTATGTCTGTCTGCTGTAAATCTTTCATGGCCTGTTGTAATTCTTTATCTGCCGCTACAAAGTTTGTTCCGTTGTCGCAAAATATTCTTGATGGTTTTCCTCGTCTAGCTGCCATTCTTTGTATCGCCATAATGGCTGAGCTAGAGTCTAAGGAATAGGCTATTTCTAGATGTATTGCTCTGGTTGATAAGCAGGTTAATATTACACCCCAGCGTTTCTCCCTTCTTCTTCCAACGGCCACATGTATTGGTCCGAAGTAATCCATTCCAACTTCTACGAAGGGTCTTATCTGTCTAGTCAGTCTTGATACCGGAAGTAAACCCATAAGTGGAACAGCTGATTTCACCTTTTCGTTTCTGCAATACTGACATTTTGATACTACTTTTTTCATGGCTGATCTTCCATTTATTATCCAATATTTTTATCGCAGCTCATTCAGCACCAGTTCAGTACCTCGGTGTTTAAAACGTTCGTGGTAACCAATAATCTAGTGAAATCATGCTTCGGGCATAAAATAATCGGAAATTTTGCACACTCATCCATACATGAGTTCTACCTCCAAGCACTAATTTGGAATTTCTCAATTCTTTATTTTTTATTATAAAGTGCAGCCGGAGCAGTCCCTGTTCGGTTCACTATGCTAGCGAGGATGAAATAGTCGAATTTTCGTCTTCTTCTGACATTAACCTGCTCGGTGATCATTTTGGTAAGCTCAAATCCAACCAGAAAAGGCCTTGGATTGTGACATTTTTTCTCAGCTTTCCAACGCGACAAAGCAGAAGTCTCTAAGTTGATCCGTTAAGGCACAGTGTCGTTTTTCATTATAGAACGACTTGTTTCGTATTCTACTAATATCCGGGTGATGCGGTGTGATCGGGAGAGCTGTATCACGGAAAAATGTATCGTAGGGTACGTGGAATCGAACCACACAGGAAAGATCCCAAATTAATTTTTGGCCGGCTAACTCCGATTACCTGGCTATACCCTTTCAGCGATATATTCACTCCAGACTCTTAAAATTTCTTGTTCGTCAATAATGTGTTTGCCTGTGTTATCTATCAAGAAATTAAAGTTCCTGTGGTTGTACAAGCCGGAAACTTCTCTGACCTTTCTTTTTCTTTATACTCTACTACATTATTTTTAAATTTTGTTCTTTCTTTTATAAGCTCCAATGTTTCCTCAGTAATCCAGCGATGTTTTTTCTATTGTCCCTAATCATTGTATGTTTTTTAATTAAATCAGACAGTTTTTTTTTTTGAACAAATTTTCATGTTTCGTTGACGGTGTCTTGAGTTGTCATTCCACAAAGCTCTCTGTTTAAGTATCTCTAAATTTTCCGTGCTAGCTTCCTCTATAGAAAACTTTCGTTGCTGAGTACCTCTGTTCAACCTCTTTAATCTGAGCTTGATATCGGCAGTCAGTGTTGTGTTCTGAACTTATGTCTGCACTTGGGCAAGTTGTGCTTTACTTGTTTCTGGGACGGTCGAGCCAAAACACATCATTGGATTGAAAAAAATTGGCCTATGAGAGATGCTCTTCTTGGGGAAAGAAATGTTATTAATAAAGCATTAGTTTCGTGAGAAAAAATCATTCTTCCGTCATTGCATATAAAATTAGGGCTAATGAAGCAATGAAGCGTTAAGGCTCTCCAAACAAATGATCAATATGTTCAGTTCATTTCACATAAATTTTCTGGTTTAAGTACTGAAAAACTGAAAAAAAGTATTTTTGACGGGCCTCAAAGACGTCAATTATCGAAAGACACTAGTAATTTAGAGATTTCATAGGATATAGTGATGATTGATTGTCTGTTTCGATTTTAAACGAAAATTTCAGTCATTGGGGAGTACTATGACGTGTGACAAATAGGAATTCAAAAGCGTTTCTTGTTTTGTTTGGGGTGGCTAGATTCCAGGTCGAGAAGAGTTGAGTGCAATTTTGATTCCGCTTCTGTCCTAATGTCATTTCTCTTAACTTCCGAGATCTGAAATAGTTTTCAAAAACACAGGATGGATTAAATTATCATTGGATAATAGTTTATTCAATATCAGATGTTCATGGGTCTTTTACATTCTGAAATATCGTATGCCGAACGTGGTAGATCCTCTCAACAGACAAACTGACCGCACCAATCGGGCTTGGGTTCCGGGGAAGCTTCCGCAATAAAAGCTGATGCCAAAACAAGCAGGCCAAAAAGAACGGGCTTCAAGAACCTCATTTTGATATATTCAATCTTAGCTTTACTCAAACTGGATGATGAGTAGCGAGCATGTCTCTCCTTTTATGCTGCAAAGATTGATCAAATTTTCCGTCTTACAATCAGGAATGATATCGATTAATCGTATGCAAAAATGCATTTTAATTCTCCTATTTCCCTGAAAATTTTCCTTCTCATCAGGAAAGCACAATCCTTTGATTGCATTTCACTGATCTTCCTCGACAGCTCATTTCAAAAGAGAACATTTTGAAAACATTTCTTGCTTTTTTGAAGTCTATGAGAGAAATCACAATTTTCACATATTTTCTTTATAACAGCTAGCAAAAACTGAGATTCTTGTTTATGAAACGTGATATCTACAGAAACAACAAAACACATTTTCCTTTATTTATTTTCAAGAAAGCTTCAGTACTATTAAGCTGCTGTTCTTTTTCACGAAAATTTCTTGAGGACTTATTGTAACTGCATTGCCAAAAATACACATCACTGTCATATACATATTTTGAAATTGAACAGTCATTGAACAGTGGCTCTTAATTGTAAAGGAAACTCTTCGATTCAAAAAGTTGGTCACAATTATTTCTCGAGGAACAGAAAAAAATTCAGAAATAGTCGATCCCTTCTCGATAACATACGCCAACTAATGTTCAGTTTGCAAGTATTATGTTTCTCACATTTCCAAAAAACATACTTTTGTTCCTCTCATCTAACATATCGAAAGAAGCAGATTTAGAATTAGCAAGTTCCCAATAAATGAACGCTGTTTACAAAAATGTAGTATCGACTATTGAAATCCCATATAGATCAAATAAAGGACTGAATCGCCCCATATTAATTATATCAATCTAGAAATACCACACACTGTATAGCTGATTCGTAATTATATGACCACTGGTTCATTTTTTTTTACTGTGCTAAGATAACGTTATTATAAATACAATGCGTTACCCATCGTTCAAAAAATGTTCATACGATACTCTCGCTTTTGTGCGAAATAAATTGTTATTTAAAAGCACGATTTTCAGCTTTAAAAATATAATTATATATGTACATATATTAAATGTTATAAAGAAAATTTATCTAATCTGATTGAATTCGATAAATTTTCCACAACTAATATATATATTATGAGGAAAGATTGAAAACGCCTTTATGATAATCTTGAGGAAAATCTCCAATTACAAATTATCAGATCGATTAATCAGGAGATATGGTAACGCAAATTTGAGTGATCTTAGAATTAGCGATGTCACTTAAGATGCATTCTGTTCTTTCAACTCGAGGCATTGCATTCTTAAGGCCGATTCTCACTGCGGCAGGCACGCCACGGCCTCGGCAAACAATCAAAATATGATTTATGTGCTAATAAATAGGGTATCCACTTTCAACCGATCGTCATCCCCTTTCTCGGTTGTTATTATACCTAGAAAAGTTCCATTCTTGTAGCAAATATGATTGGGCCCTTAATTAGGTTCCTAGCGACGTCTTCACGAAAGATCACCATATTATGCATGTGCTTCCTCAGAGTACCGCGTACTGTACGTAAGCTAGTTACCGCTCTGAGCTTACTCCTACTTAGTTGTACGATTTCTTTAGTTAGTGAGGGGCAAGGTCTCTTTGTCATTAACTTGCTATTTCTCTGGCCCAGGATCCCGTTCCAGTGCCAGATGTGCTGTTCTAGTGTCCATTTTGCAATGACACCTTTCACAGCTGATTTTGTCATTCCTACTTCAGGCCCAATAAGTGGACAGCAGTGCTCTCTCTGGCGAGAGCATCAGCTCTTTCATTCCCTTCAACTCTCTTATGCTACAACTCTTATTTTAGGTGCTGTCGGCATTCCAGCACAAATTTGGAATTAATTTTCCAGTTGGAGATCGATCTGGAGGCGCAATGCCATGAACCGCTAAATCTCCTGATTTGAATCCTTTAGACTTTTGTTTTTCGAGTTATTTGAAAAGTTTAGCGTATGCAACATCCATGAATAACATCAAAGAGTTGCAAGTATTGAACTATCCTGTCAATTGATCCGGATATAATTAGTTTTTTTCGACCGAGTAAGTAATTCCTTCATGCATTGAAATGGTCGATGTTTATATGAAATTCCTTAGTTGTTTTGACTTCTGTAATCCGCTCCCAAAATATTGTTTTTTAACACCCTGTATGATACTTGTCTTATTTTTCTTATTATAGCCGAATGTCGTGGTACTACTATGACATTACATGATTACATGATTCCTAGATTATTTCCATAGCATTGGTGAATCAATTAAGAGATGAACGCTTTCTCCTGACGATCATTAGACTAAGACGATTTTTTATCTTATATATTATTAGATTTTCTTTCACTCCTCACTTGGTTCAAGTCAAGCAGTGTCTGTCCGAGACGTTTACCGTCGTCTCGACGCACATGAGTGAGCAACCACAATCAATTGTACTCGAGTACCGCGATCAGTCGTAAGCGCGCCAAATTTAAATATCTGAATCTGAATCTAACACGGCCAAACTGACATCATTCCTCTCTCAGAATGTTATGACCATTAATAGATACCATTGGCACATCGGGATATTTTAAAAATATTTTAATTAATAAATATCAAGTTTCCAAAACTAGTATTCATATAGCATAATTGAAACAAACAAAGAAACAAAATAAACCAATATACAAAAATACGATCAAACAAAAATAAATTTTGCCGACAAAAATAAAACTCTGTTTTACTCACGTTATTTGAGTTCTTATAAAGATTATTCAAATCAAAATTCCTTCGAAGTCATTTTATCTCACAGTGCACCTGTGACCCGATGGAAGTACTGCTCATGCAAGTACTTACGATGGGCCACTCAAATCGCAATAAATAAAGTAAATATCTATTATACGTACTTACGATGGGTCACTCAAAACCCAATAACAAACAAAATAAATGACAATTTTCTTGTGACACGATGGAAGTACTGCTCATGCAAGTACTTACGATGGGCCACGCAAATCGCAATAAATAAAGTAAATATCTATTTCTGTGACACGATGGAAGTACTGCTCATGCACGTACTTACGATGGGTCACTCTAAATCCAATAACAAACAAAATAAATGACAATTTTCTCGTGACACGATGGAAGTAGTGTTCATGTACGTACTTACGATGGGTCACTCTAAATCCAATAACAAACAAAATAAATGACAATTTTCTTGTGACACGATGGAAGTACTGCTCATGCAAGTACTTACGATGGGCCACTCAAATCGCAATAAATAAAGTAAATATCTATTTCTGTGACACGATGGAAGTACTGCTCATGCACGTACTTACGATGGGTCACTCTAAATCCAATAACAAACAAAATAAATGACAATTTTCTCGTGACACGATGGAAGTACTGTTCATGTACGTACTTACGATGGGTCACTCAAAATCCAATAACAAACAAAATAAAAGACAATTTTCTTGTGACACGATGGAAGTATTGCTCATGCACGTGCTTACGATGGGTCATGCCAATAACTGTTAATTTTTTTAAAACCCAACCCATTAACGAACAATTGATGTTTTACATGTTTTCGGAAGAATACTAAAGGAATTGACTTAATTGAAAGTTTCGTAAACTTTCTATGTGCGGTTTAAAAGTTATATTACTTTCAGTATTCACTCTGAAAATGAAGCAATCGTTGGATTGAATAATTATATATGATAAAAACGCAAGGTAATTAATATGCAATAACATTTTTTATTTTTGTACATTCCAAATTTTATAAGACACCTTTCGAATTGTGTTAATTTACAACAAAATTACATTTTCGGAACCATGTTAGGTTTGGCAACATTGCTTACAATTTAGGGTGTTTTGTAGGTTATGTCAGCTGGGCCTGGTCAGCCAAGTTTACGTTGGTTCAAAAAAAATAATACGTTTCCTTTTGCAGCGTCCAAATTAATAATTAATAATAATGCTACCATCAATATCAATATCGTATTCAGTTCTGTAAGTATTATTCTACCAATACTACACCTTAATGAAATGTAATGCAATGAACCTTTCTTCATAGAACACTGAAAGGACCACCAACAAACGGGTGGCACACACGAAAAACGCGGCCTCGGAGTCAGCCCGAACTCAAAAGTTCAAAAAAAAAAAAAAACAACCCAAATGACGAACAACGAAAAAAATATCCCGCGAGGTCGTCGCGAAAGCCGGCCGCCGCCGGGAACTCCGATGCCGCCGGGAACTCCGCCGCAGCCGTCGGGAACGCCGCAGCCGGCGAGAACTCCGCCACCGCCGCAGCCGCTGGGAACTCCGCCGCCGGGGACTCTGCCAAAAAATTTGAATAAATATAAATGTTGTATAAATTGAGAAATAAATTTTATAGACTATAAACATTTTCTGTTGATCGCGCCGTCTATTGTCAATACATATATTATTCTGACTGAGTTACATACTAAGTGCACGTGCATACGTTGCGATTTTTTTCCGTTCCTTGCCGCGGAACGATTTCGTTGCTATCTGCGATTTTCGTTTGATACCATGCACACGTGTGGCGATTTATTTTCGTCGGCTTGTGCGAAAAGAGTATCGGAGTACTTACTCTTGCCGTCGAGCATCAATAGTGACTGTCATGGCCGAGAAGAAAGTCTGAATCGTTTGCATAGCAGAAGCGTTGGATTTATTAGAATCTAAACGAATGAGAATTTGGGTGCATCCCCATAATCGGAATCGGGAAAAATCAAATCGCTTTCCCAAATTTTTTGAAGAATTAAGAAAACACCCAGATAAATGTCAATTAAATCATTTGATGAGATATTGAATATCGTACGACCACATATCACGAATCTGCGGAACGTAGGTACTGACCTATCTACATCTGTGTGTTCTAGATAATTTGATCCCCACTGTTTTACGCGCGACTCGACGATTTTACGTGGACAAGATTTCCGCAAGACGTTGGGACGGACGAAAATAAATCGCGTCGCAACACGTAAGCACAGTTCCGTTCATATCGATGTGCTTTACCGTTCAGCGAAATCGTTCCGCAGCAAGGAACGGAAAAAAATCGCAACGTATGCACGTACACTAAAGGAATTTACATCAATTGAAACATTAACCTATAAACACCAAGAATCGCTCGACAGATGGTACCTCAATGTGTATATAAAAAGGTAACGACCTTTAATACTACCGCCATCTATGCTCACAATCATCTTCCTACTACGTTACGAACACAAATATGCAGGGATCTTGAAAGAAGAAATAGATTGCATGGTAAACAATAACATTCATATTTCATGTATTCTTTCAAAATCCATTGAAATATATTGATACGTCTTTGGACTATATTATTTACTACTTATTGGAGTCAAAGAATTTGAGAACATGTTACTTCCTCTTCTAGACTATCTGTTGTAAAATAAGTTCAAGACGTCTCGAAGACGATTTATGCTATGTAGACTTTAATTGTCATCTGATAATCGGCTTTTATATTGTTTTTGAATGAAGATGTTTCATAGAACAATCCCTGAAAGTTTCAATGTATAAAACATCCGGATAAGGAAGAACTGGCATACCACCGCGCTGATTCACCGAAGTCGTCTCCACTTGCACATCGCTCTGCACTGTGTAGCTGTTCGACAACAATTGAGTTTTATGTTGTTTTCGTATACATGTGTTTTATAGAACAATCCCTGAAAGTTTCAATGTATAAAACATCCGGATAAGGAAGAACTGGCATACCACCGCACTGATTCACCGAAGTCGTCTCCACTGTCACATCACTCTGTACTGTGTAGCTGTTCGACAGCAATTGAGTTTTTTGTTGTTTTCGTATACATGTGTTTTATAGAACAATCCCTGAAAGTTTCAATGTATAAAACATCCGGATAAGGAAGAACTGGCATACCACCGCGCTGATTCACCGAAGTCGTCTCGACTGTCACATCACTCTGTACTGTGTAGCTGTTCGACAACAATTGAGTTTTATGTTGTTTTCTTATACATGTGTTTTATAGAACAATCCCTGAAAGTTTCAATGTATAAAACATCCGGATAAGGAAGAACTGGCATACCACCGCGCTGATTCACCGAAGTCGTCTCCACTGTCACATCACTCTGTACTGTGTAGCTGTTCGACAGCAATTGAGTTTTTTGTTGTTTTCGTATACATGTGTTTTATAGAACAATCCCTGAAAGTTTCAATGTATAAAACATCCGGATAAGGAAGAACTGGCATACCACCGCGCTGATTCACCGAAGTCGTCTCCACTGTCACATCACTCTGTACTGTGTAGCTGTTCGACAGCAATTGAGTTTTTTGTTGTTTTCGTATACATGTGTTTTATAGAACAATCCCTGAAAGTTTCAATGTATAAAACATCCGGATAAGGAAGAACTGGCATACCACCGCGCTGATTCACAGAAGTCGTCTCCACTGTCACATCACTCTGTACTGTGTAGCTGTTCGAGAACAATTGAGTTTTATGTTGTTTTCTTATACATGTGTTTTATAGAACAATCCCTGAAAGTTTCAATGTATAAAACATCCGGATAAGGAAGAACTGGCATACCACCGCGCTGATTCACCGAAGTCGTCTCCACTGTCACATCACTCTGTACTGTGTAGCTGTTCGACAGCAATTGAGTTTTTTGTTGTTTTCGTATACATGTGTTTTATAGAACAATCCCTGAAAGTTTCAATGTATAAAACATCCGGATAAGGAAGAACTGGCATACCACCGCGCTGATTCACCGAAGTCGTCTCCACTGTCACATCACTCTGTACTGTGTAGCTGTTCGAGAACAATTGAGTTTTATGTTGTTTTCTTATACATGTGTTTTATAGAACAATCCCTGAAAGTTTCAATGTATAAAACATCCGGATAAGGAAGAACTGGCATAGCACCGCGCTGATTCACCGAAGTCGTCGGTAACATTACTGTTTAGTGAAAGTGCGTGAAAGTGCGTGAATCTAAAAAAAATTATGGTAATACAATCTTTGATTAATCCTGATTCCAAAACTACCACTCTTATCACTGAGAGATGTACCGTTCAAAAATTATGGCCGTTTGAAAATTGGAGATTTTCGACATTTATTCTTCGTTCGGGTACCGTATCGGGAAGTTTCAGGAGCGATCGGTACCGATCAGCTAACGCACAGGTACGCGATTACGTCAGCAGCGGTGCCACGCTTCGCCGGCCCCTCTAGATTGCCTATTTGTTTAGTGCGAAGCGACTGGAGATACCTAACCTAACTTAACCTAACCTAACCTAACCTAGTCTAATAGCGACACTTGACGCTTTCGGTCGATACCTATCTCGTGATACTTTGCACTTTGTAATTGAAGACACAAATAGAATTTGTAAACCCGAGACTAGTGTCTGTAAAACCCCTAACGTGACTAACAAGAAAATTTTTTTAGATTCACGCACTTTCACTAAACAGTAACGTACCCTTTCCTTATCATCAACTTACCGCTAGACTTTTTTGTTCATTTTTCCCAAAATAATTAATGACATAGGTGAAAAGGCACTTTATTACGTACAAAACTCAAACATATTTGTTTTACAATGTTTTTTTTACTAAACTTAGCTTAAATAGATTAAATAAATATAAAAAACTTAATTATCGGACTTCAAGGAATTCCTGGTACATCCGGCAACACTGCGGCAAAATTGGTGGTATTTGTAGGTTATGTAATGTCGTCTCTGGTCATATAAGTAAGACTACTATAATGCTAATAGCATAGACCGAAGGGACGCAAACACTGGGAGACGGCTATATCATGCAATGTAAATCTGCATAAGTCTGTCCTTTCTCGAAGGTACCTAATTACCCTCTACTTTTGTACCATGGTCTTGCACATGGAGGGAGTGAATGGCTCCGGCATTGTGATGCTATCAGCTGATCGTGAAAGTTTTAAGGTTATAAAGTTATTTATCAATTTCTAGCTATCAATTTAAATATATTCAATACCATTATTTTCAACTCAACAATTACAACAAAATAGAGATAAATATATTAATCGACAAATCGAAATAATACAGTTTTTTCTTATATGACAACGTAAATAAAAATGGACTGCGTGTGTTTGTTCTCTTAGAATACCCAGTAACGCGGTGTACGCGGCTTTAGGAACGCATGCGCTTGACGATCCCGGCCCCTTCGAGGAAGAAAGACAAAAAATTTCGCATTTCACTCTCTCCGTGATACCTCCACTCATGGGCATTAGCATTGTTGTAGTCTTAGTTATATGTCTCTGGTCGTCTCTTCTCTCCCCGGTACTATGATTCTCAAAAATGATATGGCAGATAATTTTCTTTTCTTTTTTCAGATTATGGAAATTCAATTTTTGTTATTTTAATGTACATAAATTTCAATTTTGTAGTGTTCATTGCCATAATTCTTTTTCTCTTATTGAAATTGGGTTATTCAATTTGTAGTTTCTATAATGATACTGGGTTCTTTATCAGAAAAACATTGATTTTGTTGGTATCAATTGTTTTGATTTTGCCCTACAATTTTCTTTCAAAAAACAAATATTGATTTTGGTTTTTGTTTCAGAACTCTACAGAATATCAAGGGCTTCATTTCAGGAGATCGATCAGCTATATGAACATGTAAAGGTATATATGTAAATCTTTGACGTTATGAATAAATATCTGAATCCATGAAAAAATGTTTTAAATGTATTTATTTCCCTTCTTTAATAGTTAAGATTACTGTCGGGGATGGCGCCACCATCAGCAAAGAGGTCGATAAATAGGAAACTATATTATCGGCTCGTTCATTAGTTCACAATACTCTCCGGGGTGCGCGAAAGTCGAACACGTTCACAGAATATTAGTACTAAGTTTGGCATCTGATATATTATTTTATCTATGGTCGTTGGAAGTCAAAGCAGAACCACCGAGAAAGTGTGACATTTATTATTATTAACACACTGAAACGTTCCAGTATCAGGAATAGAGATGGTCTCAGCCATCTCATCCAGAAGCTTGTGACCGAACGGACCCGGTAGATGTCGCGCCGACACTACCCGGAGAAGCGCGTCGGAACACGGCGCATGTCCGAGTGAGCAGCAACTTGAATCAGCACTTGATTCTCCAACCGTCGAACGGAACGGACGTATCAAGAAAAGCGTGCTTAAGTAAAAGAAGTGTGTTTGGTAAAGCGATTTAAGTGATCCATTAATATTTGAGGAATCCTCTTTATAAGGTAGGAGTTTTGTATTTTATTGTTACCCGAAGGGGTTTTGCTGTCTATTGGAATACGTATTTTCACATTTCCATCGGAAATCACATCACACCACGCGGACATAGCGTCACCTCATTTACACACTACCACAACACTATTTTACGTTCCCGCAAAATTAGAGTCTCGCTGCGAACCAATGATTTTCCTCAAAATATGAAAAACACGTGCTCGCATCAACATTTAAAACTCTTTTTCATCATCACGAGACAAGTGTTGAGCCAACCATGCCTTTTTGGCCTCCGAACACAAAGCTCCAGATATTTTCTCCGCTTGTTCTCGCCATCGGCCCACCTAACTAAAACAATAAACATTGAAATGCTGATGCGAAGCCTTTCGTTCAACAAACGGCATTGGAAGCCACAATCATTGTTTCTGGTTGAGTCAGTTTTTCCGGAACCATCGTAATGCTACAATCAAACAGGGATTTTCTCAGCACACCCCGCGGACATAACGTCACCTCTTTTATACACTACAACACTTTCTACGTTCCCGCAAAATTAGAGTCTCGCTGCGAACCAATGATTTTCTTCAAAATATGAAAAACACGTGCTCGCATCAACATTTAAAACTCTTCTTCATCATCACGAGACAAGCGTTGAGCCAACCATGCCTTTTGGCCTCCGAACACAAAGCTCCAGATATTTTCTCCGCTTGTTCTCGCCATCGGCCCACCTACCTAAAACAATAAACATTGAAATGCTGATGCGAAGCCTTTCGTTCAACAAACGGCATTGGAAGCCACAATCATTGTTTCTGGTTGAGTCAGTTTTTCCGGAATCATCGTAACACTACACTCAAACAGGGATTTTCTCGTCACCGGAAAGGGGTTTTCAGGTCGCGACCAAATGTATAACTGAGCTTTTCCTTCGAATAAACGAGCTCTGGACAACTCTTGAAGTATCATTTTCCTGAAAGCGTTGGCTTCTAATCACTTTCATTTCAGAGCGGCAATGTGTTAAATTGATCTGTTTTAGGTGCATTTTTCCTTGACCTGATTTTCCCAAATAGAAACTCCTGAATTGCGTATCCTAAAATTGAAAGCTCACAACGTAGGTAGGTTTGTTTTGACGATCACAAGGCCATTGCTTTCAATTCGAACCTGGGGAGCGTTAATCTTCTTGCATCACTAGATTTGGTGGATGGACTTGGTCGAACTCGTAGGAGTGTCTGTGTCTCTGCGGGTTTGTCCGGGTACCAGCGAACTGGCTAGCCGGCAAGAAAGGTTGGAAACGTTTCAAGCTAGTCGCTCATAGAATTCCGAATCAAGTAGCTACTGCCTTTCCAGCTACTCAATCCGGAGATTCCGAAAGTGAATAACTTTCGAACGCACTTTAATAATTACTTTTGGCTTTAAAATGTGATCGTCTAGAAAAATTACTTACGTTGTGTTTGTTTTGACACCTTTTCCGCAAGTTAGGAGGAAGATCAGGGTTCGGGGATAATAAAAGGTCTTACTGGCCCCAGGCGGACCTTTTATTCATTACGATGAAATGACAGATGCCTGGCTAAAACTAACATGGCCGACGATGATAAACATTATAGACATTTGTTAAAGTTGATGAGGCTCATATGTACATATGTTACAGAGGTTTGAATGTAAAGTTGGCTGTGAGTATAAATAAGTGTAAAGTTGATAATATTGCGCAAGCATTCGTTAGCTGTTTTAATGTGCAGAGCTATGTGTAACGTTCGGTGAAAGTGGTGGGAGGAAGATCAGGGTTCGGGGATAATAAAAGGTCTTACTGGCCCCCAGGCGGACCTTTTATTCATTACGATGAAATGACAGATGCCTGGCTAAAACTAACATGGCCGACGATGATAAACATTATAGACATTTGTTAAAGTTGATGAGGCTCATATGTACATATGTTACAGAGGTTTGAATGTAAAGTTGGCTGTGAGTATAAATTGTAAGTGTAAAGTTGATAATATTGCGCAAGCATTCGTTAGCTGTTTTAATGTGCAGAGCTATGTGTAACGTTCGGTGAAAGTGGTGTGATTGTGCAAACGTTGTGCAATCTTTCACTTAGTTGTTGAGTACGGAACGACAAACTGTTGTGTCTTAATTCCGGTATGGTGTTGATAAAATCAATTGGTGAGTGATTTGATTTTGATTTAGATTTGTTCAATCAATAATATCATTTCAGTTGTTTCAAAGAGTTTTGATAAAATGTCGCGATGCCAGAAAGTCATGCACGCTCCGAAAACTGCTAGCTCGACCAAGCATGCATCAAAGTTATCAGCTGTCGAAACGTTGAATTTTGAAAACGGAATTTTGCCAAGCATTGACCGGACGCAGGTATCCGAAAGAGGGCGCTCGCTGAGGGGACGATTCATCGGAACAAAGACCAGTGCGCAAGAGCTACCTAACTGGTCGACGGTCGGGTGAGGGTGGCGAGAGAGATAGCGAGAGGGGACGCGTCCCGACCGACGCCATTTTGAGAAAGGGGAAAGCTCGGTGCTTTAGGCGAAAGACTGGTTTTTCACGGTGGACTTTGGGAACAATGTTGGCCTGATCGTGGCGATCGGTATCCCTCGTTGGGTCCCCGGTTACTGGACTCTGCTCCTCCTCCTCCCGGGAGGTTTTCACCTGCGGTGCATTTTCGCCGTGTTTCAAATGCTTACGACAGCGGCCAACGCAATTTACTGTAATGTTTCGCGTAGCGTTTTGTGCAAATTCCAAGACATACCAACACCAATGGGAAATGCACTGATACGCGGCGTAATTCAGGCGATCGCGTCGTGGACATAGCTTTGCATAAAATAACTTAACTAAATCATGAAATAACTTAACTAAAGCATGAAATAGACAAAGGACGCGAAGCGGATGACGCGGTAGCGTGCTATCTAACAAGCGTGCAAACTACATACCAAACCAAGTCAAGAGGAAAACGAAGCGGATTCCTCAGAAAGGAGGAGAAAGCACAAAACATAAACACAAAAGCACAAAAAAGCCCAAAAGCCCGCACAAACAAAGACGCAGATTAAACGCAAGAAACAAACACAACCGCACACTTTCGTGGTTGGACCGTGAATGAGCATAATGGCTGAGCGCGGCAAGAAAGAACGCGCGCCGGCGTCACTTGCTTGAAAAAGCCCGCTTACAGCTACCTTTGTAGTCGGCTCAGGGTGAGCTTCGGTCTCCCTCCACTAGGTATGATACATCTCAATTTATTATTATTAACACACATAGACTGTGCATGCAAAAATAAGAGTTGGCCCAGAGAGGGCGCTCGCAGAGGAAGAAATAATGGATGAACGGCCACCAGATGGCGCGTAGAACACCACAATATTATTAGATTTTCTTTCACTTGTGACCGAACGGACCCGGTAGATGTCGCGCAGACGCGATCCACAGAGAAGCGCATCCGAAGACGGCGCAGGACGGAGTGGCCAGCAACCTGGATCAGTTGATTCAATCGACAAATCGAAATAATACAGTTTTTTCTTATATGACAACGTAAATAAAAATGGACTGCGTGTGTTTGTTCTCTTAGAATACCCAGTAACGCGGTGTACGCGGCTTTAGGAACGCATGCGCTTGACGATCCCGGCCCCTTCGAGGAAGAAAGACAAAAATTTCGCATTTCACTCTCCGTGATACCTCCACTCATGGGCATTAGCATTGTTGTAGTCTTAGTTATATGTCTCTGGTCGTCTCTTCTCTCCCCGGTACTATGATTCTCAAAAATGATATGGCAGATAATTTTCTTTTCTTTTTTCAGATTATGGAAATTCAATTTTTGTTATTTTAATGTACATAAATTTCAATTTTGTAGTGTTCATTGCCATAATTCTTTTCTCTTATTGAAATTGGGTTATTCAATTTGTAGTTTCTATAATGATACTGGTTTTTTATCAGAAAAACATTGATTTTGTTGGTATCAATTGTTTTGATTTTGCCCTACAATTTTCTTTCAAAAAACAAATATTGATTTTGGTTTTTGTTTCAGAACTCTACAGAATATCAAGGGCTTCATTTCAGGAGATCGATCAGCTATATGAACATGTAAAGGTATATATGTAAATCTTTGACGTTATGAATAAATATCTGAATCCATGAAAAAATGTTTTAAATGTATTTATTTCCTTCTTTAATAGTTAAGATTACTGTCGGGGATGGCGCCACCATCAGCAAAGAGGTCGATAAATAGGAAACTATATTATCGGCTCGTTCATTAGTTCACAATACTCTCCGGGGTGCGCGAAAGTCGAACACGTTCACAGAATATTAGTACTAAGTTTGGCATCTGATATATTATTTTATCTATGGTCGTTGGAAGTCAAAGCAGAACCACCGAGAAAGTGTGACATTTATTATTATTAACACACTGAAACGTTCCAGTATCAGGAATAGAGATGGTCTCAGCCATCTCATCCAGAAGCTTGTGACCGAACGGACCCGGTAGATGTCGCGCCTCCAACCGTCGAACGGAACGGACGTCTCAAGAAAAGCGTGCTTAAGTAAAAGAGGTGTGTTTGGTAAATCGATTTAAGTGATCCATTTATATTTGAGGAATCCTCTTTATAAGGTAGGAGTTTTGTATTTTATTGTTACCCGAAGGGCTTTTGCTGTCTATTGGAATACGTATTTTCACATTGCAATCGGAAATCGCATCACACCACGCGGACATAGCGTCACTTCATTTACACAATACAACAACACTTTGTACGTTCCCGCAAAATTAGAGTCTCGCTGCGAACCAATGATTTTCCTCATCGCCATCGGCCCACCTAACTAAAACAATAAACATTGAAATGCTGATGCGAAGCCTTTCGTTCAACAAACGGCATTGGAAGCCACAATCATTGTTTCTGGTTGAGTCAGTTTTTCCGGAACCATCGTAATGCTACAATCAAACAGGGATTTTCTCAGCACACCCGCGGACATAACGTCACCTCTTTTATACACTACAACAACACTTTCTACGTTCCCGCAAAATTAGAGTCTCGCTGCGAACCAATGATTTTCTTCAAAATATGAAAACACGTGCTCGCATCAACATTTAAAACTCTTCTTCATCATCACGAGACAAGCGTTGAGCCAACCATGCCTTTTGGCCTCCGAACACAAAGCTCCAGATATTTTCTCCGCTTGTTCTCGCCATCGGCCCACCTACCTAAAACAATAAACATTGAAATGCTGATGCGAAGCCTTTCGTTCAACAAACGGCATTGGAAGCCACAATCATTGTTTCTGGTTGAGTCAGTTTTTCCGGAATCATCGTAACACTACACTCAAACAGGGATTTTCTCGTCACCGGAAAGGGGTTTTCAGGTCGCGACCAAATGTATAACTGAGCTTTTCCTTCGAATAAACGAGCTCTGGACAACTCTTGAAGTATCATTTTCCTGAAAGCGTTGGCTTCTAATCACTTTCATTTCAGAGCGGCAATGTGTTAAATTGATCTGTTTTAGGTGCATTTTTCCTTGACCTGATTTTCCCAAATAGAAACTCCTGAATTGCGTATCCTAAAATTGAAAGCTCACAACGTAGGTAGGTTTGTTTTGACGATCACAAGGCCATTGCTTTCAATTCGAACCTGGGGAGCGTTAATCTTCTTGCATCACTAGATTTGGTGGATGGACTTGGTCGAACTCGTAGGAGTGTCTGTGTCTCTGCGGGTTTGTCCGGGTACCAGCGAACTGGCTAGCCGGCAAGAAAGGTTGGAAACGTTTCAAGCTAGTCGCTCATAGAATTCCGAATCAAGTAGCTACTGCCTTTCCAGCTACTCAATCCCGGAGATTCCGAAAGTGAATAACTTTCGAACGCACTTTAATAATTACTTTTGGCTTTAAAATGTGATCGTCTAGAAAAATTACTTACGTTGTGTTTGTTTTGACACCTTTTTCCGCAAGTTAGGGAGGAAGATCAGGGTTCGGGGATAATAAAAGGTCTTACTGGCCCCCAGGCGGACCTTTTATTCATTACGATGAAATGACAGATGCCTGGCTAAAACTAACATGGCCGACGATGATAAACATTATAGACATTTGTTAAAGTTGATGAGGCTCATATGTACATATGTTACAGAGGTTTGAATGTAAAGTTGGCTGTGAGTATAAATAAGTGTAAAGTTGATAATATTGCGCAAGCATTCGTTAGCTGTTTTAATGTGCAGAGCTATGTGTAACGTTCGGTGAAAGTGGTGGGAGGAAGATCAGGGTTCGGGGATAATAAAAGGTCTTACTGGCCCCCAGGCGGACCTTTTATTCATTACGATGAAATGACAGATGCCTGGCTAAAACTAACATGGCCGACGATGATAAACATTATAGACATTTGTTAAAGTTGATGAGGCTCATATGTACATATGTTACAGAGGTTTGAATGTAAAGTTGGCTGTGAGTATAAATACAGGCAGTCCTCGTACTTACGGCATGTTAGGTTCTCGAAATACGCGACGTAAATCGAAACGACGTAAGTCGAGACATATTTTTTCATATGTTTACATGTAAAACTCAAGGGTTAGGTTCCACACGGACTCGAAATAATAAAAAAAACTGCATTTATAACAAAGGACGTACTTTATTATTAAAAGTAAGTTCTTAAAATAATTATATATCTTTGAGTTTTAAAATCTTAGATTTTACCTCCATTGTAATTGACTTTCTTACTCTCTTCTTCACTTTATTATTACTGTCTTGTTTAGGTGGCATTGTTTAAAATTCACTTAAATATGTATGTAAACACAAAACTGTCAAAGATGCAAAAACTAATTTATTGAACATAAAAACACGTGCTCGCATCAACATTTAACTCTCTTCTGCATCATCACGAGACAAGCGTTGAGCCAACCATGCCTTTTTGGCCTCCGAACACAAAGCTCCAGATATTTCCTCCGCTTGTTCTCGCCATCGGCCCACCTAACTAAAACAATAAACATTGAAATGCTGATGCGAAGCCTTTCGTTCAACAAACGGCATAGGACGCCACAATCATTGTTTCTAGTTGAGTCAGTTTTTCCGGAACCATCGTAATGCTACACTCAAACAGGGATTTTCTCATCACACCACTCGGACATCGCGTCACCTCATTTATACACTACAACAACACTTTGTACGTTCCCGCAAAATTAGAGTCTCGCTGCGAACCAATGATTTTCTTCAAAATATGAAAAACACGTGCTCGCATCAACATTTAAAACTCTTTTTCATCATCACGAGACAAGCGTTGAGCCAACCATGCCTTTTTGGCCTCCGAATACAAAGCTCCAGATATTTTCTCCGCTTGTTCTCGCCATCGGCCCACCTAACTACAACAATAAACATGGAAATGTTGATGCGAAGCCTTTCGGTCAACAAACGGCATTGGAAGCCACAATCATTGTTTCTGGTTGAGTCAGTTTTTCCGGAACCATCGTAACACTACACTCAAACAGGGATTTTCTCGTCACCGGAAAGGGGTTTCAGGTCGCGAACAAATGTATAACTGAGCTTTTCCTTCAAATAAACGAGCTCTCGACAAATTTTGAAGTATCATTTTCCTAAAAGTGTTGGCTTCTAATCACTTTCATTTCAGAGCGGCAATGTGTTAAATTGATCTGTTTTAGGTGCATTTTTCCTTGACCTGATTTTCCCAAATAGAAACTCCTGAATTGCGTATCCTAAAATTGAAAGCTCACAACGTAGGTAGGTTTGTTTTGACGATCACAAAGCCATTGCTTTCAATTCGAACCTGGGGAGCGTCAATCTTCTTGCATTGCTAGACTTGGTGGATGGACTTGGTCGAACTCGTAGGAGTGTCTGTGTCTCTGCGGGTTTGTCCGAGTACCAGCGAACTGGATAGCCGGCAAGAAAGGTTGGAAACGTTTCACACTCCTTACTTAGTTCAAGTCGAGCAGTGTATGCCCAAGACGTTTGCCGTCGTCTCGGCGCACATGCGTGAGCAACCACAATCAATCCTACTCGAGTACCCCGATCAGTCGTAAACGCGCCAAATTTAAATATCTGAATCTGAATCTAACACGGCCAAATTGACATCATTCCGCTCTCGGAATGTTATGAGCATTCGTGTTTTTTTTTTATATTTCAATTAATAAATATCAAGTTTCCAAAACTAGTATTCAGATAACATAATTGAAACAAACAAAGAAGCAAAATAAACCAATATACAAAAATACGATCAAGCAAAAATAAATTTTGACGACAAAAATAAAATACAAACAAAAAAAAAAGAAAGAGTTAGACAACAAAAAAAAAACTTCTTTCTAATTTTCTTCTGCAAAATCCATAGCAGTGCGACTGTCCATCTCCGCATTCGCTGCTAGAAAGAAAAACTCTGCTTTACTCACATTGTTTAAGTTTTTATAAAGATTATTTAAATCAAAATTCCTTCGGAATCATTTTATCTCACAATGCACCTGTGACACGATGGAAGTACTGCTCATGCACGTACTTACGATGGTCCACTCTTATCGCAATAAATCAAGTAAATATCCATTTCTGTGACACGATGGAAGTACTGCGCATGCACGTACTTACGATGGGTCACTCAAAATTCAACAACAAACAAAATAAATGACAATTTTCCTGTGACACGATGGAAGTACTGCTCATGCACGTACTTACGATGGATCACTCAAAATCATAAATCAATACTGACCAATAAATTTAATTGGATAATAATTCATTTTGAAAATCTCTAGAATGCCTACAAATCTAACACGGCACAAAAAAAGATACCAAAGTATGTACTTACATTCATCTAATTTTATAAGATTTTGGAAATTTTCAGGGGTCCAATCACTAGGCCATAGACGTAGCTGGTCTTTGGAGCATTTGATTGTCGAATGAGCTCCCAACTTCATAATGAGGAATCTATTATTAGGTAACGCCGCTTTAATGACATACGGACCAATAAATTCACAAGAAAATTTTTCAGGTCTTTGACCCCTGCTCAATAAAACTGCCTGTCCAATTTCAAATACCTTATTATTCCGTCTTCTTTCATTAGAAGAAATTAATTGCGTTGCCGCATTTTTCTTGATCCGGTCCGAAATAGTGGAATAATCGGGAACAATTTTTGTAGTCTCTTCTAGTGTAGGTAAATCTTTCAAAATTGTTCGTATTTGAGGGGTCTGCCCTTCTTGTCCGAATACTATTTTAAAAGGTGAACACCCAGTTGTTTTTTGTTTGGTGGTATTTAGTACAAGTTGAACTTTCCATAATTTGTTCGGCCAATCTGATGAACTTTTCGATTCGATTCTTAGCAAGTTTGTGATGGTTCGCATGTAGCGTTCTATCTGACCATTGGAGCGGTGAACACCGGGGGTCGTTACGTGCATTTCGATGCCAAAATATTCTGTAAATGTTTTGAAATGTTTTGCCGTGAAATAATTTATAATTTCGGGTTATTTCACTCTGATTGTCAGTTTTAAGTGATTCTATAATTTTCAAGCTCTCTTCATCTTTATTTTGAGCTATTGTGAGACAGTTTCTTGGATCAAAAGATGTCGAATGAATATGAGTAATATGTTCGACAGGATTTCGGCTTAAAAAGTCCACATGCGAAATGTCAGATCCTTTGCAGTATACTATTTCGAAATTGAAATCCTGCATATAAGCCCACCAACGAGCTGTACGCGGTTTCAAGTCTTTTTTGTAGCTGACATCTTTAGAGAATTACAATCAGTAACGAGTACAAACTTCAACCCCAGCAAATAAACACGGAAATGTTTTAAGGCTTTAAATATTATAGTATTTCCAGTTCAGAGGAATGGTATATAGCCTCATCTGGGGATGATTTTGGCCGAAATACTCCACTGGGCGAAAAGTATTCTCATGTTTTTGCAGCAGAATTGCACCGAAACCAATGCTACTTGCAACCGTGTGTAGTTGTGTTTCCAAAGTTGAATCAAAAATTGAGAGCAAAGGTTTCTCTGTTCAAACATTAATTACGTATTTCCTTGCTTTTTCACATTCATCGGACCAAATGAAAGGGACACCAATTTTTTGTTAAATTTGTTATACAAGCAACTCTTGAAGAAAATGCGGGAATACATTTTCTAAAATAACTAGCAAGTCCTACAAACTGGCGAACCTGCTTTACATTAATAGAAGGCGAACTGTCAGTTACGGCTTTGATTTTCTTAGAGTCAGGTCGAATACCTTCAATTGAAATTTCACGGCCAAGGAATAGAATTCTTTCCATGAAAAAAATGACATTTTCGAAGATTTAATTTAATCCCTCTGTTTGCAATGCTTCTAATACCAAATTCAATCTAATTAACCCCTCATCAATTGAATTAGAAGGAATAGTGATATCGT
The DNA here is from genome assembly GCA_020654155.1 of Novius pumilus. NCBI lineage: Eukaryota > Metazoa > Arthropoda > Insecta > Coleoptera > Coccinellidae > Novius > Novius pumilus. Next base: position 80,141 of record JAIFOV010000010.1, on the reverse strand, counting down.
CTAAATAAACAACTGCAAATTCATACTTAAGCGTACCCAGTGCTTTATTGATGCATCTTTGAAAAACTGCAGGAGAATGCCGAAAGGCATTCTCAGGTACTCGTATTGACCATGGGGGGTAAAAGCTGGTTTTGGAATTGATTGAGATTCGATAGGAATCTGATGAAAACCAGGAGCCATATCAAGTGATGTAAAATATTTTTTTCTACCCAAACGATCCAACTGATCATCTATGCGCGGAAGCGGAAATCGATCTTTTACTGTTATTTTGTTCAATGCACGAAAGTCAACACAAAGTCTATGACCACCATCCTTTTTATTGACTAAAATAATCGGGCTTGCGAAAGAAGAATTACTTTCACGAATAATTCCACCGTTAATCAAATGAACAATAATTTCACGTACAATCTGTCGCTGAGCATCCGACATTCTATAGGGATGATGATAAACGGTTCTGTTTTCATTCAATGTGATAGTCAATTCACCAGTATTTACGACACTCAGTAAATTTCCAGATGTAGTCAGCATTTTGGAATAATTACCGAGTAATTCGAGTCATTTATTTTTATCCGTCAGATCCAAGTGAGCAACACTTCCAATTTGATCAATATCGTTAAAAATTTTATTATTAACCAAAGGAACAATACGTTGATTGTTTTTATCTTTGACTAAAACAACATTATTTTCATATGTTTTCACCTAAAACGACGTCATATCGAGAGTGATCACTCGACACAAGAACGAATTCAAGTTGCAATTTAGTATCGGGAAATTCAACCATTAGTGACGTGTCGACACATACGAATCGTTCCGTCAAACCACTGTAATGAGGTAGTACGAGGTATTTTCTTGAGTTGTAATTTATCAACTAGAGTTTCTTTAATTAATGAACAAGTTGAGCCGGTGTCTATCAAACAATCAATGATATTTCCAGAAATAACGATACGTTGAGTTTTCAAAGTGTTAAGTTCTTGAATCGGGGCATTCATCATCATTTGTTCGTGTTTGAATTTTTTGACGAATGATGACTCATTCTTCGCGTCGAAAGTACGTTTGTTTTGTTTACGAAAACAATATTCAATACTGTGGCTACTCTCTTGCAGTAACGGCAAAATGTTTTTGACTTATTACAGTGGGAAATTGGGGTAAAATCGGTAAAGGGTCATTTACGACGTGTGATGAAAAACGCTCATTTCGACTTTGAAGAATTTTACACGGCATTGACTCAAATTGAATCAATATTAAATTCGCGCCCCCTTAGTCCCATATCTTCCGATCCTAAGGATTTCGAACCCTTAACCCCCGCACACTTCCTCATCGGGAGAAAATTGACGTCTCTTCCGGATCCCGACATCACAACAGCTCAGATCAACCGGCTAAACCAATTTCAAAGAGCTCAGCAAGTAATTCAGCATTTTTGGAAATGGTGGCACAGGGAGTATCTCGGTCAATTACAAGCTTGATCGAAGTGGAAAACCGACCCCGGCAAGATTATTGCGGTCGGATCCTTAGTCGTTCTCCGCGAAGAAAACGTTCCTCCCTTCAAGTGGCAGCTGGGCCGTGTTACGGACGTACACCCTGGCATAGACGGCGTTATACGTGTGGTGTCCGTGCGTGTATAGGGAGGACTTATCCTCAAACCAGCGGTGCATAAACTTTGCGTCCTCTCTTTGGATAATTGATGAGTGCTATTTATACCTCGGAAATTTATTCTGTTCACTTTGTAATATATTGTATTTAATTTTTATAGTTAATCAATAACTTGTAAGTTGACCGCTTCGCGGCAACGGGGCCCGCGATGTTGGGTTTTCGTACAGGGACCCTATGTTTGAATATCACACCGATCGTATTCAATTTACGAACGGTGTGAGAGACGTCGTAACTAGATCTATAAAATCGACCAATAATTGAAAGGTATTTTGGTCACGTGATTGTTATTGTATGAAGTATCATAAACTAATTCAATATTTTGGTGATTCGAAACTAATTTAATTTCGTTATCCACTTGTTGAATATAGCCGAACATGTTTTAAAAAATTCTCAGATTGTTATTTATTACCGTTTCATATCATTTTGTGATAGATCCCCGCAAAATTGGTATTCTCGAATATCACCGTTCGTAATTTTCCGAAGCAAAACATCGAGCGGAGAACCGCATGCGGAAATTGTATTCCGCACGAAAGTGACGTATCACGAGTTACTAGTGCTATGATAACATTCTAACCTTAAAGTACACCTCATGGATTGAGTTTATCGGTTGAAGTTAGTTTGTTGATTGATTTGTGAGGAAAATGGCAAGTGCAGACGAAGTTGCAATGGTAGTGATCGGGGAAATAGTTGATGTAGCTGCAGATTCGGTAGCAGAACAGCGAAGACCCTTTTATGGTCGATTTGATGCATTCGAACTTAGTGATTCGCAATTTGCGTTACGTATCCCTTGGTTTGTAGTTCAATCGGTTAATTTCGGAACTATTTTATTATACAGATTAGGTAAAACCTAACAAATTTCTACAAATATCGGTTCCGAAACTGACCGATTCGGGTAGGCATCAACCGAGCCTAGCTGGCTATTGTAAAAACGAATCCAAACAACAGTCTTGTAAAAGCAGTTGCTAGAAAAGCATCGTACTCAATCTTAGCTTCAATATACGTTCAAAACCACGGAGACATATTTTCTTCTTTAAAAAGATAAGTCTGCGAAACTTACAAGTCGCAAAATAACAAACCTATTGGCTTTCCGTCCTGAGATGTTGATGGAGGTGATTGCAAATAAAACTCGATTATAACTGAAAACCTGTAAATTGATTGTAAATGATTCATTCTCAATTTCGAATAAATTTACGTGATACAGTCATTTTTGCTACGTGTTTTCAAAAAAGTGTAAATCTTTTCCCATATTTTAAAAATATTGCATTTAAAAATCTCTGAAAAAAATAATGTGGATAAGTCAAGCAAGAGAGAAGGTCTCATATGGGGAAGCACTGTTTAATCAAATAGCTGTAGCAGAACTTGCAAGACGACTAATTAAAATTTTTCGCGAGGTAATTTTTGTAGCTTTGACAATCAGTTAGTAATACTGTACATTCTCCGATAAAAAAATCCTATTTTTAAAACTTACCCGCGATGTGCATTCAGAAATTAGTATATCAATACCATTTCTCCAAGGCTTTCAAAATATTTTTTTTGATATGTCATAAGCGCAAGTATGTTATATTATCTTTGAGAATGCTATTATCATTTTTATAATGTATTTTCCTTTATAATTAATGGTTTCAAAATATCCCTGGCGTCATTTATTATTCCACCTTCGTAGCGCAAGCAATCTATTCAATATTAAAGAGTAGAAGACAAGAGAGACGATAAATTATTCCTATCAAAATGAAATGCACGATCGGTATTGTGCTTCTTTTGGTATGTCTTTACGATTTTCCCAACAACGTCAAGTCACAGAGCACATGTGATCCTTGTACGGGTGCTGTTATTGGTTACTGCTGTACCTACCAAGGACTTTGCTGTGATGGTAAGGAAAACATTTCATAAATCATAAGGTATGTTATCTAAAAACATGCAAATTCATAGTTTCGGCCGCTAAGTCCATTTGCGCCGTTTTATCGGAGACGCAAACCCGTGAGGCCTGCAGGAACGGTCATAAATGCAGATCGGGGGCAGACTGTCCTGGAGGTCAAGAATGTTGCCGAACTAGACATTGTGGTTCAGTTTGTGTCTGACAAACATGAAATTTCTACACGAATATCTGGGTTTGTAATTTATTGATCTAATAAATATCACCGAGCTAGTTGGATTTTTGTTATGCCTGAGGCATAAAGCATGTTAACCTTTTTTTATTCGATGTTATGGCCGAAATTCAGAAGGATATAATGAATCTGCAAGAGCCATTACTCATAATGGATATTTTATATTTGAAAAATATTAATAACTCAGAAATATTTTTTAATTTTTATGAGGTAAAATAATAAATCGTCTACTCTTTCCTAATCAATAGGTAAACGGAACATCTTTTTCTGTTCAATATTTAATTGACAACTTATGCAGCTCATCTAAAAAGCTGATTTTCTAACTAGTGCGCAAAGTAATGTTTTTCCCGCATGAAAAAGCAGTTGACGAAAGACGCGAAATGGAGTTCGGATAAGATTGGAGTACGGGAAAACCACTTTATGCACGACTTAGGAACGCTATTTTTTCTACGAGTGAAAAGAGTAATTTAGTTTAGCTAGTTTTTCATTTTAAAAAGATGAAAGTCTAAGTAAATACGTCACTGATTTCGGTCGACTTGATAAGATACAATACGTAAGCGTTGACGTTGCAACTAGTGAATTGTCAAAGCCGTTTTCCTTATTTCAATTTTTGTAGTTTTCTAAAACATATAACCGTCATAACATCATAAGTATTTGAAGATATCTTTATACACCAAAATAAACTATTTTCTCAGAGACTTATACGAGCAATGCTTGTATGTATATGTATAGATATAGTTTGAAACGATTATTTTTCTCTGTCCAATATAATTGTGAGATTTTTGGTTTGGCCTTTTCAGAGAATCAGAAAATCAACTTTATTTTCGGTTACAGACATTTCGGAAAGTTTCCCTTCGTCAGTGTCAATGAAACTAGGAATATACAACTTTGATTTTAAACATAATATAAATTAATGTAGTTTTATTGACACTGACGAAGGGAAACTTTCCGAAACGTCTGTAACCGAAAATAAAGTTGATTTTCTGATTCTCTGAAAGGGCCAAACTAAAAATCTCACAATTGTATAGATATAATGAAAGATAATTTACTCTTTTGACTGAATGTAAGTAAGGAGAAAAAACTTTTGGGAAGCAGTCCTGGTGTATACATATATTTGGAATTTCGAAAACCGCTCCAACGATTTCGACCAAATTCCGTATACGGAGCTTCTTGGGGGTGAAAAATCGATGCAACTAGGTTTCATTCTTTCCAAATTTCCCATTTATACTTTTTAATAACAGAATTCTCTTGTATATTTCACAAGAAATATAGAGGAGAATTCTGTTAATAAAAAGTGTTTTATTATGTATAAAACTGGTCGAATACCCAAGAGATGAATATTCACAAGCTACACACTTAAATTAACAAAATCTCTTGGAATAAAAAGAAACAACTCTGAAAAAGACGTTCTATAAACGTAAAAGTCACAATTTCTACGACATAAATAAGAAAAAGGGTTGACTTGGCTGTTTCCACTTCCTTTGAAATCAATTGGAATTTCCACAGAATGTCCTATCAACTGATGATCTTATTAACCAGAGTTTTGGTAACTGTTCAATTATCAAAAATTATGAATATGTGAAGGATAGAGCGATACCAACGTCTCTTAATAAAGACGTTGAAAAAATTAAGGCCTAAGGGTGCGGCCTGAGTGCACGCTTGAGCGGGGCGTTCTGCGGTGCATCCAGTTCCGCGCTCATTTCAAACACAATGGAACCTACTACGGAGGTGGTCATAGCAAAGAATATAGACCTACGGATAAAGAACCGGCACTTTCGCCTTTCCGTGAAGCAAAAGGCGAGCAGTGCCGCCGAACCTGCGCATTGCATCGAGCAACACAGATATGGACTAGCTGTTGCAGCAGGGAATAAATACCTATTGAAACGATATATTGTTAACTGAAAAAAATTGCGGAAAAAACATTTGGCGGGTTTATATTTTATGATCAATATGCTGAAGCTCCAGTTCAGGTTAACCGATGAATACGATTGAACTTTTTTGTGAGCCTTCACGGCGAGGGATCGTGTAGCTCTCAATAACTTTATTAAAGTTATTATGCCTATTAAATTTAACCTCATTACGAAATTTCAGATTCATTTAAAAAACTAGTTCTCACAGATCCTAAATCGGGCACTGTATATTCGACAAAATGATTTTGTATTTCAAATCAGCGGCGTCGCTCATTGGTCCGATATTAGCTGCCGAACCTGCGCACTATGAAACGTGAACGAGAAATTTGTTCGGAGTGCCGGTTCTTTATCCGTAGGTCTATATTCTTTGGTCATAGTGGCCTCACGACGAGCGGTGGCCACCGCGTTCTTGTTTGCGTGTAGCAGAGCGTCCGGTGGTAAGCTCAAGCCTCTTCGGCTGTAGGACTGGTCGGTTACTCGGAACAGACGGAAGAGCAGCGAAAGTACGGCGTCCACTCAGGACACAAATCTTGGCAACAACATAATAAAAGCGAATATAATTGTCAATAAATACCAAGGACAAATATTTGAACCTGTTGGGGTTGGCCTGAAAACGGGTCCAGGTTTTATGCATGTCATATTCACCAGTCAAGAGACCATTCGCGCTTGAATCATTCTTGCCACTGAAAACCTGAAACATGTCAAAAAATATATTGTGGAAACCAATATTATTACAGAACCTCATTATGTACCGAAAATAAGATAGAGTGAATTATATATTGATGATCTTCACTGATTTGTTGATGGGTTTTTTAACGACTTATTTTCTACAATTATTAGCTTAGAGTTTATATGCCAAGGAAAGGGTATGTACACTTTGTGAAGTATTTTACGCACTAATTCGGAAAAGTAAGGCTTTGCGCATTAAAAGTGTCTTCTTTTTGATCACTCGTAGAAAATAGTAGATTTCGACCGATATACAATGTCAGGTAGAGAGAAAGCTGTAGACGGACCATCAGGCGACATTTTCTTATGACACTGCCAAGCCTGTTCATTTACAAACGTTGTTTTTACGGGTATGAGAATAAAGATACATTCAATAAAAACAATAGAATAGTAAAGTATAATACGAGATATGGTGATCCGTTTACTGTTCTCTTTCACAACAGAACCAAGTTTGAACCGTCACCTAGGTACAATCTGTACCTAGGCAATCAATTTTTTAATAACATTCTAGTTGAAATGAAGAACAAAACCAGCGATGTTTAAAAAAAGGTCAAAAGATATTTGATAGAAGGTTGTTTCTACAGCTATGGAGATTTTTCACAGGACCATAATACATAATGATAGAAATGAGAACTTGCCAAGTCTACGTCGGAGTATATGGTCCAACGTTTTGTTTTCTGTATATTTTTTATTTCATAAGGGTAGATGCGAATATTCGACATCCCCTTATTTTATGCTGGATTGTCTGTAACTCTTGGCATTCTCCCTTACTGTAGGATCTTCAATAATACATTTCAGGTAGTTGCTGGTTAGAATAACATGGTTTTTATAGCTAAAAGTGTGTCTCCCGTTTCGGAGAATATTTTGCCTATGATTGAGACCAACTAGTAGTTCGACGCCCTTTTGTCCACATTTTCCTTCATGGTATCAGTAAAATGTCTCCTGTGTAGAGGCTTTTCTTTCCAACTTTGTATCTTTTCCATATCTGGTTTTTGGTATCGCGCAAACTGATCTTAGCACAGTTTCAGAGGAACCGAATCATCGATTAAACAGACCAGTTTGTGCAGGTGTGAAACAAAAGATTTTCCGTAGAAATAAGTGCACGTAAATTGTAGATTATTTGCTTGTCCGTCATCTTAACGATATCTGCCAAACCTCTACCACCCTCACGTTTTGGTAGAGTGGTTCCCTCAATTGAACTTTTTGGATGGTGGTTATTGAATTTGGTTAGAAGTGTTCTCACCTTCCTTTGCAGACTGCTAATGTCAGTTCTATTCCACATTTTTATTCTAAACGTGTCGAGAAGAACGGAACAGGCGTAGGTGTTGATTGTCTTGAAAAGATTTTTGTTTAGTATTCAGTACCTCTCTTATTCGTTTTGTAAATTCTGTGATAATTTCTTCATTGAACGCTGGTTGATTCTTCGGGATTGTTTGATTATCAAATATTTATAAGTGTTCCTTCTTGCATGAATTCAACGTGACCTCCTCTCTTTGTATTTTGCCTTTTTTGATTCTTAATGTGCGACATTTGTCCTATCCAAATTGCATTTTTATTTCGGTGGAGAATTCATCAACAATGTCAAACATCATATCCAATTGTTGCATGGTGTTTGTCATTAGCTTCAGGTCGTCCATATACCTACACTATGTGATTGACCTTGATGGTCTCCGCTCTGCTCTGTTTAATAGAAAATCTGCTGTTGGTGGTGTTCAATCTCCGCGATAAGGGATTCATTATTATTATTGTCCTGCGCCATTATTTGTCGAAATCAGCTACTGAAGTTGCAGGATTATCGAACCGACTGAATTACTTCTACAAAATTTCAAACTAAAAGAAACTATTCAGCGGATTAGAGGAGGAATGTACCTAATTAAAATATTTGTTTGTAAATTTACATACTTGAATTGTATATGTTTTCTCCAAAATATATCTTAAAAATATCGAGCTTAAAAGTCAACTCTTTGATCAATATCATTATTTATGATTCATTCTTGTGTCTGCAAGTCGTACGTTCGACGGAACTATAATGGAATGTTGAAGGCTTTGTAATCAACAAATAGAAGTTATATGGATATAATCATCAGGTCAATAAATCACAACTCCGCATGTTCTCATGCGAATGTTACGTTTATACACAAACTGAGCCACATTTGTTCGTTGGACAGCATATATCATTTCCCGAACAATCTGCTCCTGTTTTACATGTTTGACCTTTTGCGCAGCCTTCGGCGATTTCGCTATTAGATAAAATAAAACAAGCGTATGGAGGGGGCAAAACTGTAACATGATAATTTCCAATAGCTAAAATTATAATTTGAAATATGCTTACGTTCACAACAAAGGCCCTCGTTTGTACAGCAGCTTTCACGAATAGAAGGTAAACAAGGATCACAACTTGTTCCTGAATCAACGATATCAATAAAACCGAAAGTGAAAACGAAAGTAAAAGGGATTAGGATTGAGCACTTCATCTTTGGATGGGTATTTTATTCTGTGTTCTATTTTACTCGTTAATGTCAATTGAATCGTCGTTAACAATGCGATAGTAGGATAACAAATGACGATTTTAACTATTTTCGTGATTTAAAAAACGATCTTTTTATAGAAATAATAATGCGTAAAATTTGAATTTATGAAATTTTTTATAGTAATATAAGTGAACAACGTAGATAAGCTTAATTAAAGTCGTTTCGTCTGTTCCTATAAAAATTTCAAACTATTCATTGTTTCCACATCCTACATTCACATATCTGATATGTTGAACAAAGATGTATTGAATTGGTGATACAGTAAAATTGGTTTAGTCATACACGCCCTGTTATAGCGTATTTTATTGCAATTGAGGCGTTTATTTGAAAAACAACATATGTACAAAAAAGCAAATTTGGGCAAATTAAAAAAAAATGTTTACCTTTATACAGTTAAGGATTTTAATATGGTGAAGATGTCCTTATGATTAAATGTCGAATAAGGAACAGTTTCCAAAAAAAAAAAATTATTTAGCACAGAATATCAGAAAAAGTCTGAAAATGTAAGCATATTGGAAAAATAACACTTGTCCCAAAGTCAATTTCCATGTTTTTTGTGTTTTGTGTCCCAATTTCATTCGCCGCCACTGCTGTTATCTTCACTAATAGTTTCTGCATCTGGGAAGTTCTTCCTGGTACCCTACTGTGTTTGGTCGTAAGTTAGGATAATACTCCTTGTTAGGCGGAACTTTAACACTCTAACTCGTACAATCGTCACCAAAGGTATGGTCACTGCTTTGCATTTTAGGTTTTTCATTTGACTTATTTACATACTACCTATTGAATTGCTTACGCAATTTTGTTTCATCCGAAATGAAGCAGTGATTATATCCCCAAGAAAATGTGGCGAAAACTAAACTTTGATACTATTCAAGCGAACAGTGTTAAAGGAACCATCCTATACAGCTCCTATACATGCTCCTATACAGGAACCTTTTGCTTTGGCCAAGTCGGTTCAAGATGAGGTGTACGAAATCGTGGATTTGGATTCAAAAAATTGAGAAGCATGTTGTTTCAGTTGGAAAAATTCATTCTAGGAATATCTCCTTTGAGGCAATTGAAGACGAAGAACGACGAGAGTATTCGAAATCAAGTAAACATATATTGCGGTATCAAAGTAGATCGTTTTAATACAGAATGTATAAAAAGTTCCGGGATGATCGTGTTTCAAAGTTAAAATCATTATTGACCCGGGCTTAACCTGCATGTAGAAGGCTATGCCGCTACGAGTAGTCCATTGTTGACTTAGTATTTGATCTTGGTGGTCATCTTCCTAATTAAAGGCTTGTTTCAACCGACCACCAAACTAGTTCCGAACCAATCAGACGCTTGCGTTTTAGTATTTTTAGGCCCTGACATCCAACTGCGCAGGCGTCTGACTTATTCGAAACTAATTTGATGGACGTTAAATCAACGTCCAATAAACTTTTTTTAATGGAAACCTATATTTTTGACTCTTGAAATCGAAAAAGCGGAATAAATTAAAAAACTTTCACATTAGACCTCGAGCTCATATCAAGATCAAATTGCCGTCTCTAGCTGATCAGACGCTATAAATTATGGATTTCCTATTGCAAAACAAAAACAACTTCTATTGAAAAAGGAATTTGCTACAGACGCAACCTAAGACTATTGTGTTTTCGTTTAGATCTGAACCCGCTTAAAATCTTCCGAGGGCCTCCCCAACTGACACCAGGGCCAGATGGGGCACGCGTGGGCCTTTCCCCACTGCGGCGACCCTGATGAGACGCGCAGGAGTGCCTGAAGGGGCACGCCTCACTTGCGATTCGATTAAGAAGCGAGGAAATCCTGGTCGGGCGCTCATGCGGGCCTTGTGCTACATGCCCAAAATGCCGTGTTGGTCCACTTTGTCTCATCAGGCCGAGGTGGGGATTGCCACGCTATTAATTTGTTAGTTTTGAAGAAGTTCGTGTTTCGGCTAAGGGTCCGTTTACACAGTGCGAACTGCCGCCTGGCCAGTAGACAGTTACTCGGTTTTTCTACTCGTACTCCAGAAGCTCGGCTCGCCTTATTTAACGACACAACAGTCTGAATCGAGTTGCGACGTCGAGCAAACACAAAAAAAAACGCAAGTACTCTTCACAACTGTCCGGATGACACTGCCGAGTTACAGCCAAACGCGTCCAAACCATGCGAGCTGCTGTCATGTGCTGCTGGGTGAGCAGGCAAGTGAAAACAAAAAATGTTGAAGTAACCTGGATGCAAGCTATTGACCAACTCGAGCATGAGAGTGACTCGTAAGTGACGTCCAAACAGTGCGAGTTACTGCAATGCTACTCGGCAGGCTGGCTCGCACTCTAGCTCGCAATGTGTTAACTAGCCTTAAGTTTGTATAAGGACGGAAATACAGTAGAAATAGTTCCAGCAAGGTGGGTCTATTACGACATAGAAGATAAAATGGTGATTTGCTATTTTATGCCACCATCAGATAATAAAAAAATTGCAAAATTCTGAAAAATATGGTAGCAGAAGGGTAAGAGCCATTACGTGATTGGCCAAGCTATAACATCGAAATTCAAGGAATAGTTAGTTAGTACATATAATTTTGTTTTTACTATTTTAGAAACACTGGTAAAGCCATGGAGCTATTAAACGATCTAATAACCTTGGGAAACCCAAGGATTTCATTGTCTCCAAACTGCGGTGAACTTATGCGATTCATTTTTTCAAAAGACTTAGCACTGACATTTAACGCAGTCGAAGCAACTTCTGCCAAACCGGACGTTTTGAAAAACACGTCTGTGTACAATAATATTAAAGGTATATCATGGCACTGAATTTTAAATCGAAAGTATCTTTTCCAGCCACCACGATGACGGGATTCGAAAAAAAAGGCGAGGCACCTTTAGGAGAGCTGTCATCTGTTCTCCATAACTGCGAAGACTGAAATACAAGACGAAAATCAAGAATCCCGCCCGCAAAATCCGAGGAAATTTGATATTCAATATTATTATATAATGTGTTGGAATTGGAAAAGTCCTTAATTCTGAAAATTTTACTTCTTGTACAATTTTGATACTATTTATTTCACATCTCGCTTTTTAACTGCCAATGTATCTACTCTTTTTAACAGCAATCTAGTTCCACTTTTTCTATTATTTAAATTGACTGGATATTCCTTATAAATCATTTCTATTAATTTTAAAAATTGTTTGACAGACTACTCTACCGATACAGAATAACTAAATGCGATCTGCCTGATTGGAACCCCATCAGGGCCTCACTAGAAAAGCTATTCAGGCGCAAGTGTAACATGCCCCATGAGGGGCACGCCCTCTTTTTCCTTTACACGCCCGATGTGGGCCTGACGCGGCTGCCCTGTGAGGCCCTAATTTGAATTGTGGCGTCTCCGATGCGCACCTGAGGATGGCTCCACTTCAATTTTTAGCCGGGATGTTGGTCAAAGCGCCTACAGATATTCTATTGATAATCGAACTAAGTTGACACATCTGTTCCGTATGGATGATCTCAAGTTATTGGGAAAAGGGCAGCAGCAATTCGAAATATGAAATTTAGCCTTGAAAAATGTGCAAGTGATTAAATCAGAAGAAGAAAATGAATTGAAAACATAGTTAGAAAAATAGGATTGGGAATACAGAAATCATCTGAAATTGAGCAGAAAGAAAACAAAAGGTAGCTGAAGAAGTTTTAACCGACGATTAAAAAATTCGTGACACACAATTTTACATTAAAAAGACGGTGACGGCCAATAACCTCTTGGTTATACCGACATTCAATTATATTATTATACTGCTGGAGTATTGGCATGGTTCGAGACAGGTCAACGATCAAAAGATTGTATTTGCACCGGCATGAAGGGGGCGAGGATTGGCAAATTTAGAGTTGTCTCATTCAAAAGAAGAATTCTTTAGGAATTTTTCATTGGGTGTAATACACCCTTCTTCAGGACATTTGCGGCCTCTGGTTGACACTATTTGCCATTGAATTTGCAAGAACGACGAGAACCTAACTTGGATTTGGAAAAACAAATCGATATATGGCAGATTTTACTCCAGCCAAGGACATCTTGAAGGATACTAACGCTTATTTGACACACGATTCCGGGAACTGACAAGATGATAATGATGATACATGATAAGCTTATTAAAACGAAAAGGAACGCGAAACACTTCTTGAAAGAGTAGATGGAAAATATTAGATGTTGATTGTGTAATTTAACGAACCAAACAACTCAATACCTAAAGGCAGGCTGTGTAGCAATGGCACAGACAAATCTTGAAAGACATAATAATATGAGTAAAGTGGTTCATCAATTGGTTGCTATTAACAATGGTTGCAGTTTCATCCCACATCATAAATACTCACCTGAATTCTTTTTAGAGAATGAACACACTAAGATATCCCGGGATCTTACGATGATTACTGACAGATCTCTAGAGCCGTATCGACCAGATATGATTATATGGAACACAACTGAGAAATCAGTTGCATTTTAGATTTCGCAGTGCCTCAATATTATAATATAAGAAAGACTTATAGATCATACATGCGAGGGAACTATAATGCAATGTTGAAAGTTTTCTAACCAACAATTCAAAATAGTATGAAAATAATTACTGGATCATTAAACCAGAATTCCGCATTTTCTCGTACGTACAATCAAATACAAACTGCGTTACAATCTGCCATTCCACAGCACTCTTGATTTTCTAAACAGTCTGCTGACGATCTACAACCTCCCGCCACTATGCAGCCTCCGCCGATTGCGATTTCCGACAAAAAAGAACATTCTGCAACATCATATGATTCAATACCTTGAATTATAAAATATTTTGCTCATCACCACAACAAAGGCCATGGTCTTTACAGCATATTCTACTAACAGCAGATGTACAAGGATCACAAGTAGTTTGTGATTTGACGATATCAATGAAACTGAAAATAGAAACCGAAATGAATGAAATTAGGATACGGCACTTCATCTTTAGACGCTTATTTTTTATTATGTGTTCTATTTAACTCAATTGAACCGTTATTAACAATGTTATGGTAGAATAATAAATCGCGATTGGGCTATTTTAGTGAATTCAAAAATAGACTTTTTATCGAAATAATAATACGTAAAATTTCAATAAATTAAAATTTCAATAAATGAAATTTTATACAGTAATATAAGGAAACAATGTAGATAAGATTAATTAAGTCCATTCTGTCGATTGAAATAAGAATTCCAAAATTTTTATTGTTTCCGCATCCTTGATATTGAACTTGAAAATAAGTATTAAACTGGTAATTCAGCCAAATTGCATTAGACTAATGTAGTCAACAGAGAATATTATCAATTCCAAATTTTCACCTTATACTAAACCTCATTACGAATGAAAAGTTAGTGTGAAAAATTTTTTTTAATACTTCTCATAGTTTCCGAGATATTTGCTTTTTAATTAGGCCTCCGACGACGAAGCGAAAATGGTCGTTGTGACGTCACTATACATCAGCAGCGGTTCGCCGGCTTTGCGCTCGTCTCAACTATCGATGTGTTAAAACACGTTGGATCGCATCAGGTCTGCGTCTAAATATAGTCCAATGCATTTCTTATCGGGGTGTGTTTCATCAAGACGGGAGCTAGGCGCCGCCAGACGACGGCAAATCTTATCGGAAATAATATTTAGATGTGACGGTGATCGTCAAATCTGCAGTTTGGTTGAACGTATGAAACACTCGTCCGGCGGAAATACTCGATATCGAAACAAATATCCATGAGCGTATGGGGCGCTCCCCCCGCAGTGAAGTGAATTGACGTCACACGATTGTGGCGCGCTTCTTGAAAAATTCAAATAACGCGGAAACTAAAATTGTCAAAACTTCAATACTACTAAGTCAATTCAGATGAAACAAAAACTGAGATATTTTTGAAGCTACGGGCTACGCGGTCAGAAAGTTTCAAATGATTTTTCAGACCCACTGATATTCCCCATTGTTATTCCAACGTACATCGTAATAGAATAAAGACCATTTTCATACGATATCATTAGAAAGTGCCACTGTTCTCCCTCTTTTGAGGGAAGGAACGAGTGCTGTACCTGCCCAGAGAGGTAATGTAAAATGGGGGAAATAATAGTTATTTGGATACCTAGGGAGGAAAATGCATTGTTCCCTCCCGTGAATGAAGTCCGAGACTTGCCGAGGCCATTAATCATCCAAGCGAGGGAACCGGACTTTACTTCAGAAACAGATATATGGTTTTTTATACGACATAAGACTTATTATTTTCTCTGCGAAAGTTTTTTTATTTTGAAATGTCATATTTCAAAATGTCGATTCAGTTCAAATCGTCGTTGATGCGGAAGAAAAAACTTCTACTTTCCGCATTCTACTTTACCTCCCTTGGGAGGTACAGCACTCCTTCTTCCTCCTCCTCTTCGTCCGATGATGTATGAAATAGCCATTTTCACACATCATCAAAAAGTGACACTTTCCTCTTTTTTTTTGATGAAAGGATTTTTATACCTCCTAAAGGAGGTAATGTAAAATGCGGGAAGTGAATGTTTTTTTCCTCCCTCATCAACGACGATTTGATTTGAATAAATAACGTACAGGTTCTGTTGCAAGGAAATATCAACGTTACTTGATTGTCAACAAATATTTGAAGAAAATAGCCGTCTTATTGCAATACTTTTCAGCAATATCCTTCACTGAGAACATAGAAAATAAAAACCTTCTTCTGTCCAAATCCTTGGTAATATTATAAAAGATGTTTGGACGGTATAATAATAAGTATCAAAAAGTGACACTTTCCTCTTTTTTTTTGATGAAAGGATTTTTATACCTCCTAAAGGAGGTAATGTAAAATGCGGGAAGTGAATGTTTTTTTCCTCCCTCATCAACGACGATTTGATTTGAATAAATAACGTACAGGTTCTGTTGCAAGGAAATATCAACGTTACTTGATTGTCAACAAATATTGAAGAAAATAGCCGTCTTATTGCAATACATTTCAGCAAGATCCTTGACTGAGAACATAGAAAATAAAAACCTTCTTCTGTCCAAATCCTTGGTAATATTATAAAAGATGTTTGGACGATCTAATAATAAGTATTTTTGATTGTGCATATTTCGCCTTGTCTAATGGATATTTGGACGTACATTTTAGCATTTTGAAGATGCTTATAATGCGATGTTCAGTTATAAATATTTGAAAATTTTAGGCCTCTATTACTATTCTAAAATTTTTGAAACAGTAACGTACTGACGAATGTTACAAGATTTGGGAGACACCAATTTTCTCTTCAGTTAACAATACGACTTTAGACCAAACATGTGATGAGGTATAACGTTGTGTTGATATTACGCTAAAATCATTCTGAGTGAGTATGTTGTTGTTGTCACTTTTTTGACATTTGAACGGAACTGATATTTTAGCTGCTCATCACCTATAGGACTGGGAAGGTCATAGGCTACTCAAAAGGAAAATCTATTCAGTCGTTTTTGCTGAACCTTATCAGCCACTAATCCTTTTTCAGATGGCAACAGATAAGCCGATTTGATTGAGAGTTACATTTGTTGAAAGGCAAAAAAATCCACAAGCATGGAAAAAATGTTCACTCAAGTAAATCGACCGAGAATTTGTCACTCTATCTTCATTGAATCTCGATTCGCGGTATATAACAAAATTAGAGGGGAGAAGATGGGGTCGGGAGACCCCAGCTGCTCAGAGGACACCCCACCTTTAGCCTAAGATGGAAGCCTGTATCAAGCAAATTGAGAGGCCAGGTTTTGTAATTTTAAAAATTAGTTACTTTAATTATATTTACACCATTTATAATCATGTTATAAATTTTAATAATCCTATTTGTTTGTTCATTAGTCGGACAGTAAAAGCCTTCAAACAGTATGCGTGGTTAAAAATTTAGCTAAGCAGCAAGCCGTGCTGAAACGACGGACTGCCCGGCTAGAAGTGGGCACATCGGGGACGGCACATTTTAAATGAGGGCCTCACAGGGCAGCCACGTCAGGCCCACATCAGGCGTTTAACGCACAAAGTAGGTCGTGCCGCTCATGGTGCATGTTAAACTTGCGCCTGACTAGCTTTTCTAATGAGGTCCTGGTGGGGTTCCAATGAGGCAGAACGCATTAAGTTATTCTGTATCTGTAGTGTCATACAATTTTTCAAATTACATAATATAAATGATTAATAAAGAATAGCCAGCCAATTTAAACAATACAAAAAGTGGACACGAAAATTTATTCTTGTTGACTACAAGAGTTATTTCCATTTCGAATCCCACCTATTTTATTATACCTCGTTATCGATGTTATCGCAGTTGACATTTGAGATTGAACGCAAAATCGTTATTACCCACTTATCGAAGAAGAAAACAGGAAATGAACTGTTTGTCGAAACATTTCGGTAAATAAAACTAAATGTATTCGTTTGAATATAAGGAAAAACAGTCGTAATAATGCCGTTGGGTGGTCTAACTTTAACTACCGCAGCTTACGTGTTGAATTGTTTAAATCAAATTTTGTATAATGCGTCGACGACGTTTTCGATTAACTATGAGTATCAGTTGAGGATGCCCACAATTCGTTACCAACCAATGACTAAAGGTTGGGAAGCATTCACTCGATTAACAAAAGCTGATAGTTATGTTTTGAACTTGGTGGAGAGAGACAATTTAAAAGAGATTTTGGAGAATTTGGAGTATCACACGTCTTTCAACCCATCAGCTAAGTTTATTTTACTGACAAAATGTACCATTCGATTGGATGTACTAATGCAATATTTGATATCCAACATTGTTATTGTAAATGTTGTTACCAAGGAGTTACAATCGTATCAACCGTATAGAAGTGGGGATTATAACAATCCTGATATGAGAATGATTCATTTGGAACGTTGCGATCATTTTGCATCAGACCTTCATGTTCCTTTACAGTGGAATGACTCTTTATTGCGGGTAGGTTACGGGGATCATCCACCATCAATTTTCAAATCTGAAAAAACCGGGAAAATAGCTGGTATCGACCTTACAATTTTTGAGGTAATTGCAAAGAAAATGGGTTTGAAATTGAGTTTGATTCGTGGCATTGACTACGTTGGTCATAAGAGGAAGGCAGAGTACGATGGTGCCCTAGGGCAACTCGCTAGGAAAGAAGTCGATGTTCAAATGGGCGGTGTTTTTGCTACTAGACATTCCTGCGTGGATTTTGATATTTCTGAAGCATTTTTACGTACTGAGTACTCTTGGTTCGTACCCGGAGAGCAGCTGATACCGTTTTGGCAACGTGCTTTGACTATCTTCGAGCCATCTGTCAGCTTTGTAGCTTTCGTTATTGAAATATTCCTGGCAGTCTTTCTGTCCATAATAGGTGGCTCTTCCTTCCTAAAGGAACTAGTTACAATTTTATCGATTGCTTTCATTGGCACCACCGATTTATCCAATAAGACATTCCCACAGCGGATTTTGTACGTGTCTTGGTCAACAGTCTGGTTAATCATGAACGCTGCATTTTCGTCTCGTCTTTTAGGTGTTCTCATTCATCCCAAGTACGCGATATCGATCAATTCCTTAGAACAATTGGAATCAAGTGGGTTGGAAGTGTGTGTCCTCAACGGTTTCAGCGTGGACGTCAGGAACCCAACAACAATATGCGATGACTGTGAAGCTTGCTTGAACCAAACAGCGTTTAACCGTGACTTAATCACTGTACGAAGTAAGAACCTAGTCAGCTTTTTCTTACATAGGTACTACATGTCGAAAGAAAATGGTCGACCACTGGTACATCCACTAAAAGAAGAATTCGCGTTCACTTTCAATGTGTTCACGTTCAGAAAAAATCATCCGGTTTACCGAAGGTTCAACGATATTCTAAGCCGGGTGATCGTCAGCGGAATGTCACAGAAATTTCGCCGAACGTTTTTTAAAGCTTGGGACAATGGTGACGACTCGCAGAATTATCTTTGGAAGCCGCTCAAATTGAAATCTTTAATTTTTATGTTTTATTTCATTTCTTATAGTTGCGCAGCGTGTTCGGTCGTTTTTTTAATGGAAATTGTTTTGAAGCGTGCTACGACGCTTAACTAGTTTTTAAATTATCATTATCAAATATTGTACTTATTCCGGACAATTGTAATACTGCTTAGGTTGGAACTCTTCTCTGATGATAAGAAAGCAATTACCTCATCCATTTGTCTATTGCAATACTTTAAATAGAAGTTTATTGACCTCCTGGCTTTCCATTTCGTCCAAAGTCGATGAGGATGTTTTTAGTTGTCGATTATTTTAACAGTGTTTTTTGTCGTTTGTATTTTTAGACCCGCTATAATGATAAAAGGAATATTCAGGGCTAATGGTTGGCAAACTGCTCAACCAATTCCAAAACCGGCACCTCCTAAGATGTGATGTTACAACCGCACATTCACCTATCCCATTTCTTGTAATGTTCTAGAATTGTAGTCATTTTTAAGAGAAATAAGTGCTGGTTTTCTTACAGTGTCTGATCTGAGTCATTAAATGCAATCAATCGTTATTAATAATTAAATGCGGATGTCAAATAAAATTTTGATTTTTTGTTTTTCTTCGCATCTTGTGGATAATTTAGAAAACAAACTCAAGCTAAAAACGCAAGACGTGAAAACATTGATCGAAATTCAAGAATATATTTAAAAACCCACGCAATAAAAGTCGAATACACTGCGCAAAAAAATTAACAGACGTTCTGAAAATCTAAATTTGAATGAAAGTTAACTCTACATTGACTTTTTTTTATGTTCTCTCGGAAAGGTTTTGAACGAAACAAGACACATTAAATGGAAGAAAAATTCAGGATTTCACCGAATCTTATGTGAAAGAAGAGAAATAAACAACTTTCAAAATACTGGAATGCTGATAAGTGATTTAATACTTGGTATTTTTACCCCTTGCGTTAATTATAGCTCGGCAACGACGGTTCGTACTCAAAATGACTGATCTTAAAATGTTCTGATCTAATCCTTCCCAGATTTCTTTGAGTTGGATTAATAAGTCATTTAGAGTAGCTGGATGATTTTCTGAACTTCCCAGCCTTCTATTGAGGTTGTCCCAAACCTGCTCAATCGGATTGAGATCTGGACTTCTTGCTGGCCATTCCATTCGAGAGACTTCAACCTCTTCAAGGTACTCCTGAACGATGCGCTAATGAACGATGCGTTAATTTTTTTGCGCAGTGTAGATACAAAATAAGGGATTTTCGATTTTCGGATCATTACTTGAATTTCCACAAGTTTTTTGAATTATGAGAAACTTTGGAAGTTTTCAATTTCTCCATTCACCATTTCACCATTGGTCATCGTGTATTCCGAGACCGCCGATCTTTCTGTGACCCATGTCGACAGTCTGCCTTACGTTCTTTCATTGTCGTGTCCATCGACCGTTTGGTTGTTCCTATATGCACATGGAGCATGGTATGCAATATACTCCTGGGGATGATGTCGGGCTTCTTTCGTCCTTTGGAGACTTCAAAGACTGTTGGATTTTTCTGGTAGGCTTGAACATGGTCTTGATGTTATATCTTCTCAGTAGTCTGCCAATTCTATCTGTTACCGTATATAAGGAAGCTATGCGCGTCACATTTCTTCGTCTTTTGTGGTTCCTGCGCTCTTTCTCACTGTCATCGCTCCATCGATTTCGGCTTTTTGATTTGAAAGCTGTTCTCAAATGGTTTAATTCTCGCTAAAGGTTATACGTTTGACATATTCTGTATGCTTGCTGAGTAGGGATTCTGATCATTCCATGCTTCTTGCTCGGAGGTTCTTATAAGACCTACGTGGCCAACAAGACGATAAGTCAATCTGTTGGAATCACACCTAGAACGTTATTATGGTTGGAGTAGCGACATCTTCTACGTAGGTATAAACATAACCTCAGACCCAGAGCACGTTAGTACACCGTTAATCAAAGATGAAGACACCTCTGAAGATGCTAGCAACGCGAAACGTTAAGAGAAAATTCCAACAAACGACGGCCTTTACAAGAACCGTGGTGACACAGAGAACGGTAGTGTATCAGCGAACAGTGATGTGGCAGTGAAAAGTAGTGTATCAGTGAGTGTTTTAGTAAAGTTATCGATATTAAAAAAAAATCCGAGGATTTTTGCATATAAATTTGAAAAAATTGGTGACATGAGAGAATATTCGAAAATGGGAATTTTAAGAGAACGAAAATCTCCACATTATGATTTCTCGAGAAATTTTTGAGTTCGATAACATCTGAAATACAAACACAAAGATTTTTGACATATATTTCCTTCAAAATAACATATATTTGTTGAAAGAAAAGAACATCATAAAAATACTCCACATAAAATATGAATTCATTATAAATTTACCGCTACCGTTATCCACTTTAATAAAAGGGTAAAAAAAATCTGACGGCCAACTTATGTGTAAAGAAGGTGGATCCACTGGTTTCAAGGATCTCTCTGATGTTATATCCCAAAAAGAAACTCTTGATTCCAAGAAGATTTCACACTCTATTGCACCATTCGTCACGTGGAAAATAAGACTTTTATTGCCTGAACTGTGAAACTGGTGAGTTATTCCAATAATTTTTTCTTGATTCCATAGTTTTTTTACATCAATTCTTGCATGGAAAATATCGATAGTGAGTACTGCAACTAGGCCCGAGCACGATAAAGATCGGTTATTGTTGATGAATTCGCCTTTCGTTGTGTTCAGAATATCCTGCAAAGTAAAAGTAAATTTCTACTCAAAAATTTATTTCTTCGTTACCTCTGGAGACTTATTGAACAGAATACTATCCCAGTCTTCGAAATTTTTGGAATTTGCATTTCCAAATTTTCCGAACGTTTTATTAAAAAACCGATCGTTTTCGTCAATGACATGCCAATGTTTGAATAAAGCTATTTGCAATTTTTTACACAATAGTGACGCTGTTGTTCTATTTGAAACAGCAAATTTTCTTCGAACTTTACAGAGTATAATTGTGTCATAACCAAATTCTATCAACTGATACGAATTTGGTCCCAAACTGCAAATACCGTCTTCTTCATTAGGTAAAACCATAAAATTGTCTTGGTAAGTGTCTGATTTTCTCATTATTTTCGTACCGTTGACTAAAATTGCTGATAATAATGGTTTTCCGATTAAATATCCAGGATTTCCACTTAAGACATTCGATAGACTGGTCGCAACACCCGCCCATTTGAACTCGACGGAAATGCTTTGTAAAATTTGGCAATTTACATTGGTACATGTAATGTTTTTCAGAAATAGCGATACATTCACGCTGGTTATTCCGTCGATTCCCTCGTGGAAAAAAATGTACCTAACACCAGTAACTACATTTTGACATTTCATTTTTCCTTCATACTCAGAACATTCATAGGAAACAATATTAGTATTGGCAATGAGGCAAGAACTCATAATGTTGTCAGAACATAAAGTCACCGTTGGTACTAAACAACTTGGCGATGAACACTTCTGTGAAACCATAAATTACCTTACTTGGAATTTTTATAAGCGAGTGATACTTACGGTTAAATTTTTTTGGAATTTCGTATGATTAAAAATATTCGGTTTACCAATGAATAACGTTTTCATGTAATAAGCCGCATTAAGCAATTTATTTTCTCGCTGCACCAATTGCATACAATCGTTTTTGATATCGTATAAATAAGTTGCTTCTATTTGCGCATCACAAATGGACGAAATGATCGCATCACTTATTTCTGAAAACACGTTTAATAATAAACATACAAATGTACTCTATTCGAACTTACTAAACGCTTCGATTGTAACATCGTCTCTTATTATCCAAATGGTGGTCCCTTGACGATAGGGAGATGAATAATTGCTATATTTCTCATTGTCCGGAAATTGTTCGGGCCACATAAGCCGTGAGTCTTTTTCTTGTAGGGCATCTTTGAAGGTCTTTATTACCTATCGAAGAAAATATAAAGATTAAAATTTTTTGTTTCAGCGGAAAGCGAAATTATTGACACTTTAGTGTGCAACACTTAGTTAAACTTGTTTAACCAATGCAAATTATCAAAGGAATATTATTCTCCACAGATTAGGATTCGAAAGAAAATACAAACTAGCCAAATTCGAGTCTTTGACATTCAGAGTACATAAAACGGGCCTCGTTTGAATATATGTTCAGGTATGGAAAATTCTATTCTGGAAAATTCGGCATCAGCGTCGTGATAGCCATTTAAAATGTTTTGATTCTATAACATATAGCAGATAGTTGAAATTGGTCAAAGAACATCAAATTACAAATTTTGCGGGTCAATAGCTCTATAAAGAGAGTATGACATTCGAGAACGTAATATGATTATTTTTATATTATCAACAGCGATCATTCAGCTGACATTAAATTTACTAAGCGCTTGATTATTTCCATGCAATACTCACCTTTTTTTGTCGCACCGGATACGATTTTGGCACGTTATATTTTTGTACGCAAAATAAATCGTTATTTTGTACGTTAAACTCGGTTAAAGTGAAATTGACGTAATCGTAGTCGATGTAATTGCAATCACGCCTATCGACGTTGGAACCCATTTCGTCTATGCAATGATCAAAACTCATTTTGTTTCTGTAGGAGCAATCGCGATCGCAGCAACAATTAATATCGCAAACGTGTCGTTGCAAGTTACACAAGCAAAAATAATCGTCCGCATTGTTTTCTTCTACAGGTTTGACTGTTGAAGATGGTACACTTTCAGAGGTATATTTAGGAGGAGTAGCTGCAGTTGTCATGTTTGACATGTAGTATTCTTCATCTGTAGTTGCATCAGTACTGAAAATTATGTCTTCCGTACTCTTCTCGACATCTCCTAGTACTACGCAGAAGATTGTAGCTAAAATAATGAACATGGTCCCAGATTTAGTTATACTCGACGCCATAGTCAGAGAAATTTCGCAAAACCACTGATATGTTGAAAGTGACGACTCCCATAGCTTCTGTGTTCAACTTGTATCTATCGGAAGCGGACAAAATCAAAAGTGGATCTTTTAACTGCAATGAACCGCCCATAAAATACTGCACGAATCGTTCCCTAAGATTTCCCAGGGTCTCCAAGTGTAGCAGTTGAGTTCGTGTTTTCCTGGAACCGTCGGCACCGTCAGCAAACCGTATCCAAATAAATGACTTCTGCCCAACCAGTCGAGATGGAATACTTGTATATATATCTTTGGCCACCCTGCGGACAATATTAAATTTTCACACGCGTTTATATTATTGACCCTCATATTTACATATTTACAGCCTTTTTTTCCTAACAGATTTAATAATTGTAGAAAGGTTAGTCGGTAGTTAATAATGCAATTCAGTACCGATAGGGAGAATACGTTGCAATGGACTTTTGGGCGACTCGGGGATAGTTATTAGACACTTGGCTAATTTGAAGACAACTTTCAATTAAAATGTCCTAAAGCTAATATAAAAAAATAAGAACAGAACGGTAAAAACTAAAAATATATATTTACAATGCGATACCCTCCTACGGAATCGTTTTCGACCACATCAATTCGTGTGCGGGTTGGCTAATCCCTCTTGTGGTCTCAGATCTTTCTGGTAATCTAGAGGGGTCGAACTTCCTGCCAAATGAAGCGGGACCAAGCGGAAGTCAACACCGTCCACCTGGGAACAACAATCCGGACAGGTTAACACCCTGCCGGACGAAACGGGACCAAGTGGAAGTCAACACCTTCCACTTGGGATAATATCCGGACAGGTCAACACCCTGTCGGACGGAGCGGGACCAAGCAGAAGTCAACACCTTCCACCTCGGAACAACAATCCGGACAGGTCAACACCCTGCCGGACGAAACGGGACCAAGTGGAAGTCAACACCTTCCACCTGAGAAAACAATCCGGACAGGTCAACACCCTGCCGGAGGGAGCGGGACCAAGTGGAAGTCAACACCTTCCACTTGGGAAAATATCCAGACAGGTCAACACCCTGCCGGATAGAACGGGAAAAGATCCTCGACTGGTCAGCACCCAGCCGAGGGGGGATTGAGTAGAAGTCAGCTCCTTCTACTCCTTTATTCAACCAAAGAATACCTACATACTGAACAAGAAGTGTCACTCTCGGTAATTTAGGAGCGAAATCGTACAAACAGATTTTTGTGACCTTGAGCGAGTTTGGCGAACGTGCGCACTAACAAAACGCTAAACGCACGGACTCAGGAATTTATTCGAATTGATTATCGTTTAGTCAAATAGGATGGAAACAAATCACACATAAAGTTTTGATTTCTGATTAACACAATAAGTTTTGAACGAAGAAGAACCATTCATCTCACGTAACTTTGGAACATATTTCCGTCGTCCCCTTAAATTCGGCCCTGGCAAGTTTGAAAGGTGTTTTAGCGCCATAGTGAAATCTTTTTTCTTATTGGTGCGAAATCAGCTGTTTATGTCAATCCGTTATATCTGGTGAACCTGCGCACTAAAAATTCGATACGAATTTTGCGTGGGAGTGACGCTTCTTGTTCAGTATGTAGATATTCTTTGATTCAACGCAGCGGGTCGGCTTATATACCGTTACGATTGCCCCCACTCTCGTCGAAGCACGATTCTGGAAGCGGTGGTGCGCGAGTTGCATAGGTGGGAGATAGCACATGCGCTGATGACGCTGTGCGGAGCGTCGCGTCATTACAACGTAAAGGAGCTTCAGAAACGATATATTAAAAAATTCTGCAGAACAAAACTGAAGATAAGTTTTCGTTTTCAGTTGAACTCAGCAAATCGTTAATATGGATAAGGAAGAGCGTTAGACGCAATACCGATCCCTGACAAACACCGGCTTTAACCTTACACCTCATCCACCACGATCCGCAGATGTCTGTCAACAAGAAACCTCTCTATCTAGGAGCAAAGATTTTCTTGAAGAGTGTTTTTAGCATCGCAGCGTGCCATACGCAATCGACTGCTTTCTAGATATTTAGAGCACCCGCCCTAGATTCCTTGTGGTTCTCCATTGCAGTTATCCACGAGTCCGCCACATTGCCGAGCATGTCACCTCCAAGTAATTGACCAATTAGATCTTGATTGTTATTTCCATCCCGGCTAGAAACTGAAATGGGGCCCTCCTCAGGAGTGCATCGGGAACGCCAGATTTCAAATGAGGGCCTCACGGGGTAGCCGCCCACATCGGGAGTGTAACGCACAATATATCATAGGGCATGTTACGCTTGTGCCTGACTAACTTTTCAGGTGAAGCCCTGATGAGGTTTCAATCAGGCAGATCGCATTTAGTTATTCTGTATCGGTAAGGTAATCTGTCATACAATTTTTCAAATTAATAGATATTATTTATAAGGAATTTCCAGACAATTTAAACAATAGATAAGTGGAACTAGATAATACACAAACTCATCCGAAACACGATCTTCAAAACGCGACTGTTTTCGAAATGATCTACCAGCTTCAGTACGGGGTGGGGTGAAACTCCAGGTCATTTCTCCGAAGTTTATAAACTAAAAAAAGGTCGCAAGAGCAGGTACTCACATCTGCTTCAACAACGTTCTAAAGACAACTTGTAAATGTTTGATGACACATTTCACAACCAATCTTGGGATTCTATTTCGTGTTCCATGAATTGTTCGATTACTTCTGACTCGTCAACAAACACTTGTGCACGTGAAAACAATAGATAAAATGAAAATAAATTTCATTTGCAATTCGAATTCAATTTGAAATGAAAATAAACAGTATGGATTATAAAAATATGACATTTCCAAAATCCACCAGCGCTAAAATAAGAGTGTCAATCATTAACCGTTAAACATAAGTATAAAAGCAAAAAAAAAGGACCAACTGGCCATTTGTGTGTGGATGAGTTGGTAACCGTCTTATACAAGATCTAATTAAACTTCTTTCAACTCGAGTACAGATTATTCGAAATTCCAAGTTTAACCTCCATTAATTTTTCAAAATGTGCTAAAGTTATAGTCAGACATAAGTAACATCTGAATATCAAATTGGTGATAATTGCGATTTTTTATAGAAGAAACCTCTAACAAATTGTTAACGTGGCGATCCCCACCTCGGCCACATGCGGGCCTGATAAGACAAAGTGAACCAACACCGCATGTGGGGCATGTACCACAAGGCCCGCATGAGCGCCCGACTAGGACTTCCTCACTTCTTAACCGAATCGCAAGTGAGGCGTGCCCCTTGAGGCCCTCTTGCGCGCCTCATCAGGGTCACCGCAACGGGGAACGCCCCACGCGCGCCCAATCGGGCCCTGATGTCAGTTGGGGCGGCCCTCCGTAGATTTCTACTCGGGATTACTGCTGAGCTGACGGATACGAGTGCAATGGGACCGTAATTTTAAGGTGAGTTCTTCTTGCCTTTTTTGTGGCTGGGTTGGATTCTGGCTGTCTACCAAAAAGGAGAAAAGATTTTCGGTTGGTAAGAGATCCTGAACAAACCACGAAGAACCACAATTAATTGAGGAGAACATTTTTGTGTTTTTTGCATGACGGGTACTTTCGCGAATTTAGCTGTGGCTGTGCGAAACACCGCCTCAAAAAGAATCTTTGACCGTTATGCTGGTCATCAGGGGCGTGCCTTACGGGCCCGCGGCGCGGGGGGTGGGCTATTAGGCGCCCCCTATTTTCTAATAAGCTAACCTGTTTGGACGGTGGTAGGACCCCAAAATTTTTTACGGGGGGTGGGGGGCTCAAGAAACTTGGCACGCCTCTGCTGGTCATGGCTATTATAGCCCTAATATTAAAAAAAAAACAGCTGGACAACTCACCAAATAACATACAGAATTATAATTATACAAAGAATCAAATGAGTGAAACGAAACGAATGAAACGAAAAAGTGTCCGGCCGAAAATATTGTAGCTTAGATATACAGTTGAAAAAATCCTTTCCGAGATCAAAACAGAATTTGGTGAAATATCCATTTTAGGCAACAACTTTTTTGTCAGAACGAGGAATTTGATGTAGGGCGAATTTCTTATTGAAATTTATACCTAAGTAATTTCGCTTAAGCAGATCATATTTGCATCTATCTATAATGTAATTGAAATGAAGTCTTAAATTGAAAAAAATTGTTTCCAACCAAAAATCACTGTTTTAAACAAAATCTGTTTTGGCACACTACAATTAAGTTGTTTTTTTTGTTATGGCCTACTTTTCGAAAACTATGTTTTTCTAAAGCTGTCCTTTGAATAAGTTGAAGCATTTTTTCCAGAAGCAGAAATCAATACCAAAATCAATCCTGGTTGTCCACTACTGCCATGATACATTTTAGGCACGTATACTAAAGAATAACAAGAGGACACTACTGAGTTGGCGGCGAAGGCTTTTTCGTTTTTAGACCGCGGGTTGAACGCGATCATTTGAAAGTTTTGGTTGGACCACCGATGGTTAGGGAATGCAGTTTCGTAAACCATAGAGTCCAGAGGTCAATCTTAACTCCGGGCGATTTGAGCATGCGTCAAATTTTACGCGGGATCTGCTTCTATTCGTATCCCCCAATTTTAATATCAGAAGGAGGGGAGGACAGAATATATTCTGTGGAGGGGAGTGTCAAATAGTTGTTAATATAGAACAAAAAGTAGAAAGCTGCAAAGAAAAGTAGAAAAGAAAACGGGACTATAATAGAGCATAATAGAGTAAGAGTGATCAATATATGCGTAGATTTTTGGTACCATAAGTGATCGTAATCTCGAAATCATATTTTACCAAATGCTTCCTGCTTTTTGAATCACTTTACTAATAATATGTTCTTTCACCTTGTAATCCTGAAGTAGCTAGATGAATATCTATTGGATGAGAAAATCGGCAGATATCTTCAAATTCGTTACGAGCAACTGATGTTTGTCCTTCTTTCTTCCCAGATAAAACTCTCCAATGATTACCTAAAACAAACGAATTAAAATTTCATTTCACGAAATTAATCAGATTTACCAATGTGAATATACCACTTGCAAAATAAATCTTGCTTTTTGAAATCTTTTGCTTGGCTTATTTCACCAATAATGTGAACTTCTGCCATAACATCACAAACATCATGCGCTTCTTAACTAATAGATTATCTATAAAGCCATTTGATGTAAATGCACTTGTTTATATTGTGAATTTTTGGTTGCCTAGCAACGCAAGCATCTGATATAGTCACGTGATAAATTTGAATTTTCAAGCTTATATTAGTGACTGTACGGTTTCAATATAAGGGATTTTTCATTTCTGAACCCATATAGTTTATTGCAAAGTATATTTTGTTTATCTGACTTATTTCAACATAAAATTCCATTTTTTTAAGGGAACCATTGAATATTCGTTGAAATGCGCTGTTGCCAAGTGAAATTGCAAGAGAAATTGGATTATATTAAACAGAGAAACGATTGCTGTATATAGTTTCATCCATATTATTTCATCAACACAAGTTCTCTCCTTCGACGAACATGACTAAAATTAGCTTGATGTTGATTTAAAAATGCATGTTTGAATCATTTAATATCTGATATATGGGTAAATATGTTACAGTTTGACAACTACACGTAGTCCAATCCAACCGGTATTTGACAAACATGGCCGTAGGTAAACTACATAATGCTTTTGTATTTTATTAAATGTTCTTTAAATCAAGAAGGCAGTGTATAAATCAAAACCAAGAGTGAATTATTTCAACATACCGAAATCAGTGGTTACTTTATAACCTCAATTACTTTCTGAAGATCAATTTCTCATCAACGCGTTGTGTTGTAAGTTAAATGTTCGTTATTTATTCCACGGAAAACCGACTTCTAATTCCTTTTGAATCTTTCCAGTGATACCAGTGATGCCTAAAAGACCAGCTGATCCGTTGTCGAACGAGTGTGTCAAGAAGAAAGTTTGTAATCAATCCACTCATAACGTCGAAATTGGAAGCATTCTAACTGATTTAACTGGAAAAAAATGGAAACTGGGAAAATTCATTGGACTGGGAGGTTTTGGTGTAATTCACGAAGTAGAGGATCAAAACGGTGGTACTGATAAGTATGTGGTTAAAATTGAAGAACACTCCAGTGGACCACTTTTCACTGAAATTAATTGTTATCTTCGGATTGCTAAAAAAGAGACCAGTAAGTTTTGATTGTGTTATAAGTGAGTATAAAATTCCACAATTGTTGATAATTTTTCATCAATAACGTTACACATCTGAAAAATTATTGATACAATAGGGTTATGTTATTAGCTTACTAACTTCCAGGTGCTAGTTATATCGGAAAGATGTTACCTAAAGTAGGTAGACAAACCATAAAATATATTAAGGAGAAATTATTTCCTACGCTTTTGGGTTATAAGAGTGGGCATGCATAGTAATTCCACAAATCCGCTCATGAGGCAAAAAATAGGATACTAGTTTGTTTCGAGAAAATATGAAGAACGTTTGGCATAGGATTTTCATGCATACGAGTTATATCACCAGACCAACTAAAACGTTTCC
The DNA here is from genome assembly GCA_020654155.1 of Novius pumilus. Taxonomy (NCBI): domain Eukaryota; kingdom Metazoa; phylum Arthropoda; class Insecta; order Coleoptera; family Coccinellidae; genus Novius; species Novius pumilus. The sequence continues at coordinate 49,772 of JAIFOV010000010.1, read as the reverse complement.
TGAAAATGACACTTTCCATGTCAAAACATTTTGTATATTTCGGAGTTGCATATCAATTTTTAAAATGACATTTTTTCTGATCTCTGTAAATATTTTAAAAAGTATAAAGAATCAAAATAGAATAAGCAGCGATTGGGAATTTTATGACAATGAATTTTTAAAAAAGCTGGTATCAAATTAACTTCTACTCATTCATTTTTGTTTCCAGTTGAGGAATGGAAAAAGACTACGAACGTCAGTCACCTAGGTGTTCCGCATTATATTGCTTCCGGATCACATACTGTTCATAAAACAAAGTACCGCTTCCTGATTTTACCAAAATACAATCGAGATTTAGAAAAGATTCTCCACGAGAAAAAAAAGTGCAATTTAAAAACTGTGCTATTAATATCCCGTCAGATTTTGAGAGTTCTAGAATATATGCATAGTAAAGGTTATGTCCATTCTGACATAAAGGCGTCGAATATAATGTTGGATGAAATCCAAGTTAAAAAGGAACAGCCAGAGGGTAAAAAATTTGTTGCCAAATCTCCAGTTTTCCGTGTCAGGATACCTAGATCATGTAAAAAGAAGAGTAAACGATACCCTACGAGACAAATTAATTGTCCCAATTACAATGACAGCAGGCCAAGTCTAATAGATAACTATGACCTGGAAAAACCAGTTCAAGAGGTATATGAAAGAAAAGATCGTATTTATCTGATTGATTTTGGTTTAGTATGGAAATACAGATACTCCAATGGTAACCATAAGAGATTTGAAGATGAGCGAAAAGCACATGCAGGCACATTATTATTTTGTTCAAGAGACGCTCACAAAGGCATTCCTTCTAGACGATCTGACTTGGAGTCTTTAGCATATAATATGGTATTCTGGCTGGTGGGTTCTTTACCATGGATGGAAGATCTAGAAAATCCGGATTTAATTCAGAGAAAAAAGAGGCACTGTTTTGCAGATGTCAAAGGATTTTTGTACTTTTGTATGACAAAGCCACCTAAAATACTTCATGATTTTTTCATGTACATCAAAAGTCTAAATCTAGAAGATGAACCAGACTACGACGCATGTCAAAGATATATTAGTCAAGCCCTTCAACAGCTCGGTTACAAAAATGATGACGATGTAATCGACTTTGATAATGCCGGGGACTTTGTATCTTATAAAATGCAGAGGAAGGTAAATAATTTATATACTAAAATGTGTGTAGATATTATTCATGATTGTCTTTTTTAGCAGCTACATAGCGGTTTCAACCGTCTTCCTTTACTTTCTAACATGCCTATAAAACCGATTCTGAGAAGAACTAAAAAGAATGCCAAAAACGTTGCCGCTGGCCGTAACTGGTCCCAAATTCTCTCCAATCCTGAAAAGCTTTTGAAAAAAGTAGGATATAAGAAGAGATCTAGAGAAAATAACGAGCACATTCCTATTTTTTCGAATTTTTCAATAGATAATTTAAATCCCACACCAACAATGCGTGAAGTTTACTCCAAATACCAAGAACGGTTACGTGAATCCCCAAGGTTGAGTGATGAAACACGTGATTATCCGGAAGGTTACACAGCAGCAATGGGAGCTTTGTGGACGAGAATTATGGAAGAAAAAGCAATGCAAGAATTAACGAAAACGAAAAGTGGTCGAACAAGTAAGTTACTTACTAACTTATATTCAAAAATTTATTTTGAATATTTCTAGCTTCGTCAGGTACAAAATTTTCAAAGAACCGAAAAACAGGACACCAAAAAAAAGGATGAAGCGATTTGTACTGACAGATTGAAATATAATTTCCCATGAATCGTAGAATTCTAGTCAAAATTGTGGTGACGGATTCCGATTTCATAGTTTCTGTTTTTACTTGTAAATGTTATGGTTACTTAAATTTTCGTTGATATTGATTTACAAATGATCATTTTCATTAAAACCGATATTATTTTTTTACTTGAAACATTAGGAACATTAACCATGGTTCTCTAAATCTTCGCATTGTTCCTCAATTTTGATGCCTTCGATCTTTTCTGCCAAAATGAACTCAAAAATTGTTCTCACAAGTCCTACATTAATAATGGATCAAAAAAGAATTAATTTTACATACCGGAACGGCTAAATATTTTGGAGAAAACATGGCGAAGGGAAAAAACAAAACGACACGTGTCAAATATTTTGAAAATCTATCGATTCCCACAAATTTTGCGCCCCCACTCCCAATCCCCGTGAGTGGGGCTGGGGGCAACTCTGAAAACTCAGATAGGAACCCTCATTTTTTATGTCGGAAATGGATTCCTTGGACAGAGCTACGTTTAGAAAACATTATTTCGACCCCTCAACCACCGGGATTGCGCGGGGGCAAAATTAAAAATTCAGTAGCAAAAAACCCATTTTGAGTATTTCTGTAAAATCTGCCGAGTGACATGAATTTTGAATCGCTACGTTTACCTCCATCCCTATTGGCCACCCCTGGGGTGGGAGGTCTAACATATTTAGAGTTATGCCGCCTGACACGCCCATTATTCTTTGTTTCAACTCGTCCAAATTTTCGGCTTTTGTCGTATAAACTTTACTTTTCAAATAACCCCAATAACGATCACCTTTTCCGTTGATCCGTTGAGCGTTGACCTTTTCCGACAGCAAGGGTAGCGAGTCAAAAGTGCTTTTGCAAAAATATTTTAGACGTGTTTTTGGTTATTGAATTTTCAATTTGGCGCAATTGGTGTGAATCGATAGCTTTAAAAAAAATATTTGGCACGTGTCTTTTTGTTTTTTCCTTCCGTCATGTTTTCGCCGAGATATTTAGCCGTTCCGGTACTTTTGACTCACCCTGTATGTAATAGTACGTTCATCTTTCATATCTGCCAGAACAGTCTTTGTTCGCATTCATTGCTACAACTCTTAAATTAATTTTCTAAAGTTTTTGATCAAATGGTTTTTTTGTCCAAACAGATCCGCTTGTATATCTCTACACATTTTCAAAAACTTTCAATTTCTCTATAAAATGACAAATTTCTCCTGACAGTCAACTTATTGAAAATTTGGGAGAAATCTCAAAGTGCCAGACTAACTGCAGGAGGAAGGTGTTGGGCATAAATGTAAACGAAAATCTTTTTAACTTAAAGATTGGCGAGAATATTCCATAATTATCAACCTGCCATATACATTTAATTTTAAACCACTACAATTTTAATTGACTGTTACAAGGAGAAAATAATTGATTGAATTTTAATTGTTAATAAGATGTTCAAAGTATTTCTTTTCATTTCCTCTGACGAAAAAATTAACGAACAGTATAGGTCAAGTAAGATCATCAGTTCCTTTAACGGAAAAAAAAAACTCATATTTGATTAAGTCAGGAAGACTCTCATAATTGAGAATATTCTCCACTTACTAATTGTCGAGAATGTGCAATCATTATACATGGTTAACAAGAATATCTATGTTCTGTCCAGAAAATAATTTATATCAGTATAATAACGTGAAGTGACTATTCTGATCAATCAAAGGGCGACTTACCGGTCGACTATAATTGAGAGCAGTAATGGTTCATTGTATTGCATTCAAACTTAGAAAGCGAGAGAGAGAGAGAGAGAGAGAGAGAGAGAGAGAGAGAGAAGCAATCGAAAAAATAACAAGCACGCTTTGGAAATTGGTGAATTAAACGGATTACGATTTCATAGTTTCTGTTTTTATTTTACTTCAAATGTAATGCTTACTTAAATTTTCGATGACTTTAGAAATGAATACTCGCATTAAAATCGATATTATTCCAGTATTAACAATATTCAGAAGTGACTTGTTAACCGCTGAAGTTCCGCAAAATCATCGAGCAATTCTTCAATTTTGGTGCCAATTTTTTTGGACACTTCGATTTTTTCTGTTAAAGCAAGTTCAAGAAAACTCCACACAAGTTCTCCATCAATGATGGAACGGCAAGGATTCGCTTGCAAATTACGGTGACTTTTATATGTTCTGAAATTAGAAGATAATGTTTATATTCAATTATTTCTTTAAATGCACCGTCACCTGAAAGCTTTTGGATTCAGACCACCTATATGGGCTCCATGAGTTACGAGCACATTTTGTAACATTAACAGTCTTCTATAAGTTTTCTCAGGTAAGGGCATTAAATAACCCATTCCTCCATCTAAAGTAGCTGTTGGAAAAAATTAGTACTCATAATAGTTGAAGTAATCTCTTCATACCAAACATTGTCATATGTCTTCTGTCTCCTATGGAAAAATTTTTTGAGTCTTCATCTTTTTCTAATACTTTACAAGATATCCTGAAAAAGGTGTTGATGTTTTGTCCCAAATGAAAATCTCCTTTCCGCAATAACCTTTGACCTGAAATACATGTTTGGATCAACAGAGGGATTAAAATCAATTATCTATGTATTGCTTATAGTTGCTGAATATTATTTTCAAATAAAGTTATGATATGAATTTATAGGGCATACCCTATAAATAATAATATATAGTGCCTCATAAGGCACTAACATAAGTGTTTATGAAAATTAATATTATTCAAATTATACAACCGAGTAAGAGTTGATGTTGGGCCTCAAAGGTTTTTTGAAACGATGGATGGCGCTCAGTAGCCCTTCCCTAACAATTTATTTTTCCACCCATTACAGTTCACAATCTCGTCATGGTTCTTAGACAATCGAGGAGAACCCTTAAGTAAAGGCGTTTCTTTGAAATGGCCGTTTGGAAAAACGGCAAAAGGTATCATTTTGCGGTTTCGTGTGTTGAAAAACTGATAAACGAGAGTGTACATTCATGCCATTTTTGAAGAAATAAAATATCTATAACAATATAAAAAACCAAAATCCAAAAAAAAATTACCTAAAAAAGTAGGATGCAGTTCGTGTTGCGAGACAAAATATATAGTAGTAGGTGCATCAAAGACCCGCGTATATGCGTACGGAATTTCATTCTAATCGGAGTTATCCTAAAGGCGAAACTGATTTTTTTTCATAATAATCGCCTGTTTTGCTCTTTCTTTTATTTCTCTTATTGCATTATTGAAAATCTGCTTATCTGCAAAATAAAAAACACTTATCATTTCACCCACCGGTTGGAACACGCATCTGTTCGGTTTATTACATCTGCGACCATAATGTCTCACTGCTTAGTGTCGTGACGAAGTACACGTGTCAGTACACGTTTAGGTGTGAAGTAACTACATAACGATATGCTCGTTTTGCGATACCATTAATATCATTGATTACTTTGTTTTCATTTCGTGAAAATGCCTCACGTACTTTGCAACGGTTGTAAAAGCTATAAGAAAAAAATTGGAAAAGTTATAAAGTCGAATGCTGAATTGCTAAAATACCAGTCAGCGTTTCCTAAGAGTCAAGTGAAAGTGGGAGATAAGTTCTGTTCGAAATGTCGTGCAGCTGCAGATCGCTTGCTGAAAGCAGTGAATCAAAAAAATACTTTGGATCCCGGCCCGTCGAAGTCAGGAATGTCGACTTCCACTACCTCGAGCAGTTCGTCAGATTCTGTCTCTCTTGACGTATACATCCAACCACGTGAACTTGAGAATAATGAACATGTGGAATTGATAGAAATGCCCTATAAGACAGTTGTTTCTACTGAAGCGTATTGCTTCATTTGTGGTTCAAAGAAAGGGCGTAAGAGAGTACCGTCTCAACTTAGGATACAAGTATTCGTGAAACGGACAATCTTTGTTCCCAAGAACAATAGATCTTGTGAAGCACATCTGATCTGGAACAGGATGTTTGAGGACGATTTGATGCAGCTGCGAGTGAGCTCGAATACTTCATTTATTGATAAGGAAGATCTCATACATTGTATCGAAATTCTCGCCAAGGAAGCTGGTGCAACAATAAAAGCCAAAATTGGTAACTTCAGCCTGACGGACGAACAAATTGAATTATTTACTGGCCTAACTTATGATGAGATAGATTCGGTTGCATCAATGCTAACATCTATGCGAAACTTAGAAAATAGAAGTATTGTTCAAGCTCTCGTTATTTTCCCAGTTAAAATGCGTAGTTGCAACTCAAACGCTATGGTCGCCGGTATATTCGGACTGAAACGTCCCCAGCAGGACAGCGACATAATAAATTCCGTGATAAAATCTTTCGAAAAAGATGTTATTCCATTTCGATTTGGTTTTTCCGCTCGTACCAGTTTCCTTGGCGAGAATTTCGATACAATGTATGACATCTTCCTTATCAATAAATGAAGTATTCGAGCTCACCCGCAGCTGCATCAAATCGTCCTCAAACATCCTGTTCCAGATCAGATGTGCTTCACAAGATCTATTGTTCATGGGAACAAAGATTGTCCGTTTCACGAATACTTGTATCCTAAGTTGAGACGGTACTCTCTTACGCCCTTTCTTTGAACCACAAATGAAGCAATACGCTTCAGTAGAAACAACTGTCTTATAGGGCATTTCTATCAATTCCACATGTTCATTATTCTCAAGTTCACGTGGTTGGATGTATACGTCAAGAGAGACAGAATCTGACGAACTGCTCGAGGTAGTGGAAGTCGACATTCCTGACTTCGACGGGCCGGGATCCAAAGTATTTTTTTGATTCACTGCTTTCAGCAACCGATCTGCAGCTGCACGACATTTCGAACAGAACTTATCTACCACTTTCACTTGACTCTTAGGAAACGCTGACTGGTATTTTAGTAATTCAGCATTCGACTTAACTTTTCCAATTTTTTTCTTATAGCTTTTACAACCGTTGCAAAGTACGTGAGACATTTTCACGAAATGAAAACAAAGTAATCAATGATATTAATGGTATCGCAAAACGAGCATATCGTTATGTAGTTACTTCACACCTAAACGTGTACTGACACGTGTACTTCGTCACGACACTAAGCAGAGAGACATTATGGTCGCAGATGTAATAAACGGAACAGATGCGTGTTCCAACCGGTGGGTGAAATGATAAGTGTTTTTTATTTTGCAGATAAGCAGATTTTCAATAATGCAATAAGAGAAATAAAAGAAAGAGCAAAATAGGCGATTATTATGAAAAAATATCAGTTTCGCCTTTAGGATAACTCCGATTAGAATGAAATTCCGTACGCATATACGCGGGTCTTTGATGCACCTACTACTATATATTTTGTCTCGCAACACGAACTGCATCCTACTTTTTTAGGTAATTTTTTTTTGGATTTTGGTTTTTTATATTGTTATAGATATTTTATTTCTTCAAAAATGGCATGATTGTACACTCTCGTTTATCAGTTTTTCAACACACGAAACTCAAAATGATACCTTTTGCCGTTTTTCCAAACGGCCATTTCAAAAAAACGCCTTTACTTAAGGGTTCTCCTCGATTTTCTAAGAACCATGACGAGATTCTGAACTGTAATGGGTGGAAAAATAAATTGTTAGGGAAGGGCTACTGAGCGCCATCCATCGTTTCAAAAAACCTTTGAGGCCCAACATCAACTCTTACTCGGTTGTACCCTTTGAAAACAGTATGAATAAAATTTCCATAATTAAAGATTAATATTAAGGGGGTAATATCATTATCACGGTTGCAACATTTGAACGAGTGATAAGTTCTGAATAATAAAATGGAAAAAGATTATTATCGAGAAAACGGTGCTTCCAGAAATTTTTTTCTTAGGAACTGTTCATTTTAGACAGGAACAGTAATCGACGCGATTGTAACACTATTTGATAGCAATTAAATGGTAAAAAACCCAAAGCCTCGGTGGTTTTAGAAGTTGAGTTATATCGAAAAATGTTTAAAAAATCTTTGTGATTTTTGTGTTTTGATTTGGTTTTGCTCCAAAAGAGAAATTTGTAGCATCTTCATCGATAATGAAGAAAAATAAATATCTTTTAGTGATTATTAGGGAGCGTTAGCTTCTTTTAACTTAACCCAGGAACAACGATGTGAACGTTGAAGATTTCTGTTGCCTTCGGAGTGCTTTTCGGAGTGAGTTCCCCTTGCCCCTCACTTTCGGGTTGCTTGTTCATAGGATGTGACCTTTCTTTTTTTACGCAACTAATCTCGCCAGATTTCAATGAAATACTGAGGTGGCATACTTTGACCTCTAGGGGTCGCGTTAACCTTGAATCTGAGAAGGTTTCCGAACGTAAAATTCTCCGTTCTTTTCGATTCCAGTATAAAAAAGAGGGGTTTTCATGTAAAAAAATTGGGTTGACCTTGAAATAACTTTGAAATTTGAGGTTCAAGGTCAAATCCAAGGCCACCATTGGGTCCTTCGCTTAAAGTTACTAGTGACGTGACCTTTGTTTTTTTTCATTATGACTAATTCTCATAAATTTTTCGATGTTTCCATATTTTTTTCTCACACTGTATAGAAAAACAAATCGCAAAAGTGTTTTCAGTTATTATCTAAGAAACACAACATTTTACGTAAAATAGATTTCTTTTTGTTTCGTGGCCAAATGTAGTGAACATAGTAAGATTTATTGCAATTTTGTTGTGCAATATTAATTTACATTCAATGATATCCACAATGTGTAAGGACTTTCCATTATCGAAGCACAATATTCATACTCCAATTGATTTCGAAACTTAAGCGTTAACGACGGTTAGGATATTTAACTTCTCAATTACCTATGTACGAAGACTAACCCACAAAAAATATTCCATAGGGCGTCTGATAAATAATAACGAATAATTTCGCTGGTTGTTCGATGATGAAAACAGGGAATCCGATTTTATTATTTTTGTCCACGTTCGACGCACTGTGCAGCGAGCCGAACGTTTCGAAGTTAAGGTTTAATGGTGAGGACCTGGTTTTATATGCATCAACTTCATTTCATTCGAAAGGTTTTACACATTATGATTTTATATTTTTAAATTATTACTCACCTCCCAGAGATTCTCTAGCCTCAGGTTGGTACATATATAAAACTAAATTTTTCTCCCTGTCGGAAACTAAAAAGCCCATAGCAGTTCCATCGATAACATATTCAATAGAATACACTTCGCAAGGTTTGAAGTCCTGGAAAAAAACTATTACAACATTTTTTTGTTTAAAATTTGAAATAGTACCCTAGACACTAATGACAAAGTACGATGCTCTTCCTGAAATCTTAATAACGATATTGACTTGTAAACATCTGCGACTAAAAGTAAATTTTTCACCACCAAGATCTGGTGGGTGTAGATTTGGGTATCGATAAAGGCCACGCCTACTAAATCTTTGTCGTTCAATTGCCAGATGTAGATTTTTTGCCCTACAGCTGATACTAGAAAGCCGCTTACTTGCGACAGGGCAGTAACAGGACCCTTTTGTTCCTTGGCATAAATTTCCTTGAATCTGTTTTTTGTTAATGGTTGTCCAGGTTCTGGAACGACTTCTATTATGTCATAAATCAATATTCTTCCTCTGGATGTTATATCTTCTCCGTAATTGTAATTAGTTCCTGTTCAATATTAATTCGTTTTTGAATAAATCAACGTAAAGTAGTATTACGTACCTACAGCAATGTAGCCTTTCAAACCTGATCTAGTACCTTCATAAGCCAAGCTAACGTTTTTGAGACAATTTACGTGTTCCCATTCATCCAAATCGATTTTTGTACTAGGTATAATGTCCCAAGAAACTGGTGAAAATAGCATCATACTGAATGCTTCCTGCGGTGGATAAGGGAAACGATCTCCTTTGTCCTCCTCAGATAATTCTTTATCCTCTCCGTTAAATTTGTAATAACGTGTTGACGGTTCAGCGATGCTTGTTACCAAGCAATAAGTCTTCGACTCTAAATGGTATGTAACGAAATGGGGCGTGCAACGCAGAGGAACCTTTAACACAATCATCGATATATTTGCGATTATTGTACGATTGTATCAATATTGAAGAAAAAAATGTACTCGAAATATCAAATTTGCTACTTCATTCGCTGAACTAATACGCTGAAACAATAATAAATTGAACTATACCTTTCTAACAGGCCATGGTGCATCGTAACTCAAGTTGACTGGTAGTAATCCAATTCTCAATTCATCTTTCTTATTGATGTACATAAATCCATAAGGACAGTTTAGATTGTTGAATGGTGCAAAACAATGCAATTCTCCGTCGATGCTCATAGGATGAACCCTCAATTCTCCTCTTGGAGGCAGAAATATCCACTGGGGATTGATGCCGCACAAAAATACACCGTTATAACCAGCCACGTTATTGAAATACCTGAAAATTTAGAGGCTCATACTTCAAATATTTTTAATACTTAATATTTTGTTGACTAACCGAAATTTCGATATATTCTCATACAAATAGAACCAATCGGAATTATCATTATCTTGCAACATATTCGAGGTACCTTCATATATCAAATTGTGCTTCATTTTTCGGAACCTCAGTTTGAGATTACCCCTGGGAAAACGAAATGCTTCGTATACGTATACATCCCTTTCCATCCTTATGAAAAGCAACGGTCGCGATCCTTTATTTCCTAATGGAGCAACTAGAATTTCTCTAACACGATGATCTAGGGTCGTGTTCAAAAAGGTCGTCGTTCCGGGTATAACAGATTCTAAATTATCTACCAAAACTTTGGGACCATGGCATATATTCGAAACATAAAAGCATAACTTGAAACTAGGTACGGAATATACCTCCAAGTGACAATGATCACGAATAACGAATAACCAGTAGGTTTTTCGTACATCCATAAGATACTTTTTCCACCAGTTGTGCCTCAATCTGGGTTTTGGTGCCGGAGGATTCAATGAAGGCATTTTAAAGTCACTATTATCACTATAGAGAAGATCATCTTCGTTTTCCACGTCTGGTTTTATGTCTGTCTCATTGACGACTTGTTGAGGTATAAACGTGAATTCTTCGGGAATTTTGTTACAAAATAACCCCGAAAAATCTTTATAGAGGCAAATAGCAGTTACAGGTGGCACCTAAAAAAATAAAATTGAGGGAAATACTTTTCTAACGGTCAAAACACACATTAGATAGAGTGGATTTGCTGATAACTAATTTAGCCACACCAGACTGTTTCGATTCCCTCAACATGAAGGTAATCACCTGACCATCGGTAGTCAGTAGAGATATGTAAGGGTCAGCGCTGGTCGCAGCAACGACAGCCGATCCTAAGTTTAGAGGGATATGTTGAATTTGAGTCGGTCCCCTGAGTAATCGTACTGAAGCCGTTGTTACTTGTACTATGTACTTATTGTGTCCTAAATTTCCAGCGTAAACGCTGGGACAGTCGACTGCAAATCCGCTGCTGGTGATTTCATCAATTTCTTGACCAGTCTAGGAGAGAGATACACTAATGAGATTATAATAAGTTTGAATACATCAACATTATATTAGATCAGTAAGATTATGAATGTATAAACATTCCTCAAAAAAGGAATGATATAGTGTAGAAAGTAGAGATGGTCGATACGAATCTCTAAAGGGATTCGTATGATACGAATCCGTATAAGACAGAGATTCGTACCGAAAGATCCGTACCACAAGATTCGTACCCGAGTTATATGATTGCATCCCGCATTGATGCCAGTACCGTTTTACATGTAAAATTGGTATATTTTCCCTCCATTGTACTCATAAAAATTAATAAGCTGAAGATTTCTAATTATGTACTTAAAGCTCACACTCCTGATTAATAGCAAGGGACTGCTATTAACGGAGTCCATTGAATTTTGTCACGAAAAGAATATCAATTCTGACCGAAACATAAAATACGACTGCCATGATGATATGATAGGGCGATTGAATTAATTTTCTCGGAAATTTGATTCGAACAAGACGATTTTGGTTTAAAATTCATTGAAAAACATAATTAACACAACCCTTAAGTCTTCTATCCATTTTGTGCAAATATCTCGGGTAATAAGCATCCCACCGATATGAGTTATATCGTCATATCTATTTCAGGGTAAATTTACATCAAGGATAGTTGAATTTCCGAGTCTTTAAGATTTTGTGAATATCATGAATAGAGGAAATATTTTTGGAAATTACGATTTCAGAAAGGTGCTTCCTACAGTTTTCATCGCCCATGTAAAAATTGGATCTGAATTCGAAACTTGAAAATAAAAAAGTGATTTCTCATTTCTCTACATGATTTCAATCAAATTTAGAATCGCCTGTTAAATTTTGTTTTTAATTACTTGTTTCGACATTTCAATAATTTTTATCGTTAAATAAGTCATCAACAAAAAACCAGATAGAATTTTGAAACAAGTTGCATTCAAGTAAAATCGGAGAAGTATAGGTATTGAAAAAAAGTGTTTTTTCCCCAAAAACAGCCATAATTTTTTAAAATTTTTTATCTATAACGTGCTTCCTAATTGATATTCTTACATGTATCTCAGTTTTAATAAGCAATTCGAATAAGGTCACTGAAATTTTTGGTCAGAAATATAAAAAAGATGTGGAAAACTGATCGATGAACCTAAGTTATTGTGAAATAATGATGAAAAATTCCATGTCTTTTATTGGTAAGAATAGAGAATTACATTCATTTGTCAAGATAATTAGAATTCATGTTTAGAAACAATAGTTTATATACTTTTCCATCAGTCAGTCTTGTTCGCCGTTCATTTAAAAGTTGGCCGCTTTTTGAAAATACTCTTTCCGAGGGAACTGATGTTGCTATTATACACAGCCTTTGTTTCATTATTTTGTAGAGTTTCGGATATAAAGCTCTTCTCTCGTACCACCACATTAAGGGATCCGCTTTCCGATTGAGGAGCGGTATATACCTTTCGATTTCAACCAAAATTGCTGATGAAGGATCTTTTTTTCTCGTAGTGATTGAGTTTTTTTGTCATAATCATCCCAAACCGAAGTCCTACTATCTTTGGGGTCGCATTGTCCTTGTCTATTACAATATTTTCAATGATGATTGTGGATTTGTCATCAACGATTTCATCAACTGTATTCATTGATTGGTCCAATTCTCAACTGTATTCATTGATTGGTCCAATTTTTTTGTTGTTTCATATAGTTGGATATTCTCGTTGAAACCTTCTTGTTTAAATCGTGGATCTAGGAAAGTAGTTTGAGCTAATAATAAATTTTCCATAATATTTTGAAATCTTTCAAGTAGTTGCTGTTCCATTGTCATGAGAAATCTTTCAATGGTATGTGGCAGATGTGGATGTAATTTTAACTTTTGACAATAATCGATTAAAGCATGACTTATTATTATTAATTTTGATACGGTGACATTTTTTTCGGCACTTAATTCCTGTGTTACTTCTGAAAACATCTCGAGGGCTTTGCATGTATATTGCAAGATGGACCATTCTTCTTGAGTTGGATACTCATATTCAAACTTGATCAGCGCCAATGTCGAAATTAAAGGTTCTCGAATTTTTAGAACCCTACAGAACATATCAAAGGTGGAATTCCATTGGGTCGGGCAATCTTGTTTTAAAGTGAGTTCTTCATAACCCATCTGTTTTTCGACTTCTTTTAATTTAGCCATCGCTAATGGACTTTTTTTGAAATTAGTTACAATATTCTTTATTTTTGTTTGAATTTCTGCCACTTCCCTGAGGCATGTTTGTACTACAAGATTCAATGTATGCGCGTAACAAGATAGATGATTCCAAGAGCATAGTCGAACTGCTGCTTTAATATTTGCTGCATTATCAGTTACGACAGCGCATACTTTTTTTTCTAAATTCCACCAGGATAAAACTCTTTTTAATTCATTCGACAAATTTTGTGATGCTTTTCAGAATAACGAAAAAAAAATCTACCAAGCACGATTTCAGTTTACATTTATCCGCAATATCTTCAATGAAGTGAACAGTTATAGCAATATATTTATCATTAACCAAAGAAGTCCATCTATCAGTTGTTACGGATATATACAAGGCCATATGTAGATGTTCCCTGACTTTCTGAGCAACTTTATTGTAAAACAATGGCAACAATGTACTAGATATTGTTTTACGTGACGGTAAATTATATGAAGGATTCAACATTTTCACGAATTTATGAAATTGTTTGTTTTCGACTATATTTAGTGGTTGATATTCTGAGGCAATCATTCTAAGTAATTGGAAATCTAATTCGGTCGTTTTATTTTGAGGCAAAGGTCTATGAAAAAATGAATTATCATCGGTAAATCTTAGTTGAAAGTATTTTTTTCGGTTAGATGCATCAGGAGTAGTTGAGTCGCTGGATAATGTTGAGGCAGAGGGTTTGTCCACTACTGATATTATATCCTTATCAATTTTTTTAAACAGATTTCCATCAATAGAAGTTCGTTTCTCTTCTAATTCGATGCAGGGGTGTTCACAATGCATATGACGTCTCAAGTTTGCCGTGAATCCAACTTTGGTTGAAAAAGAACTTGAACAATGGTTACATTTTGCTTGATCGCCATGTCGTTTCTCGAAATGAATCCAAATGTTACTTCTTGTTCGACTGCTCATCATGGTTTTGAATTACAACTGAAAGTATTTCTATATGAATGAGAGAAAATATTTTGTATTCATTTTCTATTTAAATTTGTTGATTTATGGGTATTGGTCAATAATATTCAAATGGATTCCAATAAAATAATATTCTATGAACAACACGTTTTGGACATTCATCGTCCTAAGGTAAGTTGGACAATTATGACGTGACACCAAAAAAAATTGAACGGTAGGTTAGAAGGAAAAATGACAATTGAAAAAATTTTTTAATCTTTTGGAACGTTTCCTGTTTGAGCAGTCTTACAAAATTTAATTCCAAATCGTACACATTATTGCACCTCTAAAAGGAGAAAGTTCCAACAAAGTATAGAAATTTCAAGTTGTCATTTTTCCCTGCCATATTACAATTGTCAAATTGTCAAACTACCTTCAAACCTCCGTCACCCAGGTTATAAGACTCGTTGTAAATAGAATATTTCAACCTAGTTTATTATTATTGACCAATAACCACAAATCAACACAAATGAAAGGAAGCTATAACAAATCAGTTTTTTAAACATTTTGTTACAAAAACTTTTGTTCATGAAATGAATTAATTGATGTTTCTTCAATAAAACTCACACAATATAGTAAATAAAAGATTGTCAGAATCAAGGACACGAAATAGTATAACAGAACGAAATCGTTGAAACCTTCGACTTGAATGAACTGAAAATTTTCAAACCTTCAGTTCAGGCAGTTTCTAATGTAGCGTCTACATAATGGCCCAGCATTGGGACCAACATCGCATAAATTTCGATACTCGAAAATTAACTTGAAAAGGTCTTCTACTGTGCGAAACAGCGATGCCAAATCTATCCATGGGAATTTAATAAGATTGTAATGACATTTTTTGGCCGTATTTTTTGTATAGATACACCGAAATGGTGAATTAAAGTAATGAAAACTATATAAATGAAAATCCGTGTCTGTTAATATGATCATATTTCGTATTTTACAACAAACAATAAGGATAAACCGTTTCGTACTCATAATCGTATTCGAATATCTTCAGGGTAGCAGAGAAGTCAAGTGTGTTATCGTCTAGGTGACGAGCGATATATAACGTCACCAGCATTGGCCGAGGATGGCTTCGTTGTCGGTTTTTCTGGAATACTTCAAAGGAAGAGGGTACAACGAAACTGAAACCCTAGACGACTTCTATAAAGATACGGAAAAAATTTCTTGCGATCATAGAAAGAAACATGTAGTTTTAACTCATTAGTGAATTTTGAATTGAAAACATCATCATCTAGAAATATGAGCAAATGGAATATTTGTAGAAGTGCATTCCTTCGATATAGAAACACGCAAAGAAAATATAGTAATGCGTTTATAGTTTGTACTCATCTGATTTCTGGAGAAACTGTTCGTTGATTAGGGTCAAACAGTAAAAATCGTCAAAATGACCGCATTTGGACAATCGTTATTGAATTAGGAACTCTCAAAGCCTTGAACCATTTGTTGATTTATATAGGTCATTATTTCGCAAAAAAATGTATATAATCTAGATTACATTTATACACATAATATAGGACAAAAAATTTTTGTGAACACGATTGAAAGATCATTAATTTTCGCTTGTTCCTGAATCGTTCTGAATCAGGTAATCAAAGGGATCAATGGGTGGTATATATTTGAAGCAAATAACTTCTCAAATGTTTATAATCTTGGTTATTATGAATGATTTGTTCTTTATTTTGGTTCTAATAGAAGAAAATTGTCGTTTCACTTGTCATTCTTATAGTTTCGTTCTATTTTCATTATAATAGAAGGTCGAAAAGTGCTGAAAATCTGTTCCAGGATGTTGTTATTATTGTGTTTACTTATCATTTCACATAATTTCTATCTTAATGAAGTGTGAAACTTATCCGTACTTTTGTTATAACGAAGAAAAATATTAAATGTTTGACGAAAAAATTTACTTTCACGTTGAAATGATCATTTAATTCAAAATAGATAGATAGATAGAATAGGGAGGCAAAACCTGTTACAAAAAATGTACATATATCATTCAAGACCGGAAGTGGGGTTTTCAAGTAACAAAAAGATCTATCGAAGGACATTTCCGACATATATAGGAAGACTATAAATGAAAAATTGAGAACAGTGTTGTAGTTTATTTTTTATTATATTTATTATATTTATTTATTTTAAAACTCTAATCTTCATATCCTTTTTGATCAATTTCTTTTTTCTATACTCAATAATTTTCGAAGTTTCACACGATGTTTTTCAATTTATATTTTACCTATTCATTTTGTCGTTGTCATATTTTTATATCGGCAGTAAGATTGCCAATTTCGATATGACCATATTCGATATGATCATTTCAAATTAAATATCAGTTTTCGTTATAACAAAACTACGGATAAATTTAACATTTCATTAAAATAAAAATTATGTGAAATGATAAATAACAATAAAAATAAGAACATTCTGGGACAAATTTTCAGTACTTTTTGACCTTCTATTATAACGAAAATAAAACGAAACTATAAGGATGAAAAGTGAAACAACAAGTTTCTGCTATTAGAACCAAAATAAAAAACAAATCATTTAACGACAACCAAGATTATAAACATTCGACAAGTTATTTGCTTCAAATATATACCACATAGCCCATAGGTATCCCTTTGATCCTATGCTTACCTGATTCAGAACGATTCGCGAACAAGCGAAAATTAAATCATCAAAACTGTATTTTTCAATCGCGTTTATTTATTTTATTCACATTCTGGCATCGCTGCACTAGAAAACAGGTACATGTCTATCCTCCGTTATCGTTGCACCCTCTTTTTTTGGTCCAATTTTGAAGTTCGACACCAATAAATCTCGAAAAACATGAAACCAGCACGCGTTAATGCGACGACCTTGCTAGTTGGAAGGCATAGTGGGCCATTATGTGGACGCACCATAAAACATATTCCAATAGTTTATATATATTTCAATGTTATAATAATGACATTCTTCACACCGCAAAATAAACACAGTTTGTTTTGTCCGAGCGGAGAAAAAAATATTTTTTAACCAATTCAAAAATTGAATTTATAGTGGAAATAAAAAATATACATGTATACCGGTTGTGTTGATTTCTGAGTGATTTATGTTCCTGACCAAAAATGCATGTCTATTCACTTCTCGCATTACGTCGAATAAATAGGATTTACGGTTGTTGTTATGAGTAAAACGATATGAACACACTTCCTATCGGGAATACGAAAACAGTACGAAATCGTGTATTGGTACGGATCTCTTGGAACGAATCTTTCGGCACTAACCTCTATTCAGTACAGATTCGTATCATACGAATCGTTCAGGAGATCCGTATCGATAATCAGTGATTCGTATGATACGAATTTTCATAAAGATTCGTACCGGTTGTACGAATCATACCAATCCTACACATCACTACTAGAAAGTATAGTATACTAAGTGTAGCAACATTTTTAAATTCACTATTAATTATTTTGGAGTTTACTCCTCAAGAAATTATACAGGGTGTCCTACCCCGATGGCCTGTTAGAAATATCTGGAGAACGGATTAATATTACTTCATGGAATTCCATATTTGAGTTTTTGTAACTAGGATGTTTGTCTGGAAAATATTTTCATGTCTTTCACAATTCCGGTTTTTCCGAAAGTGACGTCTACTTCTGTTTCAGTCGATACACCCCAGTTTTTTTTACTTTACGAGACCTGATGGGAGATTGCTGTTACATTCACAAAATTTCGTTACCTGTAAAACTAAAGTATCCTCCTCCCGGCCTAGAAGGAGGAAAGCATGACGGTCGCTTCCATGACATACCGTCCACACGTTATAGCATCCTGGTAAAGCGTACGTAGTCACGACTTGCGGGCGAATTGACCGCTGTAATATACATAAAGCGCCATTTTTGCCATATCCAGACGTTGTAGCGATTTCGAGATCCACGTTAACACGATCCATGAACTCTTCGCTAAGGAATGCAGGTTCTCCAAGCGTCAAGTTACCGCAGGGTCCGATGTTCAGTAAACTGTCACAAACCTAAACGAGAAAAAAAAATTAATATCCGATTATCGAAAGAAAATAATTTGTGGAGTAATAAAGTGAAATAATTAGTGAATGCGTTTTGATAAATGGTCTATTTTCTAACATTCGTAGTATTCTATTGGCAACATTAACGATATAAATGAATAACCATTACTCAACATATTTTTGTATTAAAACTTCAATTACTTATCGATAAATCTTGCATTAAATAACTTCGTAATTCTGTCATTCATATTTAAGATCATAATCTTACTTTTAATTTGATGATATGATTCATAATGAATATATGTTTGCTAATATAGGTTTTACATATCAATCTATCGTTAGCGGATGATTTTTCGCATCTCTGAACACTCTCGTATCTAAAAAAGGAATCGAATGATCTGTTTGATTTTCTATTGTGAACTTCGGTCGCTCATGAACTGAATTGAAGATATCCAAAGTTTCTTATCGATTCGAAGGTACTGCTAGAATGAGGTCGTTGACAAGTTTTTTACAAAATGGAAAAGAAAGGGTTAATATTGAAATGGATCCTAAAATGGATCTAAAAGGTCATCTATGACAGGTTGAGCCAAAATTGGCGAAACAATCTAGGAATTTAATTTCGGACAATTTTCATTTTGTTTTGATTTTGTTCCATGTTTGCGATACGGTTTATTGCGTCTATAATGTTATAGTCAGGAAGTATGATATTTTTGATGAAGTGATATTTTTCAACCAAGTGCTGTAATCTCAAGAACTTTCTAATTATTAATATATTCAGCAAAATATAGATATCACTACCGAAATATATATTTTACTTTATGAACATGAGGGCAATTTATGGCGGCCAACTGACCCGGGATCCTAAGGAATAAAGGAAAAATGAGAGGAAGTTAGCACATCTGAGAAACAGGAGAATCTTCTTATTTCGCTGTAAAAATGAAAACGTTGAACGAAAATATTCTTCATTGCAAGGTGGTGGAGCCGGAGATTGCTCGCTGTGCGGGCGCATCTGTTATAGGTTCCGTGAAGTTCTCTTTGAGTATGTTTCAGATTGTGTTAGTGAAACTCACCTCAAATGAATAACTTCTTATATGAGAACTCGTCTCCTGTTGTGTTCCATATACTTCAAATTCGACCGGATCCCTTAAATCCTGAACATCTGAAGCCATACAATCTGTTAAGGAGTCCATCACTCGACCATCTTCCGTGTTAACTTTTGCACGTTTGTTCGCTGGTTCCTCCGAATCTTCTATCACGATGATTTCGTTGCATTTCTCTTGAAAACGCAACAGTAATGAATTGCCCAATCTCGAACCGAGAAATAAGAAATTGTGTTCACAAATACATAACTGAAAAAAAAACTTTCAATAGTGGTACAACAAGAACAATTTACACTTACACATGATGTAAGTACACTTGAAGCTGCCAAGTGGAAGTCGAACGATCTCACATATCGCATACTATCAGCTAATAAAGTCAGAACGTAAAGATCACCATTTTTTAATGATAAAACCAAGGTATCATCTTCGATAAATCCAGCTTGGGCACAATCTAAACTAATTTTTATTCCCTCTTGGGGTTCTAGAAAATAAGAATGGTAATGAAGTATGCAACTATAAATATTTTACCTCATTCAAACTTACTCAAGGGAAAATTACTGCAAGTATCAGCAATACTATTTAAAGATACCCCATAAGGTGGTATACTTTGATTGAGATAAATCAACGCATTTACAGAGAATATTAACGTTCCTCCTAAAGGTTTTCTTATTGGCAACGCTCTTGTGCAATCGAATGGTAAATTTGACACACTCCATATTACTGGATGAACTTTCTGTTGTAAGTTTAACGAAATTGCAGCAGTTGCACAAGTGTCAGTTCTCACAGCCACACGTCTGAAGGATAACATTCATTAAATTATATTCGTAACTTGTTAAGATCTTACCCAGAAAATGTTTTCAGAGGTTCATAAAGAATCAGAAGTGTGGGTTCGTAATAACCATGCAAAAATTGAATGTCAATCACGTTGTCGATTCTATCCATCAATTCTTTTAGATTGATCATATAAGAAGCCAGAATGGGAGCTTTAGAAGTGGCTCCCGATTGACCCATTGGTTTCACATCTGTCTCTGCATCTTCAATGGATGAATCTCTTCGAAATGGTAGTACAACTAGTTTTCTGCCAAATACAGTCATTACTGCACAACGATTTTCTGGATCAGCTCTTATAATGGAAATATGGTGATGATGAGTCCAACCGTCCTAGAAAAATTCATTTGATATTTGGATTAATTATAAAATGTTTTAACGTTGATATAACCCGAAAAGTTTAATTAATTGAATTTTTCAGAAAACTCATACGAATTTTCGAAAGTTGAACAATATTTTTCTATTAAATCTTTTGAATATTTTTCAAGATTTGTGAAGATAAAATAACACTCTCAAAAGTGAAAAGAACTTTGTCCACTCTCTTCATTTTCTGTTCTACTAGTTCTTCTTGAATTTCCATAGCTGACCGAAGAAGAGATGGCATGAGAGCTGATCATCCAGCTTACATAAAGAAGGTAAAATAATAGAAGACTAAATCTACAAGAAAAAGTAGAAGATATTTGCACATAAATTGAGGAGTTATATAAGAGATGGTGACCTTGTCGAAAATGCCTGAACTTTTTTAAACTTTTCAATCAGATTTTTTCCATATACGATAAATCATATAAGAAAATTGACAAAATTGAAATATAAATAATTGGAGGGTCAAAATATGGAAAATTTCCAATAATTTCAAATATCAAACAAAATTGGGAATTTGAAATGAGGAGAAAATTTCGCCATTTTGATATTTGGAAAAATTTTAACGAGTTTTAAAATCCATACAACGTAAAAGTAAGAAAAGACATCTTGAATATATAAAAAGTTCAAATAAAAATCGAAATAAGTTAAATTGAAAAAAATTTTTGACACTGAAGGAAATATAACAAACATCTGGAGAAATTGATAAATTTTAAAATTTGAATATTCCAATATTGGCAGAAAGTCTGGAAAGTTTGAAAGAGACTTCACAAATTTGAAACAGTTCGCTACTGGGGTGTCCACAAACAAAGGTTTTACTGTAGTATGCTCTAGCTTTAAAGCATCAAAACGTCAACATTCGTAACTTGTTAGCATCTAGTCACAGACTGAAGATACACAAACTTTTGGAGTCCTTTTAAACCAAAGTGAAAAAATGCGTAAATAATAAAGGAGCTCACATATTTATTAAATATTGAGATATGAAGATTGTAGTTATCACAGTGCTCTCTACAAAACACAGAAATCTATCTTGCACACGAGCAAAAGTGGTAAAAGGAATAAATCTCTCTTACCTTTATTTCTATATCTTCGAAGTAATGAAGACTCAGTGTACGTAAATTATGAGTTTCTGGATCATACTCCACAACTGATAATTTGGCATCAGCAAAAGCTAGCAGTAGCGAGTCTCTAGGTGCACTTGCCAAGTTTACGTTTTCCACAGCCATTACATTTCCGAATAATTGAAATTGAGCCATACATTCCAGCTTGGACTTCGGGGCATAGACATCTAGGGTACAAAAACAGACAACTGTTGTCAACAATAATTATGTGGTTCTAACTCACCCGATATTTTTTCTTTTGATTTCTGTTCAACGTCAGGAATTAGCCTGAAGACTTTTAGAATATTAGCACCCGCTAAAACTAAATTCCGTTCTGTCTTATTGAAGAAGTAACAACTTATTGCATGTTCAACTCCTGTGGCAGGATGGGTTTGTTTACAAATTGAAAACATTTTAACGCAATAGTATAAAACCCGAATAAATATAAATTTATTGAAATAATTTAATTTTCGGTTGCTTAACTCCTTACTTAACTTTATGTACCTGCGGAGACACCGCTATCATGTTGAAAACTTCATAACCTATATCAACATCAGTCTATAGAATATCAGAACAATAGCACAGAAATAAATGATAGAACCAGAAATCCCAATATGATTTATTTTATCACGAACAAATACATCTAAATACTCTGTGCGGCTAGGAGAACACAAATGTGAATTGCTTATTCACTGAAAATATTTTTGATCTAGTTTAAAAATGCAGAGGCGGACAATTTGGAGTCCCTGACGATTTTTTTGTTGGAACCTACTGTATGCATTACATTCCTGGATGAAGATTGCAGCTGCTGTCAATAGGCCTTCCCTTTTAAACTTTCCAATACATGATTCTCTAAAACCCATGTTGAAAATGATGCGTATGACTCTTTTCTGTAGTTTGGTAATATCCTCGATATCGGGAGAATTTCCATAGAACAGAATTCCATAGCGAATTCTTGATTCGAAGATGGCATGGTATATCTGTGTGAGGTCTCTAGTCCTCATGTATTTCCTCAATATTCTCATTGAGTAGCAGATGGAGCTTAACTTGTTACAGAGTTCGGATATATGTGGCCGCCAGCACAATGTTTCGTCTATTGTCATTCCTAGGAATTTGGATGTTTTTTGTACCTCGAGTAGTGCATTTCCAACGTTTAGCTGGTCTGGTGTTTTGTATCCAGAGTGACTGGTTCTGAACATAAGTATTTTTGTTTTCTCTACATTCATCTGGAGATGGTTTGCTTGGAACCAGTTTTCTGCTTGATGTAGCGTGTGGTTGGCTGAGTTCTTTGCTTCTGGAAATGTATTACCTCTCACTGTTAAGCTAGTATCGTCTGCGTAGTTTGTTATGTTAACATATTGTGCGGTTATATTTTCAGGAAAGTCATTCATGAAAATAATGAACAAGATGGGTCCTAGGATACTTCCCTGAGGTACACCAGAAAGTATAACTTCCTCCTTTGAGAGTCCCTTCTTGTCTAAGTTTTTAATTAGTACTTGCTGCCTTCTGTTGCTCAGGTATGATTTGAACCATTCATTTGATATGTCTCTTATTCCATATTGTTTGAGTTTGTCTACAAGGTATGCATGTATCAAACTGTCAAAGGCTTTGGACAGATCTATCAAGAATGTCATGATGATTTCAGAGTTTTCCAGACCTTTAAAAAGATACATTACGAAATTGTATAAGGCTGTTTGGGTTGATCTGCCCTTAATGTATCCATGTTGTGTGCTGGTCATTATGTGATTTTCCAGTAAAAATTCCATCAGCTGTGCACTCACGAGCATTTCGAAGATCTTTGAGAATGCTGTGAGGAGGCTAATGGGCCTGTAATTATTTAGCTCATTGGGGTCTCCTTTCTTGTGTATCGGGATGATGATTGCATGCTTTAGCTGATCTGGACAGATCCCATATTTCAGGGAGTTGTTTAGTATGTGTACCAATGGAAGAGATATTTGTTTGATACATTTCTTGACAATGGTTGTGGAATTTCGTCAGATCCACAGCTGGATTTGTTTTTTATGGCTCCAGTTGCTTCCTCAACATCTTTACATGTGACAGGCTTAAAGATGAAAGTATTCTCATTGTACTTTATATTGGTGATGTCTATTTTAGTGTTTGAAGTAGGTGGTTTATTTTCTTCTAAGTTCAGGAAATAAGAATTGAAATTTGTTGCTATTTCATTTAGGTCGCCTTGTATATCCATCTCATTATTTTTGTGTTTACCCATGATAAAGCCAACTGTTTTCCACAGTGCTTTGGATTTATTGTCCGAGTTCAGTATTTTGTGTTTTATCTCACATGATTTTTCCTTTATCAAAAGGTTATCGTATTCTTTTTTGGCATTTTTGTAGGAATCATTAAAGATTCTGTTTCTAGTTTTGCAAAGTTGCAATATGTCTAATTTCTGTTTGCATTTTTTAAGTTCCTCACTTCTTTCTTTTGGTTTCTTATATGTTCCAAGTATGATTCTCACCTTTTTCATTGGACAGGCATGATTGAATTCTGCCAGAAATATCTGCAAGAAACAATCCCACTGTTTGTTTACTTCATGTTCAGGGAGACTTAGTACTTTTTCCCAATTTACTACTTCTAATCTATTCTGCAAATCGTTTAGTCTGTCATCTCCTATCATTCTTCTGAGAGAGTATATTTGTTGAGGTGGTTTCACTGTATCTTCTAAACTTAGTATTTGTGCTGTGTCATGATCAGAAATAGTTGTTTTGATTGTCTTTGCAGACAAATATGTTATGTTTGTGAGAATGTTGTCTATACATGTACTTGTACTAATAGTTGTTCTGGTTGGCTCTCGTATTGTTGGTTTTATATCATATATGTTTAATATCTGTATGAAGGTTTTAGTGTCCTCATGTTCGGTTTTCATCAAATCGATGTTAAAGTCTCTACAAACCTACAAAAGATTGAAAGTGTTTTAAATAGATATTTGATACATATTCTCATATGCGGCTAGCGGCGTTATGATAAATTTTGAGAAGATTCCGTACATTCATCCTTTTTTTTATTACGGTCCTGGATCCATGCGTTAGGTCGCCGATGCTCCCATCTCGTAGCGGTTACGTGTATCGGAATCTTCTGTGCTAACGTACGTTTCTATGGAGTATTTATTCTGTCAATATTCGTGATAGTTTTCTGCTTTGTTTTCATACGGACTGTGACGTTTCCTATCCAATTGTTTAAAATGTGCAACAATAGTCAGAAACTTTTCAAAGCAACCGCTTAAGGGTTTTAATAATAAAGTTTTATCCTGATTTAGTTTTGTACCAACCGAAATGGAAACTGGGGATTCATCGAATAAAGTGGCTTTTATAACTGGAATCACGGGGCAAGTAAGTAACGTAAAAGTGAAATTTGCCATTTTCTCACTATAAAACGTCTTCCATGTCATAAATGTTATTACAGTTGTTAAAATCGTGTTATTACAATGTTGAATTTCTATCACCGGCATGTTAGTTTAAATCTACAAGAAAAAGTAGAAGATATTTGCACATAAATTGAGGAGTTATATAGAGATGGTGACCTTGTCGAAAATGCCTGAACTTTTTAAACTTTTCAATCAGATTTTTTCCATATACGATAAATCATATAAGAAAATTGACAAAATTGAAATATAAATAATTGGAGGGTCAAAATATGGAAAATTTCCAATAATTTCAAATATCAAACAAAATTGGGAATTTGAAATGAGGAGAAAATTTCGCCATTTTGATATTTGGAAAAATTTTAACGAGTTTTAAAATCCATACAACGTAAAAGTAAGAAAAGACATCTTGAAACCTACAAAAGATTGAAAGTGTTTTAAATAGATATTTGATACATATTCTCATATGCGGCTAGCGGCGTTATGATAAATTTTGAGAAGATTCCGTACATTCATCCTTTTTTTTATTACGGTCCTGGATCCATGCGTTAGGTCGCCGATGCTCCCATCTCGTAGCGGTTACGTGTATCGGAATCTTCTGTGCTAACGTACGTTTCTATGGAGTATTTATTCTGTCAATATTCGTGATAGTTTTCTGCTTTGTTTTCATACGGACTGTGACGTTTCCTATCCAATTGTTTAAAATGTGCAACAATAGTCAGAAACTTTTCAAAGCAACCGCTTAAGGGTTTTAATAATAAAGTTTTATCCTGATTTAGTTTTGTACCAACCGAAATGGAAACTGGGGATTCATCGAATAAAGTGGCTTTTATAACTGGAATCACGGGGCAAGTAAGTAACGTAAGAAGTGAAATTTGCCATTTTTCTCACTATAAAACGTCTTCCATGTCATAAATGTTATTACAGTTGTTAAAATCGTGTTATTACAATGTTGAATTTCTATCACCGGCATGTTAGTTTAACCACCGCCCAATAGGTAGCGTCCTCATGTCGAAATTGAATATATGATAGAATTTGCGGGTTTTTTTTTTAATGAAATGCTCAATTGATTTCTTTAGATATTTTAAAATATATTTCTAAATTGTCTGTAAAACAGTTGTTAAAATCCATTTTAGTTTTGCTCCTTTATATTTTCAAAGGTCAGTTTGTTTTGCGTTCCGGCATATTAGTTTAACTACTGCCCAATAGATAACGCCCTCATGTCAGAAATTGAATATATGATAGAATTTGCGGGTTTTTTTTGATTTTGAATTTTTTTATTAAATTCCCAATTGATTTCTTTTGATATTTCAAAATATATTTCTAAATTGTGTGTAAAACAGTTGTTGAAACCCATTTTAATTTTGCTCCTTTATATTTTCAAAGGTCAGTTTGTTCCGCGTTAAGCTGGCCGTCCATTAGGTCGGTGGGTCGGCGCGGCGCGGCGCGCCGCCAAAAAGTGTAGCTTCGTCCATTGTGGGGCGGGCGGCCAGGTCGGTAAAACGATATACCGAATTATCGCGTCAGTTATCGTTGAATGCGAACGCATTTGCTACTTTGGCGGATGCTGAAGAAGAAGAAAAAGTTCGAAAAAAGAGGAAATGGGTTCATGACATTAATATGAAAAGGAAAGAATTTGGCAAATTTCACCACCTTTTCGACGATTTGCTTAAAGACGAAAAAAAATGTTTTAAATACTTCAGGATGTCTCCAGACATGTTTTTTAAGCTTTGGCAACTACTAAGGCCTGAAATTGAAAGGCAAACTACACAAGTTCGTGAAGCGGACCCTTATTCTGCGTGTCCATATCAATAGAAAAAACATCGCGAGATTAAATGCAAGTGAACAGAGGGAGGAATCTATTGGAATAAAGAATTGTGCACGCATATCGACAAATATCTTCATGTCTAGACTAAACAGATGACGTCAAGAAGGATCAAATTTGCGATAATTCCGCTCCGTCGTCCGTCCACTGGGTCGGTAGAGCGGAACGGCGGCGAGCCGCGCCGCGCTCCAGAAGTCTCGAAAGATCTCCAGCGCGGATATTTTTCGACCGCCCTGCGCCGCTCTGCGATACCGACCTAGTCGACGGACTCCCATAAGTTTCTACTGAAACTTCCAAACGGATATTCCGGCTGCGCGCCGCGCTCACCGCTCCACCGACCTAATGGACGGCCAGCTTTACGATGCAATAAAAATTCATGGGAAATAAATTGGCTGTGTATTGTTACCACAAAAGTTATTTTTGATAGAATCCATTGAAAATAAGCGCATCATGGACGGAAAAGATATACTAGTTTAATGTAAGTTAAATGCACTCATTTATTTTAACAAATTTTTACATTTTCTATTTGATAAGACAGAAATCCATTCTCCGTCCGCTTTGTGTCCCCACACGCTCTAAAAAATGACTCTATCCTTGCTCCCAAAATTAGACCTTTAGATCTTTATATGATCTCAGAAAAATCACTTTTGTAAGATATTAGATATTCTTTTAGGAAACGATCATTTTCCGTGATTTCAATGACAGAATCTAAACTAAAAATAATCAAGAAAATGAAAACTGCTTTCTTGCGGAATCCGAGGTCGAAGATAGAGCTTAAGCAATTTGTGTATTGTACTGCAAATACCGCTTCAGAATTTTTTGAGATGTTTTTGGAACTCCACATTTTCGGGATTGAGATAATCTCAAAAATGTTCTGATTTTTTTATTTCAACGGGATGAAATTAATGAATTTAGGGCTTATCAAAATGTATGAGTTGATTATGATTAGAACAATACATTATGATTAAATATGTCACTGATGTTCGAACTTTCAACCAAAGGTACCTATGTATGGGAAAATTCTTGGAATGTCAAAATAGAACAGTGATCATTCAGATTTTTTCAATTTTTTTATAAGAGCCCGATGGAAAACAAAGGATCAATTTTTTGGCGAAAATTTTGGTAGTAGTTGAAGTTACAATAAAAAAAATTGAACCAGAGAGTTGGTGAGACCAATTGTTTGAGCCTAAAAACGTCGAAATTCTTGGGGCACATTTCGTGTTAACTGCAAAAATCCGCGGAAAGTTGATGTTTTTTCAGTTATTCAAAACTAGTAAAGAAATATTAATATAGAGTTTCAATTACGGGAGTCGTAGCATTTTAGTTTATAAATAGTACCTACATAAGAATATGCGAAAGCTTTCTCTTCATCATAGTATCAGATTGAAATTTTTCCACTTCTTTCAGCAGAACCTTTAATTTTTGAAGCTACATTAAGTGTATTGATGTACATTTGGTTGATGGGCTGGAATACGCTCTTAAATAAGATTTATTTTAATAACGAACACAATACATATATTCGAAATTGATCAACGTATACAATTGAGCTCAAAACACACAACTCTCATACTTACTCAAATTTTGTTCGTAACATCGATTTCTACCGAGATATTCGCAAAAATTTGAGCGAGCTGCTATAAAAAAATTGAGGAAATCTAAATATTCACTTAAGTCATTTATGTCCTTCTTTATGTCCTCCTACTAAAAAATTCACCTTATTATTATTGGCAAAATCTAATTCGATTGGACTATACTGTGAAAAATTCCAAGAGGACAGATATCCAGCGAACTGCGGTTATAAGTGCGCTTGCCCTTAGGGATTTGACGGTCAAAGGTCCTAAATTTGCGTTGCTCGGGATTTGCTTGTTTTCCACCAGAGCAGAGGTGTTGTTAATATGTGAATCTTCATAAAGGAATTTGCGGGCGTGGGTCGACGACGGTAAACGATGATAACGTTAATTCATTATAAAAATGTTACAATTATTGAAGGCGCTAAAAATTCTCGTATCGACTAGATTATTTCTTCTGAATCACCAATTCAATATATATTTGTCAGTTCAACACAATACAGGATGAGGAAATAATAACAAGTTTGGAATTTGCATATCAGCCGACATAATGAACTTAATTAACCTTATCAACGTTTTTGCATTAGATTATACGTCCCGCTTAAAAAGGAAAAACAAATTTCCACGATAAAAACAAAAAAAAGATGTTTTTCCCCCACTAGCATTTCCATGCTGGTCAAAAAAAGAATGCTGAATTGAAAATTTAAATATTTCAACAGCAAAATCATTGAAATTATGTTGTAAACGATACGTTTATCAGTAAGAAAGAATATTCCGCAAATATTTCGAATAAATTGGGTCTGATCCGATTCCTTTTGACTTTCCTGTGAGAACCACAGTTTCGAAACAATCCGACCACTCTGGATGGCAAAACTGCTGATTAGTTTTGCATGCGATCAGTGTGATGATCTTTCATACAAGTCCACTTTGGGTAAATTTTGAAATGAAATTAAGATAAGATATAGGTTCGAGATTCCTATATCGTTCTTCATCAATTAGATAATACTTTTGGGTTTTAAGGTTACAATAAAATAGCTGTTTTCTAGGAAACCAAAACGGTAGGGTAGCAGGGCTAGCAGAATGCTACAAGTCCCCAAATTCGTAATATCGCATGTTTTGGTGGAATATCCCAAATTTTTGCCTAAAGCGTTCCAGTATTTTCTATATCAGTCTCACAAATTTTTATGATTCGATAAATGGAAAATTATCTTTTCTGCATTCAATTTAAATAATTCTCCATTATTCAGATTATCAAAAATGCATTTGGAAATTTATTTTTGAGTTTTCTTTTAATTTTAATAGTCATTGTTTATTTAGTAGTTTTTTATCATTGTTTTTTCTTTAGTATCATTCTCAGACTAAAATGAAAACTGAAACACATACTGAATATCTGAATGAGAAATGATAATTCCTCAAAAATAAAACAGCCGAAAAATTTTAATGAATTTCGTGGAAAATTAATGAATAATTACAGATTTCGTAGACATTTTTCGTGTATTTCCTCAGAAGTTAAGAAAAGTTACAAAACAGTTTTCTAAAGTGACTAGATAAGTGTGAAAATAAAATCACACAATTTTGTCAAGAAATTGTTAACAGTTTATTGACTTTAATAAATTACACAAAATCTTTCCAAAATTGCGAAATACAATAAGGAATTAATCATTAATATTAATAGTAATAATAATAATATTTATTGTATAAAGTTTACATCAATCTCTATACAAATGGTTAGAGTTTGGCTTATGCCAATCTTCTACTCTACCAATCCGAAGCTTAAATGAAAAGAAAAAATATGCACAATGCCCAGAATACACAAAATTGAGTGAAAAAGTTTACATCAAATTGAACTTAACTATTTCTTATAGCCTAGATACAACTGGAAAGATTATATATTTATAAAAATAGGGGAAAAGAAAAAAAACAAGATACAACAATAAAAAAAGAAAAATCAAAAGTAAAAACTCAACTACCAAAGATTATCCCAATAAATGATTTTTTTACAAAAGTTCTGAAAGTTCCCAAGTTAACCCTTGGCTTAAACAATTCATTAAAATCATTCAGTAACTTCGGTGCCACATAATCAAGGCATGCTTTAAACTTTTCATTCCTATGTTTCGGAATACAATATGTATTGTCCTTGTTACGAACGTTGACATCGTGAACTGTGGAGCGCAACTTAAGCCTAGCATACAAGTAATTTGGAGATTTTTGATGTAATAATTTATAAAGAAATGTTAAGAATAAATAGGTCACTTTATGGTCGAAATTTAGCTCACTCAACAGCTTTCTATATGGTGTTACGTGACATTTGAAGGGTACGTAACAAACAAAACGCAAACAAGATTTTTCGATTTTGGCCAAACGTTCCGTGTCCATTTTATATAAAAAGTTATAGTAGACAATGCTGCAATAGTCAAGCTTCGGATAGATAAGACTTTTTACCAATTTTAGTTTTATTCCCTGACTTAACTCGTTCTTAAATCTATAAATAGATTTCAGTTTCGGGTATGACAATTTTCTGAATACATGATTTTTAAAGTTAAGTTCTGAGTCTAATGTGACATCTAGGTTCTTTGCAGAATCCACCCAGGAAATGATGGAATCGTTCATTGACAATAAAGCCGATCAATCCTATCAACAACACACTTGCTCCCAATCAGCATTGCCATTGACTTCAAAGTATTCACTTGTAAACCAATATTCTCAAGCCAAACATTCAGATTATGAAGATCTTCATTAATCAAAGCTAAAGTTCTCGAGAAATTCTCTACTTTACAATTTATATATAACTGTATATCATCTGCGTAAAAATGAAAAAAGCAGTACTTCAGGACTTAGTGCAGACCAACAGCATAAATTGAAAACAATAAAGGTCCCAATATACTACCCTGCGGGACACCGCGGACAGCAAACAGGTTCCCAAACCCCTCATTCAATATTTTAACAAATTAAGATCTTTCACGTAAATAGCTGTTCATCCAGTTTAAACTGATGGACACCAATATGGTGCAACTTGGCCAGTAACAGATCCCAGTTAACCACATTGAATGCCTGACTCTGGTCCAATAAGATAAGCACAGCAACTTCGCCATTATTTAAAAAGGTGTTTATGTCAGTAGTTACCTTGAGTAATGCGGTACTGTTTGAGTGCATAGGGCGCTATGTGTGAGTGTGAGTGTGAGTGATTGGAAGCTAGCTAATTGGACGGAGATCTTTGAAAGACTTTCCGAATAGGGGTAATCGCTGCAGTTTTCCATAATTCTGGGAAAGATTGGGTTGTCAAGGAAAAATTAAACATATGGCATATTGCGTCAATACAAAAAGGAATTACCATTTTGATCATCGCTAGCGTTATTTGATCACATCCAGCAGATTTTGAATTAACTGACTTTAGATATTTCAATATATCAGATGTTTCAATCGGTCTGAGTTGAAACTGAGCGGAGGTTAGTTTAGATTCCTTGAAGGAATCAACGTAATTTTAGTTAACGGAAGAATTGCCAGTTTTTTCTATAAAGAATCCATTTATGTCATCGGGGTGAGCTAGTGTATCTGGAATTGGAAACCGCCTTTTTGGTCGTAACACCAAAACTTCACATCTGGCTCCACACATATTTTGTGTCACTCCCAGCTTCCTTAAGTTTTTACTCCATATAAGAATGTTTTTCAACATAGATAGCTTTTCCAACATAGTTCCTCAGACTAATATACAGTTCTCGATCCCCAGGCGTTTTGGTTTTTAAATATTTTCTATGGGCGCTCTTTTTTAATCGCAGCATTTTTTTGATAATGTAAGTTATATAAGGTTTAAAAAGATTAGTTCTTTTAACAGGATTAACTTTCAACAATGGAGCGTGTGCATCAAACAAATCATTTATACAACTAGTTAGGGTTTCAAACTTTTTGTTAATGCTACATTCATCTGACACACACTTCCAAGGAACACGTGAAGCATCGAATTCAAATAAGTCTTTACTAATATTATATAGTTTACGCTTATAAGTAGGTTTACTCTCATAAAGGTCCGCACTTAGCAATAGGGAACAAGTTATTAACAGATAATCGGTAAGACCATTCATATCAATAGTATTACAATTTTGAAAGCTAAGACTCACTAATGCAAATTACATCCAATAATGAGGTAAAATTTTCAGTTATTCTGGTAGGTTCTCTTACTCTTTGTAACATGTTAAAAGATTGCACTACTTCCAGAAAATTCCCGACATTTACAGAGCCCCCCCTAAGAAAGTCAATATTTACATCCCTAAACATTATTATCTGATCTGTTATCAAAAAGAGTTTTTCGAGCGAACTATGTAACAAATCAAGAAAGTCGTTAATGTTTAACCTGGGTGGTCTATATGTTACTAATATCCCCAACGAGCACAAACCTTTGAGATTAGCCTTGACGAGAATTTGCTCACAATAATTCGCAGCACTTATTTCAATTACACTGTATTTAATTCCCGCACTCAGGTACAAAGTATCCCCTCCTCCGATAGAGATCCTATCAGAACGAATCAAGCACAGAAAAGTCTTCATTGGAGTAATGAGCTGAAAGCCACGTTTCCGTAACAGCAAGAATGTCCAACCCTTCGAAATCCGCAATATCCCTAACAGAAAAATATTTATTGTTTAACGATCTTATGGTCCGCTTTCAGAATCAGTTTTTTGAGGTCGCAATGAATGGTTTGTCGTTCTTGTGAGCGATATAGAGACCTTTTTCACCTTTTGACTTTCGGCTCTCAAGTTCCGTTTTAATTTTCCTGAAGTAATTCCTTTGCATTATGGTTTCGTCCTTAGAGATGTTGACATTAACTTTCATTTCTTTAAGTTTTTTGTGATTTTTTACAATTGATAAAGCATCGCTGGCAGACGGAAACACAACTTTTAATTAACCTGATTATTTGTCTTACGACCCAGGTTTTAAGGTTTCTGTAGTCGACAATCTCCTCCCCACAATCTCACTAATTTGTTGTGAGAGGAGATTTCGTGTATAAATTTTACAAAGGAACCAAAAATTTCTGAAAAATTTCGCAGTATGCTGTCAATGTACATAGAAAATGGACGGGTTTCAAGAAATAAAGTAGAATATTAGAATATTACGTAACTTTTTGATGGCTTTTTGAAAATGCAAATATATTTATAGATTTCAGAAAAATTTCTCGTGAATTTCAGAAAATCTTAACGATCCCAGCTAGCATTTTATAGTAACTTCTACTGCATACTTGTCGTCGCGACTTTCAGGAGGTGAATTATTCGTAGTTGCTACTTCTTATTCAACTTTGTTTCAATAATAACTGTACAGTCAATTTAATTTTCAAAAAATACGTAAAATTAACTCTTAAAAATGACTTAGACGGATTCATAACTTGAAAGTCATACCTGGAACTTTAAAGTAACAACGGGAAAATACTTTGAAGTAACCAATATAACATCAAAGTTCCAGCGACTTCATCGTTTTTATCCCAGTGAAAATAACTACTTTATTACTATATTATACAACTTTGGAGATTAGTAGCAGTGACGTATTGAGATGGGTAAAATTTACTCAAATCTTCCTAATATTTTTACTCTTTCGTGAATGTCACTTAGTCCATAATTGTGTGGGACTACTATGAAGTAGCTGCGACATTCAGAATCTACTTCAACGTAATTTTTACTGTTTAGTCATTCATCCCAATTCATTGTGCTGGGAAAATATTCGAAATGGCACCCACCAAGATAAGTAGAACGAAGAAATCTTATCGGCATTCATCCACATTTTATAGAAAGTTGCGGAGTGAATTACGGAAGAATAAAGAACATAATAATACAGTATTCAGGTAACATAAGTTGTATATTATATTGAGGTTAGAACGCATTTAATGATTTTTCTATAGGAAAAAGATGGTATGTACAGTAGTTTGTTCCGACGAAATATGTAGTATAAAAGAAACGTTAGCAACTGAAGCATTATTAGAAGAACCGCACACATATGAAATACCAGGAATTACCAATTTCGAGATGCGAGAATCATCAATGGTAAACCACTCTCCCAAGAAGATGTTGAGGAACTGGGTTTTGCATAATAATATAAGCCATTCAGCCGTAAATGAATTACTTTCAATTCTACGGGATAACAATAAGACTGATTGGACTACAATGCCTAAAGACTGTAGAACTTTATTAAAAACTCCTCATCCATAAAATTCGCTCCGACTTCCAGAAGTCGTAAAGTTTTATTACTATTTATACCTCTCGTCCTTTTTCTTCGATAAACATGTCCGAACCTGTCTTCAAGGAATTTTTTAAAGATTTTTTCTCGTACGGGAATCAACGTTGGTTTCATATTTTCAAGTCAAAATGGAAAAATTCTTTAACTGGAATTTTTTAATACGTGCCACGTATGCCGGCATTTCAAAAAATATTGAAAAAGTAACGCGCGCTACTCAACAAGATTTTTCGTGGGTATTGTTATGATAATATGACCTTATTACCGTCTGAATAAGGTCCCGAAAATTACATCATTGAAAGGCTTACTTTAAAGTGACAATTATTACTTCGCAATTACTTGACATACTGAAACTATTACCTTTAAGTCCCCACTATTACTTCGCAATTACTTGACATACTGAAACTATTACCTTTAAGTCCCCATTATTACTTTTAAGTCCCTAACCAATTATCGCCATATTCAATTTTAAATGACGCCACATACCGACTGCTTTTATTTTGAATATTGTCGATGTGGAGACAATTTTTCTAAATCTCCTCAGAACTATTTTCATGAAAACATGTGGCTCACCGATCCCGACAGTTTCCGTAATTTCTTTAAACAAGACAATAGAATCCTATTTTTTTCTCATTATAATCGGTTGATAAATCAGAGAGAACCACAAGGGGCATGAAATATATCAAAGTGGAATGAAAATCCTCACAGTAAATTTTCCATGGCAACAATATTTTAGCCACCTACGTGCCATAAGATATTTAACAAACTACCTATAAATTTAAATTCGTCGCAGAATTTTAGGTCAGCCCACAGAACAAGGAATAGACGTCAACCTATCGATTCACACTGATCATGTTTGTTTGTCAAAAGGAAGTTGAAACAGTATATCGGAGACGATGCGATATATTCTACGAGTTGAAAAGAGATGCATAAAGGTAGAACGATCTCAGTGATGCGACTATTCAAAGTAACTAAGACGTCTTAATACAGTAATTTCTCGGTAAATCCTTCAGTCGCGAAGTAGTAACTGTGAAGTAATTTTTACTCTAGAACTGTTCCCCACTTTGGTCATAACTACGACTCGTTCACCTTGCTGGGACGGATTTATTACTAGTCAAAATTACTTTATAGTTAACTTTATAGTAAGAATAACGTATTGCTAACTTTAAATGTTAGTTGGGATTTATCTTTAATAATAGCTTTCATTACTTGTTCGTGGTGTATTCTATTACTATCGACCGTTCTCTTGACAGGATGGATCTTATCTCGCCGAACTTCTGTTGGCTAAAGGCTATGAAGTCCATGGTGTCATCAGACGCGCCAGTTCTTTCAATACAGGGAGGGTAGAGCATTTGCATGCCGATCGTTACGCCCACCGCGGCGGAAGACTTCACTTGCATTATGGCGACATGACGGACTCAAGCTCTCTGATGAAAATCATTTCCCGTATTCGTCCTTTGGAAATATATAATTTGGCCGCACAAAGTCATGTTAAAGTTTCATTCGATCTCAGCGAGTACACGGCGGAAGTGGACGCTCTCGGTACTTTACGACTTCTGGACGCTATTCGGACGTGCGGCTTGGACGATAAAGTCAAGTTTTACCAAGCTTCGACTTCTGAAATGTATGGGAAAGTAGCTGAAATTCCTCAGAACGAAAAAACCCCGTTTTATCCACGCTCACCTTACGGTCAGTAAGCAGTATTACACAAGGAATAAGTTTTTGTAACAGTCAAGTTTCAGCCTGTGCCAAAGTTTACGCTTATTGGATAGTCGTGAATTACCGAGAGGCTTACAATATGTTTGCGTGTAACGGCATTCTGTTCAACCACGAAAGTCCGAGACGTGGCGAGACTTTTGTCACTCGAAAAATCACTAGGGAAGTAGCGAAAATCCACCTCGGACTTTCCGAATGCGTTGAACTCGGCAACCTGGATTCCAAAAGAGATTGGGGACACGCGAAAGACTACGTTGAGGTGAGATTATCGCCGTTTTATAATAAGATCCATTCTTCCCATAATTATAGTCAGTTTTAGAATGTAGTATAATTTTTCTAGGCCATGTGGCTAATGCTGCAACAAGAAACGCCTGAAGATTTCGTTATAGCTTCAGGCGAGACCCACAGCGTCAGGGAATTCGTTGAGGCCGCTTTTCTGTACGTAGGGAAGGAGATAATTTGGGAGGGCAAAGGTGTTGACGAAGTTGGAAAGGAGAAAGATACGGGGATTATACGAGTTAGGATTAATGCAAAGTATTTCAGACCGACAGAAGTGGTAGGTGTTAATAGGCTTGTTATCGAACCGTTGGAACAATAGGAACGTTGATTTTCAGGATCTCCTGTTAGGGGATGCTTCAAAAGCCAAAGCTAAGTTCGGATGGACCCCGAAGGTGCCCTTCAGCGAACTAGTCAGAGAAATGATGGAATCTGATATACAACTGATGAAGGATAATCCAATGGCATGAATCTCACATTCCACTCGAATATGTTGCACATTATATTTTATGTCGAACGTTATTTTTACATATTTTTATCATATGAGTATAATATAAACGTGATGAGCTTCAATTACTTTCTGTAATGGTTCAACAAATTTTAAATGGATTATACAATTAAATAGAAGCAATTTGGGTTTTTTTTGACATTTAAACGACATTTAATTCGCGTTCTTATTTAAATTTTTTGACTTATAGATTTTGCTACTCTCTAACGTTTATAAAAAAAGGCTTCCACATGCCGTATGAATAGTTTGGGGTTAAATCTGTTCAATCCGAAAGGGGAAGGGTTATTAGGATTATCATTCACCATTCGGGTTAATCGGTAAATATTCCACATATTTCACACCCCTCTTATTTTTTGTGATTTCCAATCGAACCCCACCTCAACCTGCTGGCTAAAGGAATTTTTCATACTCTTTTGAGGGATGTAAGTTTCACAACTAATTAACCGCACTCTTGTTAAAACCGTTTGGTTTTTTTTTGTCGCACCGTGTTATCAAATATAACATTTTTTTTATTGAATTACGTATGGTCTCGACGAGAGTCTCGTTGAGATGAGAGAAAAGTCTTAACAGACCAATACGAGAGTAAATTGAACCCACTCGACACCCAGCTAGTAGGTGTAAAAACTGTGATTCATACATTTCAATACGGAACCGCATATTGAAATCCGCGCAGGCCTGGTCAAAATTTAAGTAGACCTGGGGGTTTTGTCGTCTCAACACAGTGTACTTGGTACTGCGTTCAATTTGCGTCGACACTATAGAATGGTCTCGTCTTGAAAAGTCAGGAAGAGACGATACCAGTCCCAAATCTCACGGCGGTAAGAACGCTTCCTTCTTCAGTTATACACTTACAATGATGGGAAAATTGAGAAAAGCAAAAAACATATTCGTAACATTAACATATAAGAGTAAAGTTAATATTACGCCACTGAAATTAATAGATTTGGGCAACTGCAGATATGATTATGTTCCTGAATTATTAGTCTTCGTCAATGAGGTACAATCCAAGCTTCTTCTTCTTCTTCTTTTCCTTTTAGATAGACCTATTGGTCTGTTGCTTGCCGAAGCCGTTCCTGCGAGGTGGACTGTCAACTTTCCTGCCACCTTTTTGGGGGTCTTCCTGGTGGACGCTTTCAGTGTGGCTTGCTCTCCATCATTATGCGCAGTAATCTGTTTTCGTCCATTCTTCGCACGTGCGCGTACCATTGTCTTTGTCTGCCCCATCTGACTATGTCTACTATGCCGCATTGAGCTCGTATATCAGTGTTTCTTATCCTGTCCAGTCTGGTCTTTCCGAGGATAGTTCTTAGGGTTTTCATTTCGGCCGCGAGTAGCATACTTTTAGTTTTGTTTGTGTCTTCGCGTGCTTCTATGCCGTAAGTCATGACAGGTCTGATGCAAGTCTTATAGATCTTCACCTTGCTATCTATTCGCATGTGTTGGTGAACCATATCACATCTCTGAGACACCCTGACAGAGCTGCTGCTTTAGTTATGAGACTTCCTACTTCCTTCGCCGAGTCGTGGTAGCTGCAGATGTCCATTCCTAGATATTTAAAGACATTGACTTGCTCGATTGACTTGTCTTCCACAACCACTTTACACCTGACAGGTACTCTGGACAATGTCATAGCTTTGGTTTTTGATATTGAAATTACCATGTTGATTTGTTGGCTGACATGATAGAATTTAAAAAGCTGTCTCTGAAGATTGTTCTCCGTTTCTGCTACAATAGCTGTAGGATGTCTGTCAAGCGCACTTAGTCGAATGCCTTTGTTAAGTCTATAAAGCAGATGTAAGCAGGCTTGTTGAACTCTATTGATTTTTCCTTTAGATGTTTCATCATGAAGAGAGCGTCCGTTGTTGATCTATTTGTTCGAAATCCAAACTGTTCCTCTCTATTCTCGATACGTGATTCCAATTTGTCTTTTAGGGTGTCAGTGAGCAGTTGCATGGACGTACTTAGCAGAGTTATACCCCTGTAGTTTTCAGGTGATGTCTTTTGCCCCTTTTTGAAGATAGGAATAATGATGCTGCTGCGCCATTCTTCAGGAATCTGTGATGTGTTTAAAATTTTATTGAAAAGAGTTAGCAGCTTCTCGGTGAATTTCTTTCCCCCATATTTTAGCAATTCGTTCGGGATGTTGTCTGTTGCCGCGGATTTCCTGTTTTTTAGCTTTTGTATTCTTTTTCTCAGCTCTTCCTCTGTTATCAAAACATCATCAGGTGTTTCGTCTTCGTTCACCCATGTATCAGTTGTTTCTTCACCTTGGTACAGCTCTGTAAAATATTTTTCCCAGATGTCAGGTGATATGGTTTTAGTTTGAACGTATTCATTTACTGGCTTTTTCCTGTTTTTCAGCATCTTCCATACCTTTCTTTGGGCTCATAAAGGTCGTGTTCCATTTCACTGGTAAACTGTCTCCAGTGTTCCCTTTTGATGGCTCTGATGGTTGCATTAGCTTTGTTTCTATTTTCAATGTATCTCGTTCGATTGGTTTCTGACGGTGAACTTAAATACAATAGATAGCTTTTACGTTTCATATCTGCCAGTTCCTTTACTTCCTTACAGAACCATGACTTGATCTTTTTGTTGGCGTTTATTTTGATTGTGCGTTCTCCCACCGACTCTGCTGCTGCTTCTGTTATGCAGGTTTTTATTTGTTGCCAGCCTTCTTCAACTTCATCTGATATGCAAATGTTATTCAGTTTGCTTGATAATCTGAGTTCGTAAAGTTTTCTTGTGCTTTCGGTAGATAAAGATTCTATATTGAATTTTCTTATGTAGATAGGCTTCTTTACAACTTTACGAGGTTATTCCATTAACATTTTGCATAATACAAGCTTGTGATCTGTTCCCAGATTGGCGGATGTTAGAGCCCTTACGTCTAATATTTGTGAAGGTGTAATTGCTCTGTTGGTTAGGACAAAGTCTATCATGGAGCGTTGTCCTCTTGTTTTGGAAAAAGTATATTTGTGCTGTTCTTTGTGTTGGAAGTATGTGTTATTAATTCTCAGCTCGTTCCTGGCACAGAAGTTTACAAGAAATTCACCATTTTCGTTGGCAATTGGCTCGTTGAATTTTTGTTTCAGATTGGGTATTATATCATTTCCAATTCGGGCATTGAGATCTCCAAAGACAATGAGTTTATGGCTTCTATTAAGTTTGTCGATAGTATCCTGCAGTGACAGATAGAAGTTTTCAGACTCTTCGGTGGATCGTGATGTATCAGGAGCATATGTGCTGACAAGGTGGGTGGTGAGCTCATTGATCTTGATGGACACTCTCAATATGCTATCGTTTACGTATTCTATGCTTTCGATGTTGTGCGTATACCTCTCATGCCTTAGTATTCCAACTCCTGAGTGTGCTCTTTCCTGTTTAGGTACTCCACTGTATATTAAGACGTACTCGCCAAATTTTGAGGTGCCTTGGCCTTTTTTCCTTGTTTCCGATATTCCACATATGTCGAGTCTGTGCTTCTTCATTTCGATTGTGATTTCCTGGTCTCTGCCATTCCATGATGTGATGTTCCAGCATGCTAGTCTTGTTATAGCTGCAGATGTTAAGAACTTGGATGGAAACCAGATTTGGGGTCAACGGGACGACCAACCGCACATTTGCAGTTTCATTTGGGAGACCCTCTGATGTGACAAGCAGATATCTCCACAAGCAGCTATAGTTTATCCGTATACTAACTGTTCCCAGGTTGATACTACCAACATGAAAATTTTATCGCGCGGGAAAATCGAAATACGATAAAAGAAGACATTAATGGCATAACCTACAATATGGATAGGTGCAGACATA
This sequence comes from Novius pumilus, assembly GCA_020654155.1. Taxonomy (NCBI): domain Eukaryota; kingdom Metazoa; phylum Arthropoda; class Insecta; order Coleoptera; family Coccinellidae; genus Novius; species Novius pumilus. The sequence goes on along the minus strand of JAIFOV010000010.1, from coordinate 8,651 downwards.
TCATGCTTCTGCATGATATGCCTTTGTCCATGCGCTACAATCCATGTTCCAGGATATTAAGAACTCAGATGGTTATGGGGAAGTCCGTCGAAATCCACAAGCGACCGAGCAATTTGAAGATAAAGGAGAATGCACTCAAATCCAACCAAAGGCCTCCTTCGGAGGCTTTCGGCTTCTTTCCTCCCTTTGGACTGGCCCGATCACTATTTGCCTACTGATCACACTAAAAAGATCACTTCACACACATTCAACTAACTATAGGTAACTCTTTTCATAAAAACCACAACGATGTTTATGGATTTCCTTGTAATATCGCTACAGTCCGATGAATTCACATCAAATTGGTGATAAACGTTTTTAATTGAAAAGAGAAAGAAGGGAAGTAAAATGACTATTAATACCAGGACGGGAGGTGTAATCTTCAAATGGTCAATATAATATGGGGTAAAAAATTTTTCTGAGAATTTGTCACAATAAAAAAACAAAGGTTCATAGTAACTTTTGAAAAAGGAACCCAATGATGACCTTGGATATGACCTTGAGCTGCACTTTCAAGGTCATTTAAAGGCTAACCCGTTTTTTCAAATGGGAACCTTTATTTTTTATACCGAAATTGAAAAGAGCGAAGAATTTTACGTTCGGATGTCTTCTCAGATATTAGGTTAACGCGACCCTAGAGGTCAAATGATAATCCAAGTATGCAATCTCAGCATTTCATTGAAATCTGGCGAGATTAGTTCTTTTTTTAACTTAACTCAGGAACAACGACGTGGACATTGAAAATTTTTGCTTTCTGGAGTCAGTTCCCTTGGCTCTCATTTACGGGGTGCTTCTTGGAGTGTGTTCCCCTTGCCGTTCACTTTCGGAGTTCTCGTTCAAAATCACTAGGGACGTGACCTTTGTTTTTTTTATGCAACGAATCTCGCCAGATTTCAATGAAATACTCAGGTGGCATACTTTGACCTTCATTTGATCTCTAGGGGTCGCGTTAACTCCAAATATGAGATGATATCCGCACGTAAAATTCTCCGCCTTTTTCGATTCCGGTATAAAAAGTAGGGGTTCCTATTTGAAAAAATTGATTAGACCTTGAAGTAACCTCGAAATTTGGGTTCAACGTTAAATACAAGGTGACCATTGGGTCCCCCGTTCAAAGTAACTAGGGTTCTAACCTTCGTTTTTTTATTATGACTAATTCTCGGAACATATTTTTTCCTCGCCCTGTAAATCAAATGCGCGATGAGGTTTCTAACTGTCACAAATTTCAATGCATATTTTATCGTAAATGTTGAAAATTGTTATTGAATTGGTAAATGGAAATTATAGTAAAATTAAGGAAGTTTCATTTGTGGAACTTGTGCTTAAATTCATTAGGTTGGGGACTGATATACCTATATTATCTAAAATTGCGAAATGTGTCGCACGTAATCTGAAAAACATAGGTACGTGACAAAGATACTGCATATAAGGTTTATCTTAATATCGAATTATTTAAAAAAAAATTTGGTGATTCATTCGATGTTTCCGTCGAAGAAACGAACATTTTTGCTTTCGGATCGGAAATGCAACGTAGTAAAAGAGATTGAAAGGAACAGAACGACTCGACTTGGTGACTATTGGATACGCAGATAACCGATTTTCGCGGAAATGGTGAGTCGATGCTGAAATCAGTGGCAAAAATAATTGTTCATGAAATTGAAATGCAATGTTTGTTGAACAACTACAGGGGGTGGACTAATCGAAAAAACGGTTGTTTCAGAAGGTTTTGAAATCTTTTATCTCAGTGAAAGTAATGGAGAAGTTTGTATTCCTAGTAGCCATTGAATGGTAACAGATAAAAAACGATGGCGATTCCAGAAGTCGAGTTATTTTAGAAAGTGTTTAAAAATCTTTGTTATTTTTATGTTTTGATTTTTTTATTCGAAAGTAGCAAGTCATAGCTCCTCTGTCGGGACAGAAAGTCATAATGAAAGTAAATAAGAATCATATAGCAAAAAATCAGGAGTGTTAACCGTTAATCACCATGCGCGAATTTTAGAGTTTTCTTAGATGTTCCTACAGAAAAGATGCCGAGCAATATTCTCTTTGATATTGAACAAAGTTTCGTGTCGCTATCTGAAATAGTTTCCAAATTATTCAATTAAGAGAAATCTGATTTTTTTTTCCACATTTTTCATGAAATCTCACAAGTTTTGCAAAGTTGCTCTGTCCTTGATTCATTTGACCCGATCAGCACATTTCTAGGTAGACCGGGATCTGTCTCCTCCCAAAAATTGCGGAACATCGCAGATTTACTTCAGTTCTGCAAAAATCAGCTGACATATCTATTAAAAAAAGAAAATCCGATATGGTGCAAGATATTTTCTTCCATCTTCGCCCGCTATGGCTTCAGACTTGAGATGCTAGAGTCAACCTCATTGGTTGTGGTGTGCTGAAACAAATAGGTTTTCTCGTAATTCTTTCTTACCATACAAACAAGAACTGAACCGGATCCGCAAAGCGATTCCTCAACTTTTTTAGCCTGTTATTGCTTTCAGCAGCCATAATCCGATGTTTTGTATTTTTGCCAGAACAGGACACCAAGAATTGGATGCATTCCTCCATATATTCAAGAACTCTGTAAATGCTAATTCACCATAGTCTTCAGGATACACGCTTTTGAAATCAAGCTGGCTTATATCATGTGTTAGATTTTCAGTATTAAAATCAGAAATCTGCTTACTACACTATTTTTTACAGTATTATTTTCCACCACAACTTTACACAATATTGACAAATGATCACTAATGTGAGTTTGCAATAAATTGTGAAAATGTAATCTATTTTTATGGGTACTCTAGTCGATTCTGTAGATGAGTTTGCTAAGCTTTAACATATTAAAATTTTGAGAAGGTGTTTCTTCCGAATTGGGTCAATAAAAAAATTTAGCCGTTAGCGAACTGTTAGGAAGTAATTCCAACAAACGGTGGCTATTGCGCGTGGGTAAAACAGAGTTACACAAAAATTTGAACTTTTTTAAAATTTCCAACATCCAAACTATTTTTCACTTCTTGAAAATAATTGATCAAATTTTTCTGTTTTGTATTTTATCTCTTAACTCTCTTCAAATTTACATTTACAAATTTTAAATTCGCAACTTAACGGGCCAAAAAACTCTGCAGAAGGTCAATAAAATTTTTAGAATAAAAATTTTTTTCGGTCAAATATCCGAGTTTGGAAAAAAAATTCGAAATTTAGAAATGTTCTTTTCACGAAGCGCAAAAATATTTCGTTGTATGTAAAAGATAAGAATGATCAGAAGCTGTATGCACAACATATTTCAGACAACTAAAATATGAGAATCAAACCCGTCCTTTTCTCAAAAACATAAATTTTTGGATGTACCAAAAAAATTTTGGATGTTCAGGATGCGGTTGCCTGCCTCTTTCTCTTCTTCTTTCTGATATAAACGCAGGTCGCAGATAAACTCCTGGACATAGGATTTTTTTTGACAATTAATGCATTTCACAGTCAACTAGGAGCAGATATGTTTCGTTACACTTGTCGATGGTGAATGAGGGAAAAAATAATAATCTCTAAAAGAAATCACTGTAGGAGGGAAGAAATAATTCTCCACTGTATATAAATAAAGGTGATTCATCAATAAAAAGTCAGTAAATCGAATATAACGCTTTTTGTTTACGTATATATTAATATTCCAATATATGACATATATATCTGCATAACATTTTATTTTCTAAAAATAGTCAAATTTGACTTTTTCAGTAGACTTATCAAACATGTCTTTTTTTCCGCGTTATTGGCGATGATAGAATGGAGAGGAGTGAATTTTTTACGCGCCAATGCGACTAAAGCAGCATTTTTTGGATGTTTGTTCTTTCTTGCCGCATTTTTCAGGAGACCTAAAACGCCGTCAAAGATATATAAATATCGACAAAATGGATTCCAACTTACAATTAACAATGAATTTCATATCATCAATTTTAAGCTTGAGATCTTTCAGCGTAGTTGGTTTTACTTCGATTTTTTTTCCGTTGAAAAATAGAAGATTTATTTTCATTTCAGCATTTTTACTATCGAACGCAGTCGAAGTTTCAGTTTTTTCCTTGATTCCGAATATTTTATCACCTGTTTTGGTGTTCCAAAAATTTTCCAACCACTCCAGTGCATCCGAAAGTTGTTCATCAGTTGGTAACTCCACAATCTGGCCAAAATCCATCATGAATCTATTGAGAGTTTTATCGGAAACAATGTCTGATAAAGTATCATCCAGAATGTGTTGTTCCATATTGTAAACACACTAATAAAGTTGCGCGGGAGCTTTTGTTAGGTTAATATATGGGTTAAAACGACTAAAACGACAACACATAAGCACGCACGCACAAATTAATTATTTCTATACAAATTTTTGGAAAATTTGATGTTGAATTATTTTCTCAAATCTGTTATAACTACTGCTGAAAACGAACACGGAGGATACACATTGATAATAAACCCTGTCGCCAATAAAAATTTGTCCGTTCATCTATCCCCCGATGTCAAGTTGACCACATGTGTAGGTACCTCTTATCTTGCTTAGCAACAATGAAATCGAACGTGTTCCATCATCTTTACACTATAAAAAGATTATTTCGGATATTTTCGGATCCCTATTATGGTCGTGGTTATTTTTACCAGAAAGTAAAATATGGGCAGGTACTTACGTCCAGTACACAATTTGATTAACTTTGAATCTCTATATGGAAGGGTGCAAACATTTTATGACTCACACGTGTATCATCTCGTTTATCCAATCAATTCACATTGAGTCCAGTTCAGGATTATTGACCTGCATTTCATTAAAAAAACAAAAGAATTTCATTTAATTATAACGTTACCTTCAATCTGCTGAAAATACCGAAAAATACTTCATGAGAAATGATTGCCGAATGTTATGAGTTATATTCCCGATTCAAGAGGCCGGAAGTTGAAGTCACATAAGCTCATAGGGAAAACTTAAATTCTTTAGTCTATTTAAAGTGCTCTGGAGATTTTAAATTCCGAATGGAATTCGGTAAACGTATTCAATAAGGATTTGACTTGTGACACTTCGAAAAAACCTCCAGAATTTATTCTAGCTAGAAAAATTTGGTGAACTTTGACTTGTCTTAAGACAGGTCATGTTGGTTCTAATAGCGTGCTGCTTTATAAATGGAATTCTGTTGATAGTCCAATGTGTGAATATGAGGAAGAAGAGGAAACTATTAACCATCTAGTAGTCTGTGCTCGATATTATACAGGGTGATTTGTCAACGGTGTCAGAGCCTCTGCATTGTGTATTGTGCTTCCAATTTTATCGGCAAATCACTTTTCATGTGTAATTTTTCTGCCTTCAAAAGAATTGCACCCATTTGTAATTTTGTTGTACGAAAGTATTCATGTTTTTGTTTCTTTTAAATTTTCTCGATATGTAGCAGAACTACAAACACATGCCTTGTTTGATAAATTAAATTCTAATCAATAATCTGATGTTAAAAATTCTACAAATATGTTCGAATAAAAGACTTAAATGAATTCACAAAAATAAGAAATGAAGGAAAAATCGTACGTTTTTGATATTGTAAATAGTTTTCGAAAAATTCAGGTCATTAACTTATTGTTTTCACGATTTATTTAAGTAGAATAGGATATTTTTATTAATAAACGTAAAAATCGTTTTTCTAAGTCAAATTGTTCAAGAAATGTTGATTACGAAATCTTCTTGCGTACTCTATCATAGTTCCATTCGCGTTTCCGTTGCACAACCTGTACACAAAATGAAAATCGGGAGTATGTTGGCTTCAATAATAGCCGGTTTCCAATTTAATAAATCAGAAATTATAACAAACATTCATTATTAACAAATTAATATAAATTAAGTTATCAATGCGATGAATGCTGATCGGAAAGAAGATTGACCACCTTATTGCTGGTTTTCAAAAAATAAATGTCTGGTAGCACCACAGAACTCTAAAGTTCATAAAATCTCCGATTCAGTGACTCGGAGCTCGGACTCTTTTATTTCAACCGCTATTAGAACTACCGGGTTTTAGGTCGATAGTGTCAATCAAATACAAAAAACCGAAAATATGGTTTTTTGTCATGGAAAATTGATTTTTAGTAATGGTCCCAAAGGCCGAAAATTCTGTAAAAAATATGATGTATGAAAAGATATTCGGCCCACTTAATGGCGTAGGTTTCAGAGTAGTTGGACTACGTTTTATAATTTTTTCGAAAAAAAATAGTGTTTTTTCAAAAAAAACTAGGGATCGCGAATAGAAGTTTTATACTCTCATCCATAGCTTCACGGAGAACCCATTTTTGTGCCAAATCTCAGCCTAATTGGTTGAACGGTTCGTGAGATATCGAAAACAATTTAGTTGGGGGGTTTTCAGCTTTGCAAAGTGGGTCGAGAATTGGGGAACGCTGAAAAATTGTCTAGACCGTTTTTTTTATAATGGAGCATCATCAGGAACAAAAAACGTTGGTTTCGACTCCAGGCCCAGAACGACACCTTACATGCCTATATCCTTTTCATCAGTTTTTATGTTCGTCATTTAATTTGGGTCTTTTATTCAAAACTATTTGTAAAATTTTCATCATCACATTATTGCCCAGAATTTAACCTGTCAAATGAGATATGTTTTAAATTTGTAGAGCTGCTACTTCTCGAGAACATTCGAAATTAACATAAACATCACGTGAAAAATTGAAATGGCTGACTTTTTTTCTGAAAGCGGTAAAATTAAATATAAAAGGTGATTTGTCGGTAAAATTGAAAACACAAAGAACCCTTAAAGCTCCGACACCGGTGACCGATCACCTTGTATTCAAATTTCATTACGGTTTTAAAGATATTCATTCAGTATCTTATGAGTTTTTAAGATGGATTGTGAATCTGAAATCAGTTTAGCTTTTCAAGAAAAAAGGCGAGTATGGACATGTAAGGGCGATGAAAAAAGCAGCTGCTAATAATATACTAGATGTGGATATCAAAATAGATGTGATGCTTCAGTTTGAGGAAAACCCACATACGTCGAGTAGGCAAGCAGCCGCAACATTGAATGTTGGCCTTTCTTCGGTTCTGAGCTTATTAAAAGAAAACAAAATGCACCCCTACAAAATGGCGCCTACTCAAGAACTCATGGAAAACGATTTTGATAGAAGAACGTATTTCTGTGAGCGAATGATGGTCATATTGGATAACAATATTATCCTATTAGAAGACGCCATGTTTTCTGATGAGTGCACTTTTTCAGTTAACGGACATGCTAACCGTCCAAATTGTCGATACTGGTCAACGGAAAATCCTCACTGTCTGAGAGAAGAACTTCTTCAAAACGAAGTCATTCCAACTTTGGCAAATGTACATCCAAATCCCAGAAACAATCAATTTCCAGCGGGTACAATATGGTTTCAGCAGGATGGACCACCAGCACATTACTAGAACAATGTCCGGCAGTACCTCGATGCTACATTTTCAAGTCGGTGGATAGGGAGGCATAATCAATTGAATGGCCAACGCGATCACCTGATCTTATCCCACTCGATTTCTTTTTATGGAGATATGTGAAGAATATTGTCTACAAAACCAAACTTCTGGATCTAGATGACTTGAGACAACGAATAACACTTGCGATAAGGTCCATAACGCCTAATATGTTATGCAATGTTAGAAGACAATTTTATTTGAAATTGGGATGTTACCAAGAAGCTCGCTGGGAGCATTTTGAACATCTACAAATCTACAAAATCTTCAAATAAGTTTAAGTTTTTTTTTGTTATTTGCATTACATTTATGTTTATTGTTGAATTTCGATAATCATACGATTTTATTTTTTTAAAGTTTATTTCTGCAATAAACTGAAAACCGATAACACTTTTGAATAACGAATGAAGAGACTTTTCAAATAATATATCACAAGACCATACTTCCCATTTAAAAAATTGGGTGTTGCACCTGTCATTCGAAGGGGGTTGTAGGGAAGGATTGTAATTTCTCGTTGCAGAGTGTCAAATTTCAATTTAAACTCGATGTGTCGGGGTTTTTCATAAAAATTCACAGTAAGGGATATAATGAATTCATTCCATTTCGCTTTTCCACACTGTATACAGAGTGTCCCTTTTAATAGTTTACGGAGCAAATAACAAGAAAACGTTTTGAGTTAAAAATGCAAGTAAACTTTTATTTAGAGGGGCCACATTGCTGGATTTTTCTGGACTTCATGAATTCATCTTCTACATAGGGGTGCCCACCCCCCACTATTATTTGGACAGGAAAGGCGAGTAAATTGCATCTCATCTTGAAGCTCCAGTTAGTAGCTTTCCAGCAAAGATGATTTTGTTATACTGGAAGTTGTTTTTTCCAAGATACAAGGTGTTCAAATGAAAAGCACGTATTCGTAAAATAATCATTCATTCCTGAAATACCTTCATAGGTTTGAGAGGGAATAATTTTTATTACTTATCTGACGTACTTTGCACATGTATTGCGCAAAAACTAAGTATTTAATTTCGACAATTAATTGATATTTTCCCATCAAACTAAGGAAAGTGTGACAAATTTTAGTAGTTTTCAAAACATCATCAATTCGAAATAATAACCGTTTCAGTTGAACCAACCTGTAAATTGA